>CM046725.1:4383400-4826662 GCA_025584915.1 Monochamus saltuarius | reverse complement strand
CTTCTAAATAATATATAAAAGAAACAGGATTAGGCCTAGCACCAAACCCTGCGGTACTCCTATATTTTGGAAGTTACCTCGTCAACATATCGATCACGATCTCATATAAAAGTTGCCTCATTTCTGGGGAATGCTACGAATCCCGTATTTCAATTAGAAATCAAAGATTAAAATGAGTACCTACGCACTAAATTTATGACTAAAATGAAACAAGCAGTACCTATATTCTCACGTATGCTTAAGTTTAGTAACAATGAGTGTTTCTTAACGATATATTAGTTGCGGACACTTTTTTTATTTCGACACGGAGTATTTTAAATTCAGATTGACATTCAGTATTCCAACTTAATATGTATGAAGACCATATATCTTATATTTGTACGTGTGAGGCTAGTCTGTGTTGTAAGATCGCCTGTGAAGGTTTTTTTTAGAGGTGAGTCCCCTATTTATATTCAAACTACCATTCAAGGCTGCATTTTGCCTATTTCCACAGAAAATATATTTTTAATAAAGTAATAACCTGATCCATGGTCGAAAGGATAGTTGGTGAGGGGAATTTTTTTGGTAACTGATATATTTATTTAGCCTTGAGTAAATACCTGTAGTTTTATAATGTGACAGATTTCAATAAATTAGTTTTTGATTCTATGAAATTGTACTATTTAAAATACAGTGGACTATTGTTATTAAATGTTTTAGTATAAGAAAATGGAATTTTTTAATATCAATATTCTAGAAAATAATTTAATGAAGATTAATTAAAAATTATTAATAATTTAAAAGCGTATTGATTTAAAAGTCACTGCTTTCCGTTAGTCCAGCAACCTTCAGATGTTTTCCAACCTTTTACTTGTTCTTTCTTGAACTTTAACAATAATCTGATACTTTTTTATTCGAGGTGTGACAGGCAGTAATCTCATTGACCCGAGGTTTTTGACTTTTGCCTTTAAATCCTACTTTTTTGTCAAACATTCTTGTATTTATACATTTTGTATAATTAATTGAGTAGCAATTAAATTAAATTAGAAACTAAACTTTTAATTGTGAACTAAACAACGAAGTATCAGGTTAGTAGATATGGGTGGAAATGGTTTGTTGCATTGAACATAGTTTTGAAGACTATACATTTAACGGCAACCCAGCTCACGTTGCCCATAGGCGGGTGAATATACCGCATTTTTATTAGTTATGTGTGTCCACGGATGGAGTTGTCAAGAGGAGAAACTCTTTTGTTTTTGACTTTATCGAAAAATGCCACTCTTTATAAAAAGTTCTGGTTCCCGAAAAAATGAAATTCTCATAGAAACTTCTTAGATCAGATATACAGGGTGCTCATAAATTAAGTAAACAAGAAAATACTCAAGAGAAAAGTACCATTATTTATTATTGTATACAACATTTTTATGAAACAAATCTGTTTATAACTTCAAATAGAGTCCCAATACAAATTTTAAAATCAAAATTTAAATTTTAACATTTACTCTACCTCTACCTCCCACCTCAACACATTTTCCGCTTAATAAATTGTTCGAATAGTTAGCGGCTCACTCAGTTCATGTATTCCTTGGCGTATGTGCTCTTTTAATACTTCCCTATAATGAGGCAAACCATTGGAATAAATGTTTTGTTTTAGAACACCTTGGAGAAAAATGACAAGGGGTGTAAGGTTAGGATTGGGCCAAATCTTCCTGTGAGCAGGACAGCCGTCCTGTTGCCAAAACATTTTGGAAACATTTGGTTTACCATTTTTAAATACTTGAGAGCCAGAAATACGCAATAACCTGTTTTGGCAACAGGACTGCTGTCCTACTCATTTTACAGCCTTGCTCATACAATGGTGAAAGGTGGATTGGAAGATTTGGCCCATTATCCTGCTAGACCACCTGACCTTAGGCCCCTTGACTTTTTTCCTAAAACAAAAGGTTTATTCAAATGATCTGCCACATGATATTAAAAGAGCGCATAAAAGAAGAAATAAACTATTCGTAGTGTGTAGAGTAAAAGTCAAAATTGGAATTACTACAACTACAATGAAAAAACTAATTATGTAAAAGTACAATAATTTCCTTGTTTTAATACCAAAATCTACAGGATGTCCGGAATATGAGTTTCTTAATTTTAGAGCCTTATAAAGGGTGTCCCATAATGATGTGCGCTCCTTTGGAGGGTGTGTTTTGGGTCATTTTAGGGAGGATTCTCTCTAAAATTTTTCGATTTGAGCCCTCTTTTACGAGATAAGGGCTTCTAAAAAATTGGAAAAATTTCGGTTTTTTTTTTTCAAAAACAGTTTAACTTATAATTATAAATCTGAAAATCGGTGACTACATTTAGTAGTTTAATAAAAAGTTCTAATTAAAAAAACAACAGAGGTTGGTGGTTGCCATCCTTTTAGACGTTTCGTAAAAATAAAAATCGTACTCAATAACGTAACTTAATTAACTAAATGTAGTCACCGATTTTCAGATTTATAAGTTTAACCTGTTTTGAAAAAAAAATGAAAACCGAAATTTTTACAATTCTTTAGAAGCCCTTATCTCATTAGGGAGGGCTCAAATCGAAAAATTTTATAAAAAGTACCTCCCCGAAAATTACCCAAGACATACTCTCAAAGGAGCGCACATCATTATGGGACAATACAATTACAATAAAAGACGTCATCCACAAAAAAGTTTACCCTAAAGACTAAAGAAAACTAAAATTTTCACACCCACCTTCGATGAAAACGCGTAGAGAAAACTAACGAAGAGAAGACCACGTGAATGAAAGCAGAAATTCCAACCACAACTCGTGCCATTGGCCCGAAGACGTGCGAGGACTTGCACGTCGCCTGTGGGCCGAAGGGGTAAATAACTTCATATCTTCACAAGGACTTGAACTTCCGTACAGAAATTACTACCGAGGCGATTCCGTGGATAAGTCAGTTTTAAGAGTCATACGTTTCAAGCAGAAGCACGCGAACCACCGCTCTGAAGATATCTTGAAAATAGTTGCTACGTTCTTGTACGCAACATTTATTTAATTTAGGAACAAGTGTTTATTTCAAAACGTTTCTGTCATCTCTAAATGTTTGTACAAATCGGGCACTCTTGTTTTAAGTAGATGCATTGGTCTGTCTCCTCGACGTAGGCAACATAATCTAGCCGCGCAAAATGATCTGTTGATACATGGTGGTACGATAATATAAAAAGTTGAGTTTATTAAACTGCCTGTAGATGAAATTCATCTTGAATACACTACACAGCTCTTTCTTTTCTCATACCGAAAAAAATAGGGAAAAACGTATGAAAACTTTGTAGATTATAGAATTATTATTTTATTTTTTTTAAAGTTAGGTTTTATTTACTAAATTGTAACTACAGCATTAAAACTATTGTAAAAATACAGTAAAAAAAGTACTTTATATTCTTGACAGATATTATATTGTAAATATGATTAGCACTAATTATTTGTAGAGTATTAAAATTTGGCAAATTAGGTGAATAACTTGTGAAAAATTATGCCACAAATAAATAGCTAGACACAAAATCACATTACACTTAAGCATAAGCAGTTATTCTACATTTCAGTGAAATATATTAATATAATCTGCAAAAACACTTATGAGTAGTTAATTAAGAAATAGAATTGAGGATAACGACGTAGAGAGTGAGTACAAAAATGTACAGTTTGGGGTTCCACAGGGAACTGTTCTTGGTCCCTTATTATTTAATATTTACGTTACCAATTATTTCACTTAGGCACTTGTAGAAAAATCATTAGTTTTGCCGATGGCACTGTTGTTTTCTATACAGCTGAATATTGGAGTGCCCTTAAACAAAAGGCTGAGATGAATTTAAAAATTATAGTTGATTTCTTTTGTAGTAAACTTTTAACAATAAATATAGATAAAACTCACTTCGTCCCTTTCACAAGTTATTCACCTAATTTGCCAAATTTTAGTAGTCTACAAATAATTAGTGCTAATCATATTTACAATATAATATCTGTCAAGAATATAAAGTACTTTTTTTTACTGTATTGGAAAGGTATTTTAAGCTAATATAAACAAATATTTAATTTTCTGTTATACAAAATTTGACATCAGTGAAAGAGTTTGGGGTTTGACACATACACACTTGATAAAAAAGTACTATTACAGAAATCGCCTGGATAACTATACTACAGTTTTTTGCGGAAATTATGCATTAACTAATTTATTAAGATCACCTTTTTTGTGTAAAGTAAAGTTTACATATCACGTAATTTAGAATGACAAAAATGTCAAAATTTGATGAAATATATTGCGCTTTAAAATACATCTAAAATTTGGTTTTAGAAAATTATTAAATGAGAAGCTTTAGGACATAACTGTTAAGCAAACCTCACTTATTTTTCCATTGTTTATTAGGTCTAACAATACTGTAATATCTTATTGAAACACCCTGTATAGTATTACTAGGTATAAACATTTTTGCCTCAATAAAGTATGTGTTCTTTGTTACAGATGTTCATAATAATACTTCTAACCATAGTGGTCCTTATATCGACCTATATAATTTGGAATAATATCGGCCTTCCACCAGGTCCTTGGGGAATACCCGTGCTAGGATACTTACCCTGGATCGATCCAAAAACTCCATATTTAACGTTTACACAACTCTCGAAAAAATATGGATCTATTTACGGGTTGTGGCTAGGAAGCGTTTATACAGTGGTTGTGACAGAGCCGAAAGTTATTAAACATCTATTCTTTAAGGATGCCACCATTGGCAGGGCACCCCTTTATTTGACCCATGGAATCATGAATGGTTATGGTGAGTAATTAGACACTGTTTTTCTGATTAAAGTTTTTGTAAAGTACCCGTCATATATAGTATCTAAACTATTAGCAAAAATTTAGGGGGTTTGTGCGAAATTTATTTTGAAGTTAAAAGATGTCATTATTTTCATTTCATTCCAGGAACACTGAATAGCACATCTTTATTTTGGTAAACAATTCCTCGTTATCAAAACGATAAATTTTTTCAACAACTTTACAATAATAATTATTAAGAAAATTGTTATAAACAGTATACTTATCTTGATTAATATTTGTTTACGGTGAAAATGCGAATCTGCATCGTTCACGTGGCTAGTCTTGGTTTTGTAGTTAATGCATAATTATTTGCTACGCAAAATCCCCTTTTAGCATAATAATAACTAACAATTGCATGCATACTGATCAGAGTTATAATTAACTAAATTCGCGACTAAACAGTCAACAAAATATTTTTATGGCTGGTATGTTATTGTTATCTACATCATTTGTTAAAATTAAAGTGTTAATAGTTATTTATTTATGACACTTGTTTAATATTACTACATATACAATCTACCTTTACCCGTATTTAATGTTTCATAAGTCTTACTTAGATGACATATATATATATATATATATATATATATATATATTTAAATTTAGTCAAGTGTTAATTGAGAATTAAAAGTACCTATATCATTTTTTTATTTTAGTGTTCTCTATCAGTTTGAAAAAAAAATGTGCTAAAGAAAGAGCCGGGTTGGTTTTGTAAACTGAAGTCGATCTAATCACAAATATCTCACACTGAGAAGGTAGATATTTACTATCATGCAGTAAAAACTGTAATGTCAAGTTAACGTTGACCAATTTTGCATCATCAATTTGGCTTGTTTAGTTCTATTAAGTAACTCGTTCAGATCACTGCCTTGTCCCGTGATATTAGTGTCGCCTGTGAACTGATAGTTAATAAAGAATCATCATTCGAATGCGGCAGATCATTCACATATATTAAGAACAGTACGGGCCCAAGCACAAACCCTTGGGGCACCCCTGCACTAAGGTTGAGATAAGTAGATCTGTAATTGTTTTGGATTACATATTGTATATTGGTAAGATATGATGTTATTAAATCAATAGGTACTCTGAATCGTAAAACCATAGTAATGCAATTTATTTGTAAGAATTTCGTATGACACGCAGTCAAACGCTTTGGTAAGATCTAAAACTTCTGAACACAAACACTGTTTTTGTTCAAAGCCAGAATTAATGATACCTATCAATTTGTATATGGCTAAGGTTGTCGAAAAGTTGTTTCTGAAGCCGAATTGATTAGATTTGAAAAGATTTTCTCTTTCAAAATAATTGACTATCTGAGTTTTTAGGATATGTTCAAATAATTTAGAAAAGTAGGCAATAACAAAGATAGGCTCGTGGTTCGATGGATCATTGTGATTTCCTTTTTTGTAAATTGGAACTACCTTAGAAATTTTTAAGCAATTAGGAAATACTTAGTTTGTAGGCTTCCGTGGCTGTCGTTAATGGTCAGGTGATTTCCGGGCTGGTTGCCACGTCGTCGGTTTAGAACACTTGACGTTTCGAGAGACATATCGCTCTCTTCTTCAGAAGTTACTCTGAAACTGGAGATCTACTGGTCGTCGCACTATTTATATCAGGGGTGGTCACTGATCCATGATGTCCTGGTGGGTTGGTCACTGATCCATGATGTTCCGGTGGATTGCTTTCACGGATGAATCGTTTCCAAATACCGGGCCCCGGTGTGTACAGCATCCCCTGCTCATGTGGAAAGATTTATATAGGACAGACAGGAAGGCACATCAACACAAGGTTAAAGGAACACAAGAGTCACCTCAAAAATAACAACTGGGAAAAATCGGCAGTAGCAGAGCATAGAGCGGACACGGGACACACGGTGGAGCTAAGTGGAGCCAGCATGCTAGTAAGAGAGAGAAGATTTTGGCCCCGACTATACAGAGAAGCTATAGAAATTCACAAAAATCCGAACAATTTCAACAGGGACGGTGGCGTGGATCTGCCCGGTATTTGGAAACGATTCATCCGTGAAAGCAATCCACCGGAACATCATGGATCAGTAACCACCACACCGGAACATCATGGATCAGTGACCACCCCTGATATAAATAGTGCGACGACCAGTAGATCTCCAGTTTCAGAGTAACTTCTGAAGAAGAGAGCGATATGTCTCTCGAAACGTCAAGTGTTCTAAACCGACGACGTGGCAACCAGCCCGGAAATCACCTGACCAATTAGGAAATACATTTTGAGAAATACAGATATTAAATAAGTTTTTTAATGGTTCTAAAATCACAGGTTGTATTATTACTAGTACATTGTTTATTGACACTTGAAATAATTACGTTATTTCAAATCTAATTTGTTTGATAAAAGGACGAAATAACGTATTCTAATATACAGAAACCTGTCATACAAAAAAAATTATGTGTAGAAACGTAGCATATGAGCTATACTTGTACAGATTAAGGAGCGATCATGTCAGTGCAAAAAGAAAAGCTTAAATTCTTTCAGTCTTGCAGACCAAACCAGCCAAATAATCTGTGACCCCGGGCTGAATAGAAACCGCGAACTAAATTTGACAGTGCGTGTCGCAACATCCATTAGTTGGGTGCCCACGTGGGTACCAAACAACGGTACTAATGCAAAATCTTAATACGGCAGATGGAGGCTCGATTAGCGAGACAAAGGACCCAAAAGCGTGACACAGTAGCAATCGCGGTTACGTGGTTTTTGCGGACAATAAAAAAGAGACGAATTACGGGACAAAGCGAATAATAAAAAGAGTAGTTCGTAATAATTCTAACATAATATAATATTTTTTTCTCAATGGATGGACACCCAATTACAAAGAGATATACAGGGTGATTCAAAACTTACTTAAAAAAAGAATTTTGAATGTACAGAGGACTCTTATAAATACAATTTTGTAAAAAAGTCAAAAATACACTTCTGTACCTGATAAGGTAAAGCATACAATCGGCGACCTGACAAAAAATTTAAAGAAATTCGTAAGGAAGGAAATAAATTACATTTATAACACCTATTTTATGCAGAAAATTCAGCTGCTTTTATGGCTATTGTTATTAATCATTAATAATAGTTTACGGTTTTAATTAATAAAATAGTTTGACATACCTGATATGATAACGATAAAATTTTGGGCCAGTCTTAAGCTTCATTCACATAAAATTAGTGCGGTTGCATTGGTACTGCAGAAAAGTTATTAAAAAGGGCGCCGTATTCTTGAAATAGTGTTTTCTACAAATACAAATAATTTTAGACATTTAATAACTTAATATTCTAGGGTTTAGCAAATAATAGGAATGTTAACTCATCCCACCTGCAAATATTCAAATATAGTTAAGTAAAACGGCGAGAAATACGGATGACTTTTGTAACGTTCAGATAAACTTAACAGTTAGGCCTTTGTCCTGCAGTTGTATGGCAGAAGTTATAAGCATTTTAGCTTTTACCATTCCTCTTTCAACAATCATACAAGGACCAATCAGAAAACAGCTTTTTGACAGTAAACAAAAGATTCACATTTTTGCAGATTAAGTTTTTAAATTAACATAACATACACCATTTAATTTTTTTGTTAAATTATCTATATGAGTTATCCAGTTTAAAGTACTGTCTATAAAAATACCCAAAAATTTGGTAGAGTCGCTAAGGGACGTTTGAATTTGGTTAATATTAAATGTTGAAACTTTGTTCTTTGATCTATTAGTGCTGAAAAGGACATATTTGGTTTTATTCTCATTCAGAACAAGTTTGTTTTGTTGGAACCAATTCTGAATTCCAACAAAGCAATCCGATATTTCCGATTCCAGTTCGGAGAGTGTGCCTCCATCTATCAATAATGTATCATCGGCATAATTTATTATTTTATGTCGCCCATTAAAGAACAATTTGCCCAATATATATATTAAACAACAGAGGCCCCACAATACTACCCTGAGGAATACCTCTCTTAACACTTTGCTTTGATGACAATTATCCCATTGAAATCGATGTTAGTTATTTGACTTCTATTTTCTAAATATGTTTTGAACCACTTTAAACAATTTTCTCTAATGCCGTAAGTAGACATTTTCTTAAGTAAAATTTCATGATCTACACAGTCGTAAGCCTTTGATAAGTCAAGAAATACACCCAGCACTAATCGGTTGTTTTCAAGGTTGCTGAAAATTTTCCTAACAACAAATTCATTCATTTACACAACCTGTGTACATATTAATAATATCTTATAAATATGTTCCATTACCTGTATAAACTATATTGACTAGAGTTGAAACACCATCGGTCCACAGGCTCCTAAGATCAAATTAAGATAACTCTTAAATATTTAGATAAGTTAGTACTTAATATACCTTATTAATTATTAATCAAACCTTGATATTTTTATACGTTATATTATAATTATTTCACATATACGATATAGAAATATAATCTTATACTTATTTTTTCCGAATATCTCACAAAAAGTCCTTATTAGTGACCAGTACATGTGTGTCTACCACACCTTAACACAACTTAAACGCATTAGGTTAGACTTCGTGGGCTGACGGTAGCCGAGCGGCCAAGGTAGCGATGAGTAGTTGCTGCCAGGGAAGCACGAGCGGCCGGAAGTTGGTTCGAATCCAACACGGGGCAGGAATTTTTCTGTCCTACCCATGGATGTTTGTGATTGTAAGGGTGGAGGGTAGTGTAAGTTAGTAGGTAAAAAGGGCCAAATGTGGCCTAATTACCAGTAAGTACCTTAGGTTAAACTTCAGGCAAAAAAAAACACTTGTGTAAAAGTAAATAGTTCCAAAGTAGTACATTGTATTACCACATTTGCTAATTTTATTGCAAAAAAAAGCTCATATGCTTGTTTCTTTTCTTAACATAGAATGTACGTGACTAGAGAATATTTTGTAAAAAAGCATAACAAAACATAAAAATTCACCCATTTTTATCAGTGTGTGTGTATAATGCAGGTATATTGAATATCAGTTTAAACTTTCTACGCAATATGAGGTGCCTATTTTGATTGTCCAAAATTCATTGTTGTCACGGTAACGGCTTAAAAGTTATAACTGAAATTTAATTTTCAACTTCCTGCGGCATAACGGAGTACTTCGACTACTTAGACCTCTGTACACCTTTTAATTTCATTGTTGACATTTCCGGATACCCTGTATGTAAAGAAAGTTTCTTCAATTGGTTCTGGTGGTGCGAAGAAGAGTCAAAGCACTCTTAGCCAATTATTATTCCGAAATCTGTAGCCCCTGGGCCATAAGACATATGCGCATCGTCTTTCGCCGATTCCGGCTGATCTAAGCCAAAATCTGCATTTGAATGGCGGAGAGCACATTTGCATACGCACATGTGCACTTTTTCCACCGTGGCGCAACGCCGAGGTGTCGTTAATCCCGCATTGTTTCGGTGAAACTTCGCGGGGGCCATTTCTCTCAGGATGGCGAGGAGGTTCGTTCACCCGCGTCTACCCGCAGCTTGTTTTCGGAGGTCGCTTTTCGACCGCACTGGGTCAGTGTGCCAGCCCCGCTTACGTCACGGCATTGTCGATGCGCGGCCCTCTGCTCGGCCGTTTCTAGGTTGGCTGGGCATCGCCGGATCATGGCCGGCTAGATGTGCCTAATCTAGATGTGTCCGGAAGAATGCCAAGATGAAGTCTCGCGGCCGTTAGAAAGTTGAGCGATTTTCGACCACGGAATCTCGACTAAAAATCCTACTGTGCTTTCTAAGAGCCGATTTTTTTGGAAAAATCAAAAAGGCAATAGATTTACTCATATTTCCGTTGCCTTTGTTTCTTTTTGTCGTTTTATATACAGGGTGATTCAGGACTTATCTAGAAAAAATTCGGAATAAATGCGTTATGAAAGATGGAGTCAATATCGTATTTTTTTAGTCTTTACATTAGTTTTTCAAGTGTCAAAAATAGTTTACGTGTATGACAACTCGAAGTTAAAGGATATCGTTTTAATTTATGGTGATGAGAAAATGCTTTAGCAGAACGATTTCCCGATAAACATGTGCCAAATGTAGCTACTTTTACCGCGGTGTGCAGTAAGTGCAAGTGCAGTGCAACGCGATGGAAGTTTGAAGTCGAATCGTGATTGAGACGTCCCCGGCGTATTGCAGCAGTGTGGCGTATCATACACGAGGCTCAATTATATCCATACCATGTACAGCGTGTCCAAGGATTAATACCAAACGATTGGACGAAGAGGACCGGTACCATGGCCGCCACAATCTCCTGACTTTAAATCATTTTGATTTCTTTTTGTGGGGATATTTAAAAAACTAAGTGTATCACACCGAAGTCGATACCTATTATTGATGATTTACGCAAAATGTATCATAGTTCCTGTCAATAAGTTCAAAACAAACATGAAGCAGAAACATTTGTGTTTGTTTGTATAAACCGGATAAGACGAGCCCAAAATTTTGTTGTGCCGTCTGGTATGTAAAACAATTTTATTAATTAAAACCACAAATTAATTCTATCCATTTATTGTGCTGTCGCCGATTGCATGCTTTGCCGCTTTATCAGGTTTTACAGTGGACCAGTCTCCAGTGCCGTGCGGAAGTGTATTTTTAAATCATTTTCGGACTACCCTGATTCGCCCTGTATATACATTGTGATAATTATTTTTTTATATTTTTTGCTGATGTGTGGGCATAAAAAGAATATTATTTAGCCTTCCTAAATTTCATAAAATCAAATTAATCAATATATACAGGGTGATTCTTAACTTATACGCATAAACTTGTGAAAATATACTTGAGGACATATAATAACAAATAGTGAAAAAAAACAAGTCAGTATGATATGTGTCGTATTTGTAGCAGTACTTTGTTACCAGTTGTGGTCCTATTCGAGTTTATTTCCACGCGATTATAAAGGTATTGCCCATTGTCTTTTTACGTGTGGTTCAGCGAGGTAGAGAAACAATTTACGGCCGAGGCCTGGGCAACTTGGGGGAGTCATTCGGCCTAAGCAAATTGTGAATCTCGAGAAAGAAATTTTAAATGCCGTCCAAGAGTAGCCTGTCATAAAAACTAAGACAATTGCAGCGTAATTTGGGATATCACAATCCATAGTTTAGGTTAACGTTAACGCGATTACGTGCATTTTACGTGCTGCGGGTACAAGCCTTACTTCCGCTTGAACTTTTACGAGTGGTTGTTCAGCAGCTCTTTAACTCAGACTTTACCATGAGTATTTTAGTTTCAGCTGAGGCAATTTTCACACGTATTGATTTTTACAACACGGATTATTGGGCATTGGAAAATACACTCGACAAACACACTTTCAACAAAGATTTTCAGTAAATGTGTGGATTGGAATTATGAAAGGTACTTATAGGCCCTTTTATTCTGGAAAATCAGTTATCTGGTGTTTACACAATTACAATTTTTGCGAAATAATTGACCAGTACTTCTCTAAACCGTTAATCTCAGCGCATGTGGTTTCTTCACGATGGTCCTCCCGACCTAAATCCGCATAACTTTTGTTTTTGAGGTTATATAGAAACTATAGTGTTTGTTACCGAAATTAAAATTGAACAAGAGTTAAGGATTCGGCGAACTCAACAATCACGAAAATAACTTCGGACAGTTACTATTATAAATTAATTGCATTTTCAATTTGATGATATTCACGTTATTATTCTGGTATCTCCGTAACTGAAAAACATTTGCATTATTCGCCATTATTTGTCTTCAGCTATAATTTCCTAAATCTATGCGTATAGGTTAAGGTTTGATACATACAAAGAAGGAACGTTGTTTTTAACTATTTTTTATCTTGTAGCATTGATTTAAATGCAAGCAATGTGTTTGCGATGCAAATACGCATCCGGGATTTTCACTGGCTCCTCCGCCATTTCTTTAAATATAACATTTCCACCAGAGTTGCACGTATTCGAATAAATTTTTATTCATAAAAATAACATATTTTTTTATTTATTATCTGTCACTTTAATAACAAGTGATGATGAGTTACCGAAATGAGTTTGAATTGTTCGTTATTTGTTTGTCCGTTATTCTTTATTCGTCAAAAATATATTTGTACACTGATAAAAATTATTTGTAATATTATACAGTGGATTGTTGATTATTTGTTACCCACTGAATAGTACATCATATTGTTATGTTGCAACTTTAATGGAAAATTCTTATTTGAAGTGTACAGTATCCACTGATACCAGATTTATGTAAAATTCTCTTGTATTTTTTTATAGCATTACCCTGGGTTTTATTATGTAAAATTCATGTAAGATTTATGTTCATTTTTCCAATTTCATTGCATTATTAAGCGGTAATGTTCCTCAATATGTGGATGTGAAATTAATATCAATGACTTATTATATTACCATTACCAAATCAAAGCTGCTGCAAATGTTTTAGGCATTAATTTTTGCAATAACCGTAAGAAGACCACTTATTATATAATTTTGAATATGTATTACTAATAAATTTTAAAAGTAAATTAAGAAAACTACTAGATAACTTAGAACTAGTTAGATGACTAGAAAATACTGCGTGTAGTTACATAAAACAAATATATATGTTCTGTATTTTGCCTAAACTGACGTAACATAATGTTCAAACTATACAGGGTGTTAATGATAAGTTTTGCCAAATTTTAATGGAGTGTTCACCCTACCAAAATAATCAAGTTCCGTCCTATAAATATGTTTGATAGGCCACTTCCCTATTGAGATACAGGATATTAAAAGTTTCATATATTTCTATTATTTTTCCTGAATGTGTGCGTCTTGGACTTTTTTTGTCGACAACACGTCGTTTTTTGAATTACTTACAGTCAGTATTTGAATCCAAAAATTTTTTTATTCATTTTTACGTTAATAATAATAATCTTTTATTAATCCCTTGGACATAAATATGTACTAGATATAGGACAAGTCGGTATTACAACAAATGTTTCAAACAAAAACAATCCACTATACAAATGAGTCAGCAAGATACTCATTAACATAGTTCTTATTTTGACGTCACTAGTAGAGGGCGCCATTTGTGACACACCATATTTCTTTTAAATGGCAGAACTTCTTTGCAGCTTAGGGTATCCATCTGACATCGAAACAATCGATTCTCCTACCTGTTTTATTTGAAAAGGTATACTTTGCTGAAGTATGTAGGAGTAACCATTTTTGAAATAATCCAATTTAAAATGCTCAATGCACCTAGTAAAAACTGTTTTGGTATCAGGTAAAGTGCCTTTTCTGCTGAAAATACAGAAAAATGTTATTTGAAAAGTTGTTAGAACGGTAAATTATGGAGACGTGCAAAATTTCAAGAAGATCGGTGAGGTTTGATGAAACTATTTTTCAACAAAGCACACAGAATGTATCAAAGCAGGCCGATCTTTTGTGAAACTTTCCACGTCTCTATAACTTATCATTCTGAACAACTTTTTCAAGTAACATTTTGCTGTGTTTTCAGTAGAAAAAGCACATTACCTGAAACGATAACAGTTTTCAATCGGTGCACTAAATATTTCAAATATGGTTATTTCGAAAACTGTTACTTCTAACGATTTCAACAAGGTATACCTTTTTCAGATATAACAGGTAGGAAAATCGATTGTTTCAATAGTCAGATGGATACACTAAGCATTTAAAAGAAACATGATGTACCACAAGTGCGCCCTCTACTAGTGACGTCAAAATTAGAAACAAACTTGAATTTCTCGCCCGCAAAAACCCCTGATTTACAAATTCTATGTACATATTTGGATGTTTTAAGAAGTTGTCTACAAATATAAATATAAAATTTTAACTTTGACACCCTGTATCTTTTTTAATATGCGAGTTGGGATATAGGTATGTTAGGTTAAATCGATTTATTTTCACCTAAGAAATCTGTGGTCTCATTTTTGCTACTTCATTTAAAAACACCCTGTATATGTCCCACTATCTTCGTTGTGTAAAGCATGCCTTGAGCTTTCTATTCAGCCGGTATACATCTCGGGGTCGCACTGCCGCGCGTCGCCGTAAATAACAACAACAACAAACGTTTCCCCCATCCCGCTGTAACGGTTCCTTGAGTAACTCCGAAAAAAGGAACAGTACTCGGTCACCTAGGGTGGTTGAACCGTTGCTTCTAGAAAAGAAAACCGAGGCTGCCGTCTGCACAAGGCCTGTCATTGCTCTTCACCTTTCGGGTGGTACAAGGGCGGTCGTTGAACATTTTAACGAGCTCTCAAACTGATTTCTCTCCGAACAAAAAATGATTGTACCGTTACCGCCAACGTAAGAGTAATCTTCTACACAAACAAAAGGCCATTTGTCCTTCAATGACAATTTTCTCCATTAGAACTTGGTAAAAGAACACCTAATTTCCTTTTATAATAAATAACTTGTAACCTCCAAATATTAATTCTATTGAGAAACTATTAGGACCCAAGCTCGAAACAAATGGCCAAACTGCTGAAAAAACGGCACAGCTACAGTTAGAAAGCTGCAGTTTATGGCAAGAATCAACTGGGTTAGTTACTTCCACAAACTACTTCTGAAACGTCACTTTAGGTTTGTAACTGTGAATAAGTACAAATATTTTAAGAAGTGATAAGGAAAAATAAAAATAAACGGAATTGTCCATCAAAAAAATTCCACTCCGATTTATAAAGCGAAAAAAAAAATTCGAAACTATATTAACCCCTAATTATCGCCGACTCTGGCCGCCTGTCAGCCACAAGGTTAGGTATATTACGCATAAATCAAAGATGCTGAACGTGTATCAATTTACGCCGCTTTAAAAGAAAAAATATTATTAATAAAATAAAAGTAATATAAAAAAATTAAAATACCGTTAAATATAATTGTACACAAATTTAGAAACAAAAACTCCAATTGAAATGCATTTTGTAGTTTACAAAATACCTTGCAAGGAATGTAACAACGTATATATAGGTTAAATCGGGAGATATTTAGGGACTCGTGTAGATGAACATAAACGGGACTGTATTAATATATTAAATCCATTAAAAAACAAAAACATTGTTAGGTACAACACACAACTTTAATTTTGAATCAACACAAATTATAGGCAATAAGAAAAGAAAAGCATACTGTAAATAAAAGATCAGACGTTATCAGATGTTATTTTAATTTAATAGGGATAATAAGAAACTAAGTAAAACACTTGTATTGGTTTTTCTTCACCCTTGATAGATACATAAAATATTCTACACCCTAAGTAACTATACCGTTTCGAATGTTGATATTGTGTCTCGTGTGCTTATGTATGATTTTTTCTATGACTGTCCAAGACTGTTGCATGTATCGGCTAGGAAAACCTACTGAAAACTTCAGTTTTTCATGTGAGTAACCCCCCTCCCTTTGTTTTTATTTTTGCACACAATTGTAATATAGGTAGATCGTAATAAGTTTTATAGTTAAATTTTGTAATTAATGCTTATGCTCATAAATATATGTATATTTGGAATTTTAAATACTTTAGATGATAATATCGATGTTCTTTTTTTACTATTATATAATTTTATCAAAATTATTGTAGTGTCCTGAAGATGTCGCAATAAAAGTGACAAAACGTCGATAACGAAAAAATTGTGTTTTTCTTTAAATTTTAGCCTTATTTTCCACCATTAACCACCAAAAATTGAAATTACTGATAAAATTGATTATTTAGTGATTTAGTGAGAAACATGATATACCTAGTAGCACTGGGAGGTAGCACCTACCTTACTGAAATGTATTTCCAGGATGGATATTTGGAAAGATTTCGAGAATGTTGAGTCATTTTGTGTTTTCCTGTCTAAATTAAAACTTTTCATTACAATGATTTTCGTACTTGCTGCGTACTTGCTGGATACCTCTCCTGACCTCCCCTTCTCTCAACTGTTCTTTTTGTTTAAGGCGAGGTACTCGGCGCGACGACCACGGCCAGGTGGATCCTCCGTCAGGAAAAATCATAAAGGGTAACAACCCAGCTAACAATTTCCTGTTCTATAAAAATCGTAAGAACGTTTCTAGAACAAATTTTATAGAGTAATGTTTGTTCTAAGAACATTTTCAAAACGTTCTTACAACATTCATACCATAAAAATGGGCACCGTTCTATAGAAATTTTTGTTCTTTAAGCTGTTCTGTAGGGTCTGCAGGAAATACTTATAGAATTGTTGAATAAACGTTCTTACGGGTCTTAAAGAATTTTTATAACACAGTTACAAAGCAATCTCATAAAAATTCTTTAGCACTCCGTTATATAATTCTTGTGTTGCATAGTGTTCTATTTAAAGAACTTTAAAATCGCTTAATTGTATCTTTTAAAAACATAATATTTCTGTATCGCACATGTTAGAAATAATATGGATGTGGCAATAAGAACCAATAAGACGGACCTAATCAGCCTGCATAGGAGTACTCACATCATTACGAATTGCTTAGTTGGTTTATCCATCAGAGAGCAAGCAGTACATTTTAATGCGGAAAAAGTTTTATCGTGAAATATATAATAATATAATATAATAATATCTCTACCCCTCATTCTAATCACGAGGATTAGCCCAGAAGTCGAAGACTTGTGCGGGAGAGGGGGCGGCATATTATTATTAAGCAAGCCGCATTTGCGCCCAGGAACGACTTACGTTGGTAGGCCCTAACCACCATTCAGTGCTGGAATGAGGGAAACCTGGAAAACCTCATTAATTATGGGGGTAGTCAAATGTCAACCGGTATCAATCTCTCACATTGACCCAAGCCAACATTCTTCAACCCTACCATATCCGTAGAGAGGGTGCCAATCTCTCCACGAATATAGCTTATATACGGTCTACCGGCTGCGGGGGTCGAACCCACAGCGATCCAGTCACCTCGATTCAAGTACTGACGCCTTAAACCGCGCGACCACTGACCGATTACATATATGGTACATAATGGTAATTTTTTGACGCACCCTCAGTTAACCTTAATATTTTCTATGATGCTGGAAATTTAATAAAAAAAATGTTTTCTAAATTGATAAATTGCATATAAAATAGTCAGAAAGTAAGTATATCCATATTATTGATATCATTTCATCTATTTATATTGTATATATTTTTAATTAAGATTTTTTTTCTTTCTTCACAATGTGGCGACAGAAGGAAAGGCTTTATCTTGTAGTTCCAATGGATTCTCTCTTACTCAAGTAATAATAGTAGGTAACAAATTTGTCGCTACTACAGAATGTAAGAAGATGAAAGATACAGTCACGAAAATTACTCCGTGTAGATATAGAAAAATGTTTACGAAGCAAAGTAACCTTTGCTGCAACTGATTTTCGCGTATATTATTAATCGGAAATATCTTCGGTGTTTACAGACAGCCAACAAATATGTGATGCAGTCTAGACGTCAACGCCCCAGTCAAAATAGTCGTTTAGATGCAGATACACTAGAAATACCTCAAAAGGTGGTTTTGTGAATAACTCCGTAAGCATCCCGGCTAAGACACGTTAGTTGCACGTGACCACCATCTGTATACCACGTGCACCACAGTGGCCAAATGTACCTGGCGTGGTACGTAAGACGGTGGTGCCAAATCTTGAAACACTTGACAAAATACACTCGTGATAACATGTCGCAAGTCTTAAAAACTAAATGTACAAGTTTGATAGTTACTTTAATTGACTTGGCGGTACGAGCTACTTTTGCTTAGTAGTCAAAAACTTGATTTTGTTAATGTATTACGTAAATGCTTCATATTTGAATGATTCGTATACTTTTAATTAATAGTTAAAAAAGTGACGATGATGTATTGATGAAGAAAATTACAATAATTATGACCATAGTGCAGTGTGGCGTTTACAATGAATAATATTAAAATCTTACAGTTAATGAGAACACCTAGAATACTATTTTGGAGTTTTGGATTTAACGTTTTTGGATTTTGCTTCAGTAAGTGCTAACGACTTTTATACAGCAAATTTAACTGCGTTTGCCGCTATTATTATTAATTATTAATGTAATTAATTTGAGATTTTAATTAATAAAATAGTTTGACATATCTGCTGTTACAACAACAAAATTTTGGGCCCATCTTACCCTACAAACTAATACAAATGTTTCTACTTTTTGTCCGTAAGTTATTAGCAGCAGCTGTGATAGGTTTGCGTAAATCATCAATAATGTCCACTTCGGTGTGATACACTTCATTTTTTAAATATCCCTACAAAACAAATTCCAAATGATTTAAAGTCAGGAGATCGTGGCAGCCACGGTACCGGCTCTCCTCGTCCAATTCCTTCCAATCCCGACCCTGATCACGTGGCTTGTAATCATTTATGAAGGCACTGTAGTAGTTGAAATATTTCCCAAAAAGAGAATCAGTTAGTCAGTTTAAGGTCTTGAGTTAATGTGTCGATTGAGATTAAAGTACGTTTTTAATTTTTTTTATCATTTACTATAATCTAACTAATCCCAAAGCCAAAATTTTTGCGGTTTTGTGTACATTGAAAATTTATGTTTCCAATTATTGTGATTGAAGAACTTATTTCGATCTTTTTTCTAGACTTACCGAATATCATAACATTGAATTTCAAGTGAAGCTTATAATGTTCATAAAAAACGATCTAAATCTTGGATAATAGGTATTAGCTTTTCGCTTAGGAGTTGCCTTTCTATTAGCTGTAAGCCATTATTTTCAAGAATCAATCTGGTGTAGGTAAATGATGAATGATGATGCAACAAAGCAGTAAATGTTGATATTGTCTTATGGAAATCCATTGTTTTCTTAAAATTGTTAGGATGTCACTTGGCTCAAACAATATTTCAAGCTACCCTGGAAACCCATTAATAACTTTTAATTCAGCAACATGAGAAAATCGTTAAATTTGTATCAGACTGCTTGTTTTCCGGCTCTAATCCATTGATTTTTTACCAAGTGGCGAAATCAGACACTGCGAACCTATGCATTATTCCAATTTATAAAAGACCGTTTGCTATGAGAAGATTGCAAGGAAAGAAGTGCATTTAAAGGTGCACTTCAACCGAATGCAAGTCTATGCACGCTGTGCATCCGCAAAGATCGACCCTCCCAGGTTCTTCACCCTGTGGGGCCCGATTTTCTGGAACAATCTCCCAGGGCATTCGAAGCGCATTTCTCGACGGGTCGTCGGACTACAAGGACGCGCTGCAGCTCTGCCGGCCTAGTCAGTGGCCCGGGGTATTCCATACATATCCGGTCCGATGACTAAACGCGGCTCACTCTCGCTGTCGTTCTGGAGAGGCGGCTTTTTGTCAGAGAATACCAAGCAGTGCCGTAGAGGCCTGTGATGCGTCATTGGATATTCTCTTTATATAATGCTAAAAAGTCGATTTGAAAGTACTGAAACAAAAAAAGAAATTTCAATTATTTTTTAGCAAGGCAGTTTCCATCTTAAAGCCGTATGACACTACAAATAATTTTCAGCAAAATGACGTATAAAATTTTGTTGGTAATTTTCGTTAGAAAAATGTGAATTTTAGTTACCTAATTTATGAATGCTATTATGAATAAAAATTATAAAATTCACAGTTAAATTATCTTCATGCACGTGCGTATTAACTGGGTTTATGTGTCATCATCTGTTGAGTGATTATATTTTGTGAAATATTGAAGAGAAGGGACCTATAAGTAATAATTATTGTCAAATGACAATTATAACAAAATGTCAATGATAATTATATCAGAATATCGTTATTATAACATAAATATTATATGTTTACACAACAGCTTAAAATAACTATCACAACTATAGTAATTAGTCCAATTTGCACACTGCGCACTTTCTCGCGCAGATTCTCATCAAAATTTTGAACATGTTCTGCATCTACACGCATCTACATGCACCTACTCTTACCACGGTGTGCAGCGAGAGCGTGACACGGAAAATTTGAAACTGTATCGTGGAAAAGATGGAGGTCCAAGACGTCCACGGCCCACGGCGTATTGCAGCAGCGTGACATATCATAACGAGGATCAATTATATTTGTACCATATATAGCGTGTCCAAGTATTAATACCAAGAGATAGGACGAGGACGACCGGCACCATGGTCATGATGATCTCCTGACTTTAGATCATTTGCACTTCTTTTTTATGAGGATATTTAAAAAATGAAGTCTATCGCACGGAAGTGGACACTATTGATGATTTACGCAAACGTATCATAGCTGCTGACAATTGTGTTAGTTTGTAGAAACTAGTGGCGGCTGGTGAGATTTCAGGTATGCCAGACATGGGACCCAAACCAAACTTTAGGGTATATTATGTACTGTGGCCACAACTTTGCTAGAAGAAGAATAAACGTGGGCCTTACCTCAAATTTTCAAAATGGCTTCTTTAAATTTCGAGAAACATTTTTTCCCATAGACTAGATGTAATTTTACGGATAGGTTTCAAGTTTTATTAGAAAATAACTATATTTGTAGAATTTATAGCATTTTGAAATTTTTATAATGTTTCACAAATACAATATTAATTTTCAAACTGCTGTAACTTTAACAAAAATTAGTTTAGTTTATGAAAAAAAAATGTTCCTCGAAATTTAAACAAGCCAATTTGGAAATCTTAGGTGAGGCCCACGTTTTTATTAACTTTTTTTCGCAAACTGCAAAATCGTTCTCCATCTACTGAAGTTCTCTATATAACCACAGTACATATATACTAAAGTGTTTAAATTTTTTGTCCGATTTTATTAAATCAATTTCGAACTGCCCTTTTTCATTTTTATACAAAATTGTATTTATAAGAGTCTCCTGAACGTTAAAAAAATTTTTTAGATAAGTTCTAAGTCACCTTGTATATTACTAATACATTAATTTCCGGATTCCGGATTTTGTTTACAGGCTTTTATCATCTTCGGACTGCTCATGTCCTACCCCACACAAAATTATGCGCCCCGCATATGGTTTAAATATGTTGATAACCCATATAACCAATAATATGTAATATCCTTGTTTATACATATAACGTTGCCAGTGTGCAGATGGTGTATAAAATTCGGGAAACTTGTCTACCTGTAATGTGTTACACATCCTAGAAAAAATATACAAGTTTTTTGGCACATGGAAGTGATTTTTTTGTGACTTGTTTAGATTTCTTTGAACTATCTTCAACTATGGATTTTAATGAGTATAAAAAGGCTCCATTATAGTATATCGGTGCGGTGCTATGCAAAACAAATGACTATCATCAAACTTGCGTTTTCAGCATTTCGCGGTTGCTATAATCTGTCTGTAACAAATGCAGCGCGTTAGGAAACTGTAAAAAACTTTTTAACGCATATTTGTAAATCTCACTTAATAGGCCTACGTTGGAAGGCCACTCGAAATTATTGACGAAGTAAAAAGCGACCGATTATTGAGAAACTTTAATTTGATAATGTCATATTTGCCAACACTTAAGGTTTCCATATTTTACATACGGACGTAACAAAGACAGACTGAAAAACCGACACGTAATTAAGAATGTATCCGACTGGTTGAGAAACTTTAAATTTAAATTACACACGTTTATTTAAGATTTTAATGCCTACGAAACTATGGTTGACTTAATTTTTTTATATGCGTAGAAACGCGAGTTAAATAATTTAGTCATTTTTCAGCAGAATAATCGTTGTTATTTTCAAATTTAATTTTCAGGAAGATGCGAAATGATTTGCTCGAAACTATACAAGATGTCGCGAGATGTAGTAACTACATCTAATGGTCATTAGCTAAGACTGGAAACAATTTTTTAACAATAGCAGATCTGCTTTCTTCGTTCAGTTGAATATATTTTACTGATACTACGTTGCTGTCAGTGTTAAATACTTTATTGCCGTTAAAAGTTACTTTTGTATTATGGCAAAGCGAATGATTATAACATATATAATATATTTTTACTGTGATAGTAATTTGCATCACTAGTAGGTACCTATATCAATATTTTTGCCTGTGATTAGATATTTTTTTTTATTTATGTTAACTCCCGTAGGTAGTGTTTTCTTCTGTCCTAGAAACATTTGTTTTATAAAGAAGACGGGAATATTTGTATGCACACGGTCTTATTTCGCGTGTAAACTACGCAACCACGCAGTTATGGCAAGTTCCACAACAGTATAGATCAGTGGTCCCCAAACTTTTTTGTCTCGTAGACCACATGCACAAAAGAGAAATATCACCTATAACACAGTCGGGTTTTATAGAAAAACATAGTACCACCACTGCACTTTTGCATTTTACTAATGAAATGTTTACCGCAAATGATAATAACTTTAACACGTGTTTAATCTTGCTCGATGTTAGTAAGGCATTTGACACGTTAAATCATAAAATTCTTTTACAGAAAGTCAAATATTTCGCATTTAACCCGGTTGCTATTTTATTTTTTGAAAATTATCTTTATGGTAGACGTCAGAGAGTTTTTCTAAATAATAAATTTTCAGCCTATAAGTTACTGAATAAGGGCGTACCTCAAGATAGTATACTTGGTCCGATATTTTTTTCTATATATACTGCTGATTTTATTTCTTATTTGAAATACTGTAAAATGCATCAATACGCTGATGATACTCAGTTATATTATTCTTTTCATTTGTCTAATACACTTTTAGCTTTAGAATATATTAATGAAGATTTAAATTCAATAATAATTGTTGCGAGAGCTCATAACCTATTATTAAATGAAAATAAAACTGAAATAATAATGTTTGGAAATGTTATAAATGATACTAATTTTAATATTATTTTGTGTAACAAATTACTAACATTTGTAAAGCAAGTTAAAAGTTTGGGTTTACGAATTAATGATAGATTACTGTTTGATAATCATGTTACTTAACAAAAAAATCGTACTGTATGCTGAAAATGATTTTCCTAAATAAGGACGTGTTGATAAATCCATTAAAATTATATTGTGTGACTCTCTCATTCTCTCTCACTTAGCGTATTGTGATAATAATAATAATAATAATAATAAGTTTATTGCCCAACAGATTACAAGTCCAATTACAGGACAAATATAAAAAAGTACTAATAGAATTATACAACGAAAAAAAGTGCATTATAAGTATACAAATATATGTATATACGTATATGGCTATCAAGTTTTTAGTTGCTGAATTTAATATTAGCACAATTAATAATTTGCGAAAGAGTACTATAATTGATGGCACAAGTGTCAGATATCAAATTAAAATTTCTGCACATAACATACGGGGGATTTCAAAATTATGTTTGTTCTAACAGCTTTACAGTAAAATGTTACATTTTGGCTCTTATTCTAGGCATTTGGAAACAGAACTGTCTTAATAGCAACGGACAATCGAAATCATTGTGAAATAGATTAAAAGAATTTTGTGATGTAGTATATTGGCCAGCTTTGTTCAAGAGATAAAGCTACCCTTCAGAGAATTCAAAATTCTTGTGTACGATTCTCTTGTGGATTACGAAAATTTGATCATATATCTAATTCTTTCTCTTCAGTAAAATTGTTAAACTTTGTGGAAAGATTTATCTCTCATTTGGCAACTTTAATTTACAAGACTAATAAATTTCGAATTCTTAAATATTTATTTGATAGATTGAAAAAGGGTGTGATATTCATTCTCGTTCTATTATTCGACACTGTAACTGGTATGAAGTTCCTAAACATAATACTGCACAGTATGAACGCTCCTTTCTTTACAATGCTGTCAAAATTTACACCTACTTGCCTGTTTACCTGAAAAACGTCTCATCTGTACCTATTTTTAAAAAACAGGTCAAAGACAGGAGATGCATTAGCGTCGCCGGCGCTTGGCGGCAAGCCCTGCAGCTGGTATCAGGAACCCCGGTACCCAAAACACGACTACGATAGACAAGAGTGTTAATTACACCATCTTGGCAAGCCATTATGAACCCCTCGGTCTCAGAGTTCAGCCCCGCTGACCTCAAAAAAGCGAAGGTCAGTTTTTCAGATAAGCCAAGCCCCTATAGATGAGGTAAAAGAGACCATGCATTGGCTTATCCTTATGTAGCTGCAGAAGATGACGCGTTTCTGCAGCTTTAATTTGGGCTTTTAACTGAGCAGGATCCGACTAGGTGACAGAGTCTGGATTTTCCCGATAAGTATCGAAAAAGAGACCATGTTCATCGGCTGATCTTCTTGCTGCCTTATACACAAACGCTCCTGTCCCTGCTGCTTCATGGTCTTGGACCATGGAAGGGCATCCGAGCTCCCGATGACTTTACAGGCCTCGATTTCTTGGGAAGTATAACTGCGGAACGGACGATCTTGGATGCAAACTCCGATGGAGATCATTTTGCAGGTCCCTACATCGAGTTGCCTCAGCTCTTCTAGTGTCCATTTCACTACTCGAAAGGAGTAGAGAAGGATCGAAACGGCAAGCATATTTGTGGCAGTCACCTTGTTCTTATCCGACAGCTCCGAAGACCAGATCTGTCGGAGGCGGTGGTATTATTATTATTATTATTATTATTATTATTATTATTATTATTATTATTATTATTATTATTATTATTATTATTATTATTATTATTATTTTATTTTATTTTTTCAGTCACACCTTCCGAAGCTCCGACACATTCGGAGATGTCCTGAAGAGTGAAACAATGACCACTCTCCACTCCGTGGAGTCATGCAGTAATCATTGCGCCATTAAATCGTGTTATTATTATTATTATTTATTTATGTGATAAATTATGATATAACTCTCATTCTTATATTTTTTTCCTTTCTAATAACAACCGAGGAAAAGAGGGCGGCAATTTTCACATGACCACAGTACATCTAAATATTACATAAGTGTCATTTTAACCACTACAGCACATTTTCTGCTATTTCGCTTTACAACTATCGACACAACAATAAAATCCTTGAGAAACTATCGTCACTGTTGATACACAAGGGGGGATGCGTTGATAGGAAAAAACTTTAGGCGCGAAATGGAAAGTGAGCCGATTTTTCTATCTTTGGACGATTTTGATCATACTGGTCAAGTAAATAATGCTCGGCCTAAGCGGCTCGACTTGCAGAAAGCGACCTACAATATCGTAGGTACTTAACCGCAGACCTCTCGCCCCGGGCGATGCGCCATTAAATCTATAAATGATACTGCAGGAAACAACTACTCCGCGGGCTAATGCCCCGACCGGCATTGAATTATACCTGCAGTATCTGTGTGAAACAGCCAAGAACCCTTGTCGGCCACTCCACCAGACATAGACCGGTTTCGGGCTTGTTGTTTCCTGCAGTATCATTTATAGATTTAATGGCGCATCGCCCGGGGCGAGAGGTCTGCGGTTAAGTACCTACGATATTGTAGGTCGCTTTCTGCAAGTCGAGCCGCTTAGGCCGAGCAGAAAGTAGCAGACCAGTTACATCTCACCTGCACTCGATTTATATGTGAAACTACATATGAAGGAACAGCCAGTTCAATTGTCGGTCATCTCACCTATGGCATACTGATGAGGGCTAACAAGCCCGAAACCGGTCTATGTCTGGTGGAGTGGCTGACAAGGGTTCTTGGCTGTTTCACACAGATACTGCAGGTATAATTCAATGCCGGTCGGGGCATTAGCCCGCGGAGTAGTTGTTTCGCAGTATCATTTATAGATTTAATGGCGCATCGCCCGGGGCGAGAGGTCTGCGGTTAAGTACCTACGATATTGTAGGTCGCTTTCTGCAAGTCGAGCCGCTTAGGCCGAGCAGAAAGTAGCAGACCAGTTACATCTCACCTGCACTCGATTTATATGTGAAACTACATATGAAGGAACAGCCAGTTCAATTGTCGGTCATCTCACCTATGGCATACTGATGAGGGCTAACAAGCCCGAAACCGGTCTATGTCTGGTGGAGTGGCCGACAAGGGTTCTTGGCTGTTTCACACAGATACTGCAGGTATAATTCAATGCCGGTCGGGGCATTAGCCCGCGGAGTAGTTGTTTCCTGCAGTATCATTTATAGAAGTAAATAATGTCGTTATACTAAACAAGTCAACATATTTCGGAAATTTATTAGCTTACTTTATTCGTCATATTACTACGGTTTTATTTATTTCGTTGCTTTATTATCAACAGATTATTTGATACACTCCGGCTTACTAAAACTGGTATTGAAGGAATCTTGATGTTCAGTTGTTTTTCTAAAAAGTGTTGGATATATCAAACTAGGATGTCATTTGATGTGAGTCTTGGAATGTTCTCTTTTGCAACTTTTAATTTGAAAACAATTTGAAATTTGCCTAGAGGCTATCACTAAGAGAACAGTTACTTCAAAGCTGAATGTTTGAACGACTGACAACAAGATAAATAGTTCATTGAATGACATTATCGAAAAAATAATACACATTAAGTGCATCGATCGTCTGGAATTCGGTAAACAATTGAAGAGCGCGCCCGCCTACCTGATTTTTTAAGTCATGTGTGTATCATTATGAAACTTGAGTGCAAATAAAATACCAGCGTAATAAAATTTTATTACGTGCCAAATTTGTGTACCTTTTATAAATTTTTTAAAGGAAAAGTCGCATTCTATATAGAGGTGATAAATGGTGACCCCGACAGCGATTATATGTCAGTGGGTCGTGTACTTGACTGTTTGCGCCGATTTTATTAAAACAAATTCATATCGGTCATGGCAGCAAAAATAATGCGTGCCAGAAAAAATATATGGTAAACTTGTTTATGGGCTTTGCCCGCAAGAGTAATCGATTTTCTGCGTTTGCTTGCATAATGCGAATTTTAATTAATGATGACATTTTATGGACAAAGAATCACATCGAAGGATGCACTGCTAAAAATGTGGACAAAGTACATTGTTTACATACAGGAGTGTGAAAGTTTTTGGTTTTTTTTATAATTTTTTCTGTATAAAAGATCAGTTTGTAAATAGTATAATTTTATCTTGAATGAAGAAAAATGCAGCCAGCATCTTCTCAAGATAATTTGTAATAAATCGCGTAAAATGTTTGTAGTTTCTCAGTGCTATAGCTGTATCTCATCATAATGTTTCAATAAATGTAAAAATGGTAAAAAGCGAGAAATTATTTTAAGAAATAGGAAACCAATATCAAAATATACGTATGTTTGTAGCAAGCATTTTACCTCTTTATCTCTTCACAATGTTCCAATAAATATAAAAATGGTAAAAAGTGGGAAATTATTTTAAGAAATGGGAAACCAATATCAAAATATACGTATGTTTGTAGCAAGCATTTTACGTCTGAAGATATTATGTGAAAATTATTAAGTACCTTTTTTTAGACTAGTTTAATAATTGTAATTTCCATCTATACACCGGAAAAGATTTGTACAACGGAAGACCACAGACTGCTGGGTTCAAAATAAGCCGATTTAACCCATTTTACTTATTTCCAAAATTGCTTCGTTTATTTGTTTAGCCGTTAGAGAGCGCCAAAGTTTGCGAAAAATTTTTGTTTATTCCGAATATCTCGAAAACGACTTGATCGATTTTAACTATTTTTGGGCTACGCAGTTATAAGTCTAACCGACACTTTCTGATATCATTTAAAATCTTTTGCAGTCATTATAAATATAAGAAAAATCATGTATTATGCATATATAAGCACATATTTTTTAAGCCCCTGTACAATGACTCTCAGTTTTTTTCTATTAGTAGCTGACTTTATTTAGACACTTTTTTATACTTTCAGAATTTTGAATAGATGAGTAGTTTAGGCAGAAAACATATTTTTCGTATGTCAACAATATCAGCAATCGTTCTGCAACAAATAACGAAGTACCAGAAGTTGGCTCTGATATTTTAAGTGTCAGTTGTGTGTCAAATCTAATCAGCTACTGAAATTAGTCTCTCGGTTTATTCTTCTTGCTCAATTACTTACTTACTTTAGATCGTACTTTATTTGTTATTGTTATTGTTGTTTGTTTCTGTTCCTCATTTTTCATAATTTCATTATGGATACGTATACATATTCCGAACAAGTATAATAATAATAATAATAATAATAATAATAATAATAATAATAATAATAATAATAATAATAATAATAATAATATCTCTACCCCTCATTCTAATCACGAGGATTAGCCCAGAAGTCGAAGACTTGTGCGGGAGAGGGGGCGGCATATTATTATTAAGCAGGCCGCATTTTCGCCCAGGAACGACTTACGTTGGTAGGCCCTAACCACCATTTAGGGGGGTAGTCAAATGTCAACCGGTATCAATCTCTCACATTGACCCAAGCCAACATTCTTCCACCCTACCATACCCGCAGAGAGGGTGCCAATCCTCTCCACGAATATAGCTTATAAAGGGTCCACCGGCTGTGGGGGTCGAACCCACAGCGATCCAGTCACCTCGATTCAAGTACGAGTGCCAAATCATCAAACGTTTGCCAACATCGAAAGGCGACTTCGCGAATTTGGTTCCTTCCACCAAATGAATGCGGCTCAAGAGCGTCAACGTACCACGAAAACTATAGAGGTGGAGGAATAAATCCTAGATAAGATAGAAGAGAACCGAAAAATTAGTGTAAGACGCATTGGACATGAAATAGGGATACCAAAAACCATAGTTCATGATGTTTTGAAGGAGCAGTTACTACATCCGTACAACATTCAATCGGCACATGAATTGCTACCCATTGACCCTGAAAAACGTTTAGCATTTTATAATTTTATACAAGATCAAAGAGCCCATTATATCAACTTCAGCAAAAATATTTTATTTACAGGTGAAGCATGTTTCACTAGGTCAGGAATTATTAATAACCATAACAAACACGTTTATGAAATAATCCACACTGTACTGAAATAAGACATTTTGAATATGAGTAAACGTGTGGGCGGGAATTATCGACAACTTTATTATTGGCCCGGTTGTGCTTCCACATCGATTAAATGGGGTCAACTATTTCAATTTTTTACAGCAAGTATTAATTTATTGGATGATTTACCGTTATTACTTCGTCGTAACATGTGGTTTATGCACGATGGTGAATCGGAAGAGGAAACGATGCTTCTATAAAATGACTTAACTCGACCACCTCGAACACCAGACTTAACCCCTTGCGATTATTTTTTGTGGCGTGCAGTAAAAACCAAAGTATATCCCTATGCAGTTAATAATGAAGAAGAATTGTTTAGGTGAATCCAAGACGCAGTTAACATTTTACGAGATAATCCAGGAATCATGGAGAGGCTGCACTACAACCGTAAAACGGATTACTTGTTGCGTAAGAGAAAACGGTGGTCGCTTTGAGCATTTATTGGAAAGAGATCATAACTCTTTTTTACTTGTTATATTAATATCTTATTATCTTGTATTTATTAAATGAAATATAATTGAGAGTTTTGGAATTTTCGTTGTTTGTTGCAGAACGAATGCTGATACATAAAAAAATATTTTTTCTGCCTAAACTACTCATCTATTCAAAATTCTGAAGGTATAAAAAAAGTTTCTAAATAAAGTCAGCTACTAATAAAAAAAACCTGAGAGTATTTGTACAGGGGTTAAAAATATGTGCTTATATTTGCATGATACATGATTTTTCTTATATTTTTAATGACTGCAAAAGATTTTACATAATGTCAAAAAGTGTCGGTTAGACTTATAACTGCGTAGCTCAAAAATGGTTAAAATCGATCGATCATTTTTCGCGAACTTTGGCGCTCTCTAGCGACTAAACGAAGCAATTTTGGAAATAAGTAAATTGAGCTAAATCGACTTATTTTGAACCCACGAGTCTGTTTTCTTCAGTTGTACACGTCTTTTCCGGACAGCCTGTATAATAAATATCCTAAATACCATGTTCAATAACTCAAAAACGGTTACATGTCACATTTTTGAAATCAGAAAAAAAAATGAAAAGTTCAACAATAGGTACATCATTAAAAAATATTTTTTACTGTTTAAGAAAGGTATTTTAAGCTAATATATATCAAATCTCCTACAATTCCTATCAATGAAGTCATATGCATGTTCTCTGATACCAAACATCTTGGTATGCCACTCCACTCCACATTGATAGACAAAGCTCTATTCAATAATTATCTAAAGAATTTAATCTATTTAAATTTACTAATCTGATTTAATGGAAACACTCTATATATATTAACCTCTGGAGTGGGAACTCGAAATCCAACCACAATAGATTAAAAAATATATTATTACATTTTATACCCCTTAACGTCAACAAGCCACTGTGCTTCCATTAACTTATTCAGTTACAGCCCTACGATTTTTACTCAAGGTTTTCTTTTATTTATTTAATTTAGCGTGACATTTTATACCTTTTCCAATGTAGATGGATTGAGAGAATTTAATGTTTTTAATGAAAAAAAATTTTTGTTTTATGAAAATTTAATTCTTTGTAAAATATATACAGTCATACATTATTACTACAAGATGTGGAGTATTTTAATGGTGATGAATGAACCCATTTTTCCATGACAAATTATCACTAATACGATTTCATAAACATATATTCCTTAAAAATTATAAGAGGCCGCATAGTAGAACTATCTTTATGGCACTTGGTTCTATTAAGACGCCCTGTATATATGCAATTTGTACTTGCCTTCTCCGTTAATTACTTAAATATAATATTTTAACTTTTAATTATTTATTCAACATAGATTTTTATTTATCTGAAGAATAAAATTTACTGGAGGTTGTCATGCCACCAAATAAAAAATCGCAATTAAGTAAAATTATTCATTACAATAATTTTAGCGCCTGTGCTATCGACTCCTTTTGAAATATTGATACATATTCAAACTGGTTATTTTTGATATACCTGCCATATAGATTTTTTTGTGTAGTTTGCTGCTATTTCAGCTTATTGTTATAGGTCTGATTTGCGCTGAAGGCGAGTTATGGAAGGAACAGAGAAGGTTTATGCACCACTGCCTCAGACAATTTGGGGGGTCGAAGATAGGTTTCCAAAGGAAGAAGATGGAAGCTCTCATTATGGAGAATGTTATGGATTTTGTTAAAGTATGTAGAACTTTACATAGAAAATAGTGTTGTCTACAAATACAAATAATTTTAGACAGTTAAGAACTGAATAATACAGGATGTATATAATAATCATACCATATGGGTCTTTAACTTTCATAAGTTTTATCAAAATTGGTTAGAAATGAAGGTAGATTTCTAATTACCCTTAATTAATTAATATTTATTTTTTAGTGAATTAGACTTTTTTAAAGAAAAAAATTGTCTACTTTTTTCGAATTCTGTGTATAATTCAGAACAGTAACATTTTCATATAATAGGCATCTGTCATGGTGACAGTTTCACTGTAATGATTGTCACTTTCTATAATGACATACAAATTCTTAATTCCGGATATAGTCTAAGAGCCAGTGGCCGGCAACCTATAAGTAAATGATTATACCTGAAATTTTGCACAGTGAGTCTCTTATACCTATCACTCATCAGGTAATGACTAGCTTAGTCCGGCGAGGCCGACCCAACTGTTACTCAGGTGCGAGAAGTATGAAAATTTAACCCTGCCGTTTGAAAATTTTAAAATTTCAGATCTAACAAATTAGGCATTTATTTTTATTATTTATTATATTTAGCACCTTTTTATATTAAAATAATATAAGTAACAAATAACCTCTATTTCTGGCACAGGTTCTGAGATTTGGTGATGTCGATTACAATGCTTGACATTTCTGACAGTTTTTTAACGTAAAAATCAGATTTAATCAAATACTTTTGAAATTTATAATTTTTGCCAATTTCACAAGTGTCTGCCATGACCTTAGAAGCACGATAATCGTCTGCCTTTGTTATTTTTATATAATAATAATTGTATATTTTACAATTTTCAAACGGCAGCTTTGTTAATTTAATAACGAAGTTGGTTACATTTTCATACTTCTCGCACCTGAGTAACTCTTGAGTCGACCTCTCCGGGCTTAGCGAGTCCCCACATCATGAGTGATAGGTATAAGAGACTCACTGTGCAAAATTTCAGGTATAATCATTTACTTATAATAGGTTGCCGGCCACTGGCTCTTAGACTAATAGAAACAAAGACTCAAATTGTTCATCCTTTACCGAAATACAGTACTTATTCTTCTAAGAAAGTTGATTTGAACACGCTGAAAAATTTCATATTTCATTCGTATGACTTCGAAAGCTTCACCAATACATTTCCGCAACTGTTCAAGGGTAGTCACAGGCGTAGCATATACCTACCATTCTTTTTACGTCGCCTCTTAAATAATAAATTATGGTTTAAAAAAACTAAAAAGTAGAAAATAATTTTGAAGTATCAAGAATTTGTATTACAGCAATAGAAAATTCCGACAGTCAATTACGAATTAAATTATTAATAAAATAATTCAATTATAGTAAAAAAGCGAGGGGTGCTTGATATTAAATGTTACATAATGCTCGTAGTTCTAGAGGAATATCGTCTAGCAGGTCTGTAAGATCAGTTTCCAAAAAGTTTAAATATTCAACACCCCCAAGTCGATTTGGTGGAAAGAATGGTTCCAGAAGGTGATTGGCTGGCTCAAACATTCACTGAAAATCCCCGTTGATGACGAGTTTCAACAATGGTATGGGGATTGTCAGCACGCCACATATGAAGATTATGCAAATTAATAACGCTTTTCCGTGTTAAATAAGTATCATATCAGTAATGTGTATTTATCTTGTTGGCGGAATTGTGCGACAAAATCAAAGACCGGGCGGTATGGTCTTCTTAAAGCATTTCATGAACCCGTTGAAAATGGTAAGAGTATAAATCCATTTTCCTCAAGCAACTGCTATACGTAAGTATTGTTTGCTCTAAAACAGGCAGTTGCTCTTCTTACACTCGCAGTAGGATTACGTTAAAAAAATCTTAATATTATTTCGTCTAAATCATGCGTTTCCTTGGATGGTCAAATTCACGATACGCTTTTGCATCGATTTCCTTAAACAATATTGCAGAAGGTTGCCTTCTACCAGAGAAACGTTGCCGATACTCTCTTTGAGTCGCCAGACTATTTCCATTATAGTAACTATAAATATAATGCATATCGGCATATTCACGGTTAGTAAAAGCATGATGGTTCATGGCTGTAAAAAAATCGATTGAAATGCATAGTCAAGTGCAAAGTCAAGCACAAAGATCACAACTAAGAACATTGAAAAAACGTATGAATTTAAATGAAATGTTTAAAAAAATGTTGCTGTTGTTTGTTCTATGAGGAGAATTTAAATAGTAAAATTGGATAAACCAAACATCAATAATTGTATTTTTGACTTTTGTTCTTCGTGTTTAATTTTTCGAAACTACCTAAAGACAACGCCATTTTATGTCGAGAAATACGGCGACCTTAAAGATTCTCAGCTTGAATTACTGACTATTTTTTTAGTTTGTCGAAAGCCAGGGAGATAAAACTACAATAGATCCACTTGAACCACTCCGCCATAGTTTGGGTTCAGTTATGACCATATTAGTATTCGGTAAAAGATGGCACAGAGACGATAAAACTTGGAAATGGCTGCAGGATTTGCAGGAAGAAGGTACTCAACATATTGGTGTGGCAGGACCTCTCAACTTTCTACCATTTTTGAGGTAAAAATAATGAATTTTTAATTATAGTTAACTGGTTAAACCTCATATGCCTAAAATTATATAATATATCTACTCCACTTTGTAATGGAGATAAGTAGCCTAGGAGTGGAAAACTTTGTATAGATAGATCTTATTTCTAAAACATGTAGTTATATTTATTATGAATTTCGCGACATTCACTATAGTATAACTCAAGCCTACTTGGATGAGATAATCTTATGAAAGTTTTTTGTTTTATTAACTTAATAAATTAAGCTTATGTTGTAAATTAAGCCACATCAAACATTGCCAATGTTCTTTGTCAAACAATCGCTACCCACACGAATCGTTAATTGTTGCTTTCTCTTTCTGCAGGTTCCTCCCGAAATTCAGTAAAACAATGGATTTCTTAATCAGCGGTAAGCTGGAAACGCACAAAGTTTACCAAAAAATCATCGAAGAACAGGCAGAACTCTTGAAAACTGCTCAGAACGAATCTGGCATCAATAACAACAATATCACGAATATTGCTCAAGCTTTCCTTGCAGAAAGAGAACGCAGGAAGGACGAACCGGAGATGATCGAAAAGTTTTACAATGATCAACAGTTTTACCATCTCTTGGCTGATATTTTTGGAGCTGGCCTGGATACCACCCTCACAACCATTAGGTAAGTTTCACATTTAATAAATAAATATTTTTTTTGCTAATAAAAGTTTGGTATTTCTAGATGGTATCTACTCTACTTGGCAAAAAATCCTACCGTCCAGGAAAAGATCCGCGCAGAAATCCACGACGTGTTACGAAACAATCCTGCCACCATGGAAGACTTACCCCACTTGCCCTTAACCGAAGCCTCCATATACGAAGCTCAAAGAATCAGATCTGTGGTACCCGTGGGAATTCCACATGGTGCCATAGAAGAGGTGGAGGTTGACGGTTTCAGGATACCTCAGGGAACTATGATAGTGCCCCTGCAATGGGCAGTGCATATGAATGAGAATGTGTGGCCGGAACCGGAAAAGTTTGACCCTGAGAGGTTCATAAATGAGGAAGGAAAGGTGGTGAGGAACACTTCCTTCATGCCGTACCAGATTGGTAAGTAGATACTAAATTGTTCAAGTTCGTAAAAGGAATTTGTTATCAATCTGCATTAATTTCCTCTACAATTTTTAGGAAAACGTATGTGTGTCGGAGATGAACTAGCTAGAATGATGTTGTATTTATTTGGAACAACAATTTTCCAAAAGTTTACCGTTGAATTGGAGGATGAGAATGTGGATCTAACGGGTGACTGTGGAATCACACTTACACCAAAACCTCATAGGTTAATATTTTCAAAAACGGTTTAATAGTATTTTTTGTACTTAAAATGGTAGAAAATAAATGTTTGTTTATTTTTTAAGTGCCTCGCCTATTATGATATGTTTATATGTTCTTTGAAAATACACTTTTAGAAAAATTTAGACTTTGTGTACCTTTTCTCAACCCAGAATCAACATTTCCAATTCCCAATTTATGATAATTTCAATAAAATTCGAGACAAATTAAAATTATAATTTATTAAACATCGTGCCATCGTTAAAATAATTAAATAACAAAATAACCTTAAAATAAGTCTTGCTCTCTTTAAAATGTACACTTAGCAAGATTGCAAACAATAAAATAATATTTACAACACTTAATGCTACATGGGAAACACGAATGATGACCATGTGGATGGCTTGTACAACAAACCAAACCAATGGAAAAGTCTACGTTCACTGATATAAAACATGGGTAACATAACGAACGACATTGCAGCTCCAAACCGGTAAACAAAAAAAAAAAAATAAAACGGTAAAAATGTCAAAATGGTAAAAATAAATGTAAAAAAGTAACTATGAACCGTTTGGTGATGCAAGCAAGAGATAGACTAGCAGTAAAACTAACAGCTAAATAATAAAACTACTGAATAGAGAAAACTTTGCAAAGACGATCCAAATCGGAGATCTCTTTCTAATTAATATCTTTCGTTGCAGTAAGTACTGTGCCTCTCTAAGCAGTAGGAAACTCACACCGTGCTCTTCACGAAGACGCGAGCGGCTAGTGGCCGTGGTTCGCGTCCTCGTTGTCCCAGTCCATCGGCCTGGAGTTCAGGCACACCTTGAACGCCCTGGGACTGATCGTGACTCCGGCGATTCCCTTCAAACTGGGCAGCGTTTCCCCCGCGGGCACCGATATGTGGAAAGAGTGAAGGAGAGACGAGAAGAAGAGGAACAACTCCATCCTGGCTAGAATCTCTCCCAGACACATCCGCCTGCCTACTCCAAAGGGTAAGAAGTACTCTGGCTTGGTAACTTTGCCCTCAGAGTTGACGAACCTGGCAGGGTTGAACCTTTCGGGCTCTTCCCAGAGGGTGGGATCCATGTGCACGGCGTGCAGCAGCGGCACCACCTGGGCGTGCTGAGGTAAGTGAAACCCATTCAACTGGATATCTCTGTAAATAAAATCAGCTTTTAGGTTATGTAAGGCACTTTATCTTCAAATTTATTATCCGGTCTAGGGTCGTTGATTTTTAATTATGTAAGAATGCGTATATTGAACTTATGTTACATAAACCGTTTTAAGTATTGTCTTACATTCAGCAGTCGTTCTGCGTGTCTTACGAAATATTTGAGAAATCGTCTGAATTGAATGACTTCGAAGTTCACTGACCGACAAATACATTATTATTTTTAGGCTCCCGACTTTCACTTTTTTTATAGAGGCGAATTTAAATTCGAGGTAATGTCCCAATACCGAAAAAAATACTGCTCGTTCGCCGAATTTTGCGACCGTGACTCACGCGTCGATCGTGCACCGACTCAAACAATAATATAATCTAAATAATACTGCCCATTTCTAGCGATAAAATCAAATCTTCCACGACTGTAGGTCACAAACTGACCAATCGCCGGCAAGGCAACCCGCTTTGTCTGGTGAAACGCAAAACGAAGAGTGAGCCGACTTATTAAAATATATTTGGATGGGAGTTTTGACTCCTATTTACTGTATTTAGTCTAGTTGCTTATCCTTTCTTTCTTATTACTGCTAGAGAAGACATTTCAACTTTCCGCATATGTATACTAGAAAGAGTAATTATAACTAATTTCATTATCATCTCCATCAAAGCCAAATGCATTCAAACTAAATTGTCATAATACCCTTTCTTATTTTTGACTTTGACCCAATTTTCAATATTTGAAAACATGACCATCATTTACCTGGTTGGTGCGTGTGTGGTGCCCATAGGAACTATGCTGGATATTCTAAGGACTTCCAAGATGGTGGATTCGGTAACTGGCAGGTAAGCAAGGTCTTCTAATTTTGGTAACCTCTGGCGTCCAACGACTTGATCCAGCTCTTCTTGAACGGCTCTCATTGTGTCTGGATTGTGCAACATAAACAAAACTGCCCATTGGAGGGAACTTTTGATAGTCTCCATGCCGGCAGAAAAGAGATCTCCCATGATCTGTTGCATCTGGCGATCTGAAAAATAAAAATTAACCGATTAATTTACTTATATAATACATTATTACAGATTTGAGATGGAAGTAGTTGCTTTTGCCATCAAGTTTTGTCGCGAATTGAAGTGTAATAAATATTTTTTGTATAAAAAATCGTATATATTTTTAACTGGTAGTGACTAAAACTAGACGTAACATTAACTTTAATTGTGAAATAGAATAAATCTTTGTCAAAGCAAAGCTTTTTTATTGTTGGATATTTTGAAGTACGTACCGTGATCTTTGCCCTCAAACAAGTAGTGCCCAGTACCCTCCTCGTTAGCTTTTTGGATTTCATACAAGTAGGTATCAAGGAGGTCCCTCAAATGGCTGGGGTCAAAGGTCTTCCTGTGATCGTCGATTGTTTCTTGCAAAAATTGCGCCATCTCTTCGCGATTCTGAAACAAACAGATGTCGTTCAATCTCCAGCTTAAGCAGAGACATTTGAGAAATGAATGAAGGTTAAATATATCCATCTTCTTACCTTGGCAATTTTTTGGCGGGTTGTGGAGTGGCCCGGGAGGTACTTCAAGATGGGTATGAAGAGGGCGGCCTCCAGCGACCCGAACAACTTGAACCCCTCGTCGATGAGGTTCATGAACCGGATGAACCTCTCGTCATTGTGCGAAAATCTAACGGACATTAGAACGTCGCAAATAACGTTGGAGATGGACACCGCGAACACTGGATTTAAGTCTATGATGTCATCCTTTTGGGCCTTGAGGACGTACAGGAACTCCTCCACCTCGGTCATGATGCGGTTCTCCATCTGGGCCTTCCTGGAACCCCTGTCGGACAGTCCGAAGTGACGAAGTCCATCGTGGTGGAACCTGCGTTGGTCCTTCCACAGTTTTCCGGGTGTTTTTATCACTCCTGAAAAAATAAATAAATTATAATATACTTATAGACTTGTATAAAGAAATATATTAGATAATTGCTTAAAAGCAGGAAAAGTAAAATGTACAAAGATATATGAAATTTCTTTATGCTAGCTGCAGTAACGAGGTAGGTAGGTAGGTATTTTAAAATAAAAATTTTCTTTGTAATGATTTATGTGTGGCATTTTTTATATAGTTTTATTAAAAACTTATAAAAATATATAAGAATAATTTAATATATTATTAACAACATTCTGTCTGAGTACTAAACAATTCGTATTATCTAGATTATTATCAACAAAACTAATTTAATAATTAAGTATAGCAGTTACGAAAAAAAAAGTTTTTACAAAACTGGTTCTCTATAAAATTAAAAAAATTAAACTGAACTATAAACTATACTTTTATTTAAAAATATATCATTCTACAAGTTTTTACTTGACATTAGGTCTATTAACTCGGTTAACTAGGGTTTTCACTAAAACACATTATATATAATAAATTAGACTTCGCCCAGATGTTGTGTGTTCTTTGTAAACACTAATAAAGACCTTTTATTATTATTATTATTATTATTATTATTATTATTATTAATAATAAAGTTTATAGGTTTCATTTTGTTTTAGTCACACTATTTGTATTTTTTTAATTTAATTTACGTTAAAAAAATATGGATTGGAATCTCTATACATATATATATTTTTAATTTTTAATAAAAACAAAATGATACTCTAGTATTTTTTTATAATTAATTTAATAATTATTTCAGCGTCTAGTAGTTTTTTGCTTCTGTTTAAAACCGCTGTATATAAATTTAGCGCCAAAGTATGTTTTTGATTTAGTTTTGAAATTATATGGAAATACGTGTTTGAATAGTGAAAATGAGGATTGTTATAGTTAGTGTTACTTCGTAGTCATTTTCGACGACCACCCTGACGCGGTTTTATCAATGTCAACAATGAAATTTTGAAATCGTCCACTCTACTGATATTTTGACACGCGCTGGAGCGATTAAAAAGTTGCAACACAACACATTCGACGTTCTTTTAAAGTTTTGTGTACATTTTTTTAAAGGCGTTCAGAAACTAGGTTAGGATTGATACGATATCACAGCCGATAATAAAACGATCACTTTTACTGGGAGATGTGACCTGTGAAGGCCATACAAAGTATGTCAATTGTATACCAGTTTTATTTATAGCACGGCGCGCAGCAATAAAAAAAACCACTTACCATAACCTCCTAGGATGTTTGTGAATTCGGTGGTGGGCCTGCCGGTGAACTCTTCTTTACGGAAGGCGTCCCGGATGGTCTTGTAGTCGCTGAGGACGACGATGAGCTGGGAGCCCAGCCTCGTCGAAAAGAGGTTGCCGTATTTGTGGGTGAGGTCCCTGAAGTGCAGGTGCAGGTCTCCCTTGAGGTACGGCAACGACCCCAGCACCGGTAACCCCCAAGGCCCGGGGGGTAGTGAAGTGGCTTCGCGAAGCATCTGCAGGCCGCGAACTATCATCAGAACTGTCAAAAACACAAACAAAACTTTGGTGGAGAACTCCTCGACCGCGAAATTGTAAAGCAACAGCGCACTATACACAAACATTTTGAACGATTTTTTTTGTCTCAGAGGAATCGTATTGCACCAAGTTGGGGTTTGGTAGAGGTGCACAGTATCTATTAATGTGCATTTGTATGGTTAAGTTGGCCTTTTATAATCAGACTACTACTTACTTAAGGTGGTGTAGAGGGGATCTGCAAGAGTGTCTTGAGAGGAGGAGCGACCGGCCGCGGCCAATGGAGGCGCCGGAACACCGCCCTTCCATTGGACACCGCTAAGATGCACTTCATTCATTAGTTTCTTCAGTTGGTTCCAGGTAGTTTCAGGAGGCTGTGTTAGTGGGTCTCTTCGAATGCTACGCGTTCGCAGGATCCCAAGATCAAGGTCGAGCTTTACGCAGATTCTTCTTGATTTCATCTCGTTTCCTAGTAAAAGTGAATCGGTTTGTGTATCGTCTTTTCGTTAATGGACGATGGCGTTCTGGGTATTGTTGACATTGCTTCGTGTAGTCCGTTAACTGATAAGTACGATTTTTTGAAAAAAATATGTTATTGTATTCTTCGGTAACGCGAATGTGACCTTGGCAGTTGGAGCTATTTGCTGTATGTTAATAATTATGAATCGCTTATCCTTTCTAAGAGTTCGGCAAGGACAGGAACAATCATTTAGATGCTAATAAAAAATTTGTAAACAATTTATTCGAAATTATTTTCTAAACATTGCTTCCTGTTTTTTTACTTTGAACTATTCCTGATAACATTAATTTACCTGATTTTCTTATCTTATCATTTCTGATAATTATTGGCACGGCCAACTTAAACTTTGAAATGTTTATGATGTAGTTTACTGATATTCTACAAAAATTGATAAACCTAATTAAATGCAGAAAAAAATTTTCCCAATGAGTTAAAGTTAAATTTTGATATCTATACAGGGCGATTTCACTTCAAGAACAGATTAATTACCAAAACATGAGTAGAGTTTGCTCTACCAATTTTTTTTCTGTATGGTGTTATTAACCTCGTGGCTTCAGCCAATGGCGTGCTTTAGTAGCACATTACGTTAAAACCACGAGATTAATATTTTATCAAATACGAGTAAAATGTAAATGTAAGAACAAATACCTCGTAAACGGTTACTAATATTAAAAAATACCAATAAACATTTTTCATTAATTCAACGTAACAGTAGGTGCCTCAATTTAACAATATTTCTACAAAAAACGTCAGTGGAGTATTTTATCTTAGAAAAAATTTGCGGTTCAGCACGCTACTAATTAAAGGCATGGGGTTAATAATATGTATTATGTATACGTTCAATAAAAGACCTAATTAAGTGTATTAAGTAAAAAGTGTTATTAAGTAAATTTAATTCAATTCTGTCAGCGCATTATGAAGATATGACAGAATATATACTTTTTTTTGTAAACTTTAACACCCTGTATCTCGAATACTGCGCCCCCCAAGAATAAAGTTTATAGAGAAAGCTCTACTTGTTTCTTTATTCAATTTCTGTAGTTTCTAATTTAAAGGGAAACCACCCTCTATGCACTTTATACTGGGTGAGTGCATACCGAGAATCTATTGAACTGGAAGACATATCTACAGAGTAGGTTTAATGATAAAAACAGTGCATGTTAATGAAATTAAAATCATAAAAAATAGTCGAATCGCCCTGAGACGTTCTGAAACAACTTAAAACTTTCAATTTTTTTAACTACTTTTATTAATGTGAAATATTTGTTTAAAATGTCTTAGCTAGTGGCAGTAATAGCAATTACAGACGACATTTTTCTTATTTTACCATGTTTCTTTTGTTACTGCAACTAGAGTAGTGCCATTTAGTACCTACTTGTACACTGGCTACAAATAAACGTTTTCAGTCCAAATCAGTTCCATATTTAGTTCACACTTTTAGGGATGAGGACGAGGAATTCGTCGTTTACTTCATACTTTTAATGAATTGTTCGGATCTCAATGGCTGATATCCGAATGGTGAACATTCTGAAACAGTTTTTACGTGTAGTTCAATAACGTACTTGTAGTTTATCTACAAGGTGTCTGTTTTAAAATATGATCCAACCATTTTTTTAATGAAATTTTCTGTATATTTTATGCCATTCAATTGTATATTTTTTTCCTTCATAATGATATATAACAGTTGCTACTTGATATTTTGGAAATTGTCGAAAACCGTTAAATTGATAAAACTGAGGGTGCGTGGTTCACAGTTGGCCATGAATTTTTATAACATTCTACAAACCTGGTTAATAAATTAATTCACTTTATTAATTTTAAAAATAATTATAAGAAGACAATTATAAAAATTTATAAATGAATAATATTTAAAAATAAATAAAAACAAACATAAAAAAAATAATAAAAAGAAAATTAATAGGCAATGTCATTTAAAAAGCTGTTGCAAATTATTTATTATTATTATTATAGTATTTTAGGACAGACACCCTGTATAGAAATTACAAGTAGGTACTGAACTTTAAATAAAAAAAAACATAATCATTATTCGCCATTTTGGTATCTCAGCTATTCTCCGAGATACAAAGAATCCCTTTAAAGTACAAGTAGCTATATATATATACAGGTATATTTTAATTTAAACCTGTATCTCAAAAACCAAGAGGTCTATGAAAGTTCAACGGCATTTTGAGTTTCTCGAAAAAGTAGTCCAATGTTGCATAAACCACATCCTTCTATCTTTCGTAGTCTAAGTGATAAAAGCCTAAATGTTTTTTAAAGCTGTAGAAGCTTTCTTAAGGAACATTCCATTTTCTTATGAACTACATTACTGTTTTTGTTTTTAGTATCTTTGTATCTGAACCGTATAACATTGCGAGTCCAATGAGGTGCCAAACTTGGGTCTACCAATTTGATTAAGGGTAAAATACGCAATATAATAAATTATTTAACTTACCTAATCATAATTGCCATGGAAAATGCAAATTTTAACTTCCAACAAAATACCTAGATACCAAATTTCAAATTTCAACGTTATTTTTTGCGCTAGAAATGAGAAATGGAAGAAGAAGATTAATGGCTCAATTTTTAGTTTTTAATAATAATAATAATGACTTATTTTTCATTAAGACAGTATACATGTATAGGATTCGTCACACACTAAATCTTACATTCTAAAACTTCAATTTAAAGAAATTAAAAACTCCGAAACAATGTAAAAACATTTATCGAGCAAATATAGCTTTAACTTTCGTTTAAAAATATTTAGAGAGAAACAGTATTTAACATCGTTTGTTAAACTATTAAAACATGTTGGACCACAGCAACAGGGAGCATTCAGGGCTAGTTTTATTTTGGCAAACGGCACTCTAAGATCACCAGTATGTCTCGTGTTATAGTTGTACTTATCTTTGTTAATGTCAATGCTTTTCTTATTTCTATATACATAAACACATAATTCGTAAATAAACAAACAGGGAAGGGGTAACATGTTCAATTCCTTAAAATATTGTCTACATGACTCTCTGTCTGAGATTATTAACATGCAACGGATGATTCTTTTTTGAGCAATAAAAACACTAACTGAATTGGTCGAATTGCCCCATAAACAAATTACGTATCCAAGTCTTGAATCTACTTGGGCATAGTAAACGTGTACAAGCTGGGAAAGGTTCAGCACTGTTCGCAAATTTAAGAAAAGAAACTTCAGAGAGTTCAATTTCGAAAGTTTATCACAGTGTAATTTAAAGTTCAGGAATTCCTCCAAATAAACACCTAGAAAACGTACACCGTCATGTGCATTAGTCACAATTTTATTATTTACTTCAATATGTAGATCTTCGATAGTTTTTTGATAATTATGTATGCTTTAAATATCAATCTTGTCCAAATTGAAAAACAAATCGATACTGTTAAAGTACTGTAAGACCATTGCCTCTGCGGTTCTTCTGTTCAATGTCTCCGAATCCCTCGACGATAAAACCATTGAAAAGTCATCAGCATAGACTGTATAGCCGATATGTTTTGTGACACTTGATAGATTGTCGACATATAAAATGAATAGAACAGGTCCTATTATTGAGCCTTGAGGCACACCTACATCCGAATCTAAACATCCGAACTGCACAAAATCTACTTATAGATTGCTTAGATTGGACCTTTAAAGACACATACTTTTGACGACCCCAAGAAATGTTGATACTCAGTTAAGTGCAGTTCCTCTTATGCCATATTTTTCTAAAAAGGATAGTAATAAATTATGATTTACAGTCAAAGGCTATGCTCAAATCACAAAAAATAACTGCTGGACATTCGCCGGCTTCAACAAATTTAATGATTTGATTATAAAAAGATAACATTGCAGAAGATGTAGATTTATTCTCACAAAATCCATGTTGGTTCGTAGATAAAATGATACATATTCGAATATTTTTGAGAACCCATACGGAACAGCAACGGGTCTATAATTTTCCATTAAAGTTGGATCTTTTTTTTTAATGGGGAAATAACATTAATAGTTTTTAAATTTTGCGGAAATATGTCAAGTTCAAACGACTTGTTGACTAAATACGTCAGTGGCGCTATAATAACATCAATAACTTGTTTTAAAATGAAATCGGGAATCTCATCAGCCCCTAAAAACTTTTTATTTTTCAGTTTACAGTTTAATAAACGTGATAGTCGTTTTGACGTATAAGGGGTCAGATACATTGAGTGCCTATTAACAAATCCTATCTGCAATTGTGTATCAGCACTTGCAGTGCGCGCAGAGTGCACTTCATGTACAAGTATTAGAGGAGTCTGGACAAAAAAACTGATTAAAATCATTGGCTATTTCATATGGATTGTCATCCACTGTGCCATTTTCATCAATGCAAATATTAGAGTGCCCTTTTTTTTTGTTAATTCCGAATTTTATTAACCTTCAACAATTTTTAGCTTGACAGATTCTATACACACTTACCAGTGGTCATCCTGTTTATGCGCACGACGATGTTATGATTTATTTAATGAAAATTGTATATTTTTACGCCTTCCTTTTCCTCCTTGAAGCATGGCGCTTATTTTAGAGACACCTTGTATATTAATTAAACCTTCTCCGGAGCATAGAAATAGAATATACCTACAACTGTCCTTTTTATTTCAGTGTCCATGTTTTTTATCTGATCTGATAATCCTTCGCAATTTTTTGTAGTTTTTCATTGTATTTATATATTTTTGAAATGAATGAGATTCATATCCAGGGTCAGTCATGTTTAAATAGTCGAACTTTTGGGTTAAAATCCGTACGAAACTTTAAGAGAAAAATGTCAATACAATATACCTTTTATCTCGCTCTCCAACATAGATATACGGGGTGATCAAGTTCAAGGGAAAAATTACAACCTGCTACTACTGCAAACAGTAATTATGACATTTAATAATGATTCGACTTTGATATAGTAGGTTAATAAAACTACTCCTTTGTTGACTGTGAGAATACACAAATATTGTTGTTTAAAATGGGAATCACAGTAAAAGGATTAAATTAAAACAAAACAATGAATTGTTTATCACAATCACCTTCAGGTCCTACACCCTACTCTACCTACAGTCTGACGAAGGTTTTACGAGTCCTTTTATACAGGGTGTTAAAAAAGAGTGTAAAATATTTCAGGACGTATGAACCAAAATAAGCAGAAAAGTCTTAATAAACATGGGTCCGCAAAGTAACGGTTGCGGAGATATGGACCACTATTCGTTTTTCAAACATTTTATTTTATTATGAATAAACCAACAAAGGAAGCTTTTAACAAGCAAAAAACAAAGTTACACAAGATGTTCAAAGTGCCCTCTGTCCATTTCCAAGCAGGCACGACATCTTCGTCTCAACGATATTCGAACTCTTTCGAAAACACCCTCCTTGGTTTAGATTTCTTGACACTTTTGATTAATCCGTAGCTGCAGCTCTTCCAGGCTATTTACAGGAGTACTATACACTAATGTCTTCAAATATACCCAAACAAAGAAATCTAAAGGGTTCAGATCAGGCCGGACCTGTTTTATGGCCTCCAAGATCGTCCGATCTGAACCCTCTAGATTTATTTGTTTGGAAATATTTGAAGACATTAGTGTATACACTCCCTTACTCCTGTAAGGGAGTGTATAGTAATAAGATTAAACATTCTAAAAATTCCACGTTTAGTGACGTACTAAATATTTTTCTGAAAGGGTGTTGAAGATCTCTCATATCTACTACATCACTAGCTATAATTTGCTTCCGGTTTTTAGTTTACGAGATAACGTCTTAAAAAAATTTTTAGGAAAGGCATGCTGTATTTACAATTTTTTCTCAAAATTTCGTAAGGAATCTATTCCTGAGTTTGATTATTTCAGTATGTAGAAGTTACTACCTGTTACATTAGCATTTATTTAAATTCCATCATTTATAACAATTCAAGATATGAAATTACTTACATAAATAATTAACTAGTAACTAAAGGAAAATATAGTTCAGTACAACCTGCTTTATTTGGGTCATCGTTGGTTGAAAGATTATGTTTAGCACTTTGGAATTGTGCACCAATGTCAGTCTGATTCAAAACATATACAGATCTTACACAACTAGATGGGGCATGACTATTTCCCAAATATTTACTTTCGCAGAGTACAAACATAAAATATTATTATTATGTAAAACTACTACCTGCTGGTATTGTGAGTATATTGACAAATAAATGCCATCAATCAATTGCCCAACTGATAAATATGAGGTTTGTTTCAATTAACAGTTACTAAAAATAAAACAATCCCATACGTATTTATTGTATCTACATTTATAGATGCTGAAGATAAAGATCTCGCCGTTTTACCAAAGTATTTAACTCACAAGTTATTTGTGTCTCCTTAGTTGTTCACGAGTCGGAAACGAATAGCTTTATTTGCTCTTGATTGGCCCATCGGGACCTTTTCACCACTTCCGATTACACCTACTGTATATCATTACAATTTTGAATAGCTAGGAATTATAGATTCCGTCATATATTATAATGCGTCCATAAAGTAACGCATAAATTAATTATTAGCTAAATAAACAATATTATTATTTCCGAAACAAGTTTTGATTTTAATTTGCTGTTTTTTCAAATAATAATTTAATATACAGGGTGATCTACCTTCGAGTAATGACGTCATCGCCGGTCCTTTTAAAAAGAACATCCCATTTTTCCCCATTACCAGATTTCCCTTGTTGAACTGATTCCAAAAATATATCACAACTTGCTTCCAATTGGTACCGCGTGTAAACTTCTTTTGTTTTGACAGTCTTCGTCATATCTGGTATCAAATTTACCAGGGATATAAACTATGGCAACGCATCACAACAATATTTGACTTTTGTCAAGCCATTATGTCCGTGGCAAATTTAATAAAATTATCAAATGTTTCCAAAAGTAGTGGTATTTTGTTTCAGATAAATAAAAAAGTTATAGCTGTTTGAAATTGTCAAAATGTGACGGCGAAAATGTTTGGTATAATATTTTTAAATTTACGGACATACTATAATTTAGCGTAGTATAAGTTTTATTTAGGAATGCCAATCAATTTTTTTCTTAATAACTATATAACTAATAATACCACAAAATTCTACCTATATGGAATGTTGTATACGAAGTGACCCTAAAATTTTCTGTAGAATCCAAATATCCAATAATATACAGGGTGTTCCATTTAAAATTACGAAGTTGGTAGTTGGAGGTTCTAGATATTTTAGGTATGTTCGGTATGTACTTTGCCATGTTGTCAAATTTTCAATTTTTCTGAATCAGTATTTTTTCAGATAACGATAGATGCTAGTTCCGATGAGACGCTGTATAGATAACAAGTTACAATAAATATTAATAAATATTTCCTACACCAAACAGTAAAGAAACATAAATAGTATAACCTCATTTTCCTCTCTCCACGGCTAGGGTGAAGGAAGAGGAAGAATATTTTAATAATCACTTATGGGAAAAATAATGTTTTACTTATTTTTGAAATAACGTATAATTTGGATCGGTCAGTGGTCGCGCGGTTTAAGGCGTCAGTACTTGAATCGAGGTGACTGGATCACTGTGGGTTCGACCCCCGCAGCCGGTAGACCGTATATAAGCTATATTCGTGGAGAGATTGGCACCCTCTCTGCGGGTATGGTAGGGTGGAAGAATGTTGGCTTGGGTCAATGTGAAAGATTGACATTTGACTACCCATCTAATTAATGAGGTTTTCCAGGTTTCCCTCATTCCTGCACTGAATGGTGGTTAGGGCCTACCAACGTAAGTCGTTCCTGGGCGCAAATGCGGCCTGCTTAATAATAATATGCCGCCCCCTCTCCCGCACAAGTCTTCGACTTCTGGGCTAATCCTCGTGATTAGAATGAGGGGTAGAGATATTATTATTATTATTATATTATTTCTAATTCAGAAGAATGTTTCTTAACAGTAGATATATTTTCTATTATATCATTAAAAATAAGTGTTAAAATCTTAAACTAGTTTTCTCATATAAAAACTTTCTAACTATATCAATTTTTTGTGTCGTCAAAAAAATAATAACTTCCCATGACAGTAAGGCGATTTTTAACAAGAATTACTTTTTTAGTATTGTAAAAAATAAATACAGTTTACCGTTGTCCATTTTCCGATTTTTTTTCCTTTCGTTAATATCCTATTCTATACAATATTTTACAATAACATTGGCAGTTCTTCAAATTAATTTTTGAGCTATTGGATGTTCTGAATAGAAATTTCTCATTAGATCTTTATTGGTAAGTGAAACAATTAATTATGTAATATTGATAGATTAAATTAAATTTTATTACCAATAAGTGCCATTATTATTGAAATAGATAGAGGCACATCCTTTTATCGAAAATGACTGCCCTTAATAGTATATTTTCATGCTGTCAAAAATAAGTACCTACCTACAGTTTACTTTTGCCCATTTTCAGATTTTTTTTCCGTAGCTGAACACCCTCTATATGCAAACTTATATTAATTATTCTTGACAATATTATTAATTTAGCAAGCCAAATTTTTATCAGGAATAACGTCTTATTTTCTTAGTAATATTTTTCATGTCACAAGTAAGTACAATTTACGTGTTTCCAGTTGCAGATTCTTTTCCTTTCCCTGAACACTTATATTTGTTTATAGCAAACTTATTATTTTAAAAAGATGCAAATCTTTCTATCAAAAATGATTTTTCATAATAGCAGTTTTTGTGGTCACAAATAACTTCAATCTACTGTTGCCCATTTTTCATTTATTCCTTTCGTGGACACTGCATGTATATACAAAATATTGCTATGGTTGATCGCAGAATATTGTTAGTTTTAAAGAAAATTAAGCGATTCACTATATAACTATCATGGACAACAATCTCGGAGGTGATAATTTTGTGCTTTTTTGCAATTTTAGAACATTTTTATTTTATAATTTACATTTAAAGATTAGTAGTGATGATGAGTACAAGGCTCTTATGGTACATTAAGACTTTTATGAATCGAAATATAATTTTGTATTGTTTTTTCATGTGAAGAACCACAAATAATCACATTTTGTGAGAATTGCCTAGGTAAGTAAATTAGACACTTATTCAAACAATCGAAAGAGCTTTAGTTATTTGGATATTAACTACCTATTCTAGAAGAATATATTTTTTCAAGATCTTAAAGGTCACTCCTCGCTGTAGAAAACAACAGAATAAAACATCTTGTTTTTGTAAATAAATTATTCGAACAGGGGTCAAGGCTGTCTTCATTAATATACATAAAATTTGGCTAATTAAGAGAATTATGTGTGTACAATACACGAAACTCTAATTCAATAAGAAAAACATGTTAATAAGTCAATATTTCAAGGTTAAGCCTTATCGTTGAAGAGGGGGCATCTTGCATTTGCTGGAAATAACGTGTGATTCATTGTTGAATTTTTAACATTTTTAATCATAGACACAGACAGACACATGCTGATTTATTCTTCGAAGACATGAATCAGTTCATATTTTACACAGAAGCAATATTGTTGCCAAATATCTCTTGAATTTCAAGACTACACCTTGTATCAGGATAACAGAAGTACGAGAAAATGTTAATATCAGAATTATGAGCAGATATAGAGATATAGTAGTGTTGATTCTGGCAAAGAAACAAATAATTTGTAAATCTGTTTGTCAGAAAAGGGATTCAACATTTTTTTTAGTAATTATTAGTATTCTTAATGGCACTTATTTGATATTTCGAAGTTGCTTCGCAGAGGCAAATTCGATGAAAACTGCTTTCCGACACGCCAAAGACGTATTAAATCATTTTTAACAGGATCTGAAGACGTTTTTTTTTCTTCTACGATATTAATTTTGATTGCGTCATTAAATATTTGTTCGTTTTTTTGCCTTGGCATTGCCGTACAACTCGATTGCGTAACAAGTTGTGAAGGTTTCCGTAACCAATTCAGTTTTGTGTACAGGAAGAACGTAGCGAATACCTACGTTTTGGATGTTCTCCAATACTTACCTAAACTAAACTAAATTTACTGGTATTTAATAGTCACAAAATGCAGTTCTGGAGGCTGGAGAGAATTGGAATGATCTGAGTAATATTGCGAAATACATCTGACATTCAGTTAGAAAATAGTAAAAGAAAGTACTGGCGTGGCCTTGATCTCATTCGTCTAATTAGAAACAAAAAAAAAATGTTTTGGTTGAGAACCTTGCAGTAGTACCTACACATAAAAAAATCTGTATTTTACATAATTCTAATTAGTCGCGATGTTTTTTTAATAGTTTTTACAATATAAAAGCTAGAGAGCCATTTGTATCTGCAATGTGTTTTTAATTAATGAACAAGATATGAATAATACTTTCAATTTTTAATAATAAATACCTTTATTACATACACCCAATTAGAGGAAACGCATGAAAGAAAAAAAGAAATACATTGAGAATAGAAAAACATAACAAGTAGTAGAAAAATAAATTTAACTGACTAATAAATGTCGAATATGGGTACTTATCTAACTCGAATACATGACAGTACAAGTATGAATATATACTATGTGACAGATAAAGATACCACCTGTATATGTTCATTATATTTTAATACATTTTGGTACGCAGGTTCACAGCCACTTACTTATTGAATTACATTTTGTGCAAGATCAGAGAACCTGCTGCAAAAACTGGTACCATAGTGTATTCAGAACAAACGATTCCTAATACACTCATTGGCCTGGGTCGGATCTAATAAGATTGTCTGTAAGTTCTCATTCCAAGTTACCTGAACTTCATGGGTAAGAGCTGCAAAAGTCTGTGGGGGGTGTTGTAAAGACATCAGCCTGCGACCAATCATGTGTCAGACATGTTCAATAGATGACAGATCAGACGATCTTGGTGGCTAGGGTAAACGGTTGATGTGGTGCTGACCCATAAAAGCTATTGTGTGTCTGGCAACATCAGGTCTAGCATTATGGTGCTGGAAAATGGCGTTTTGGATGGTATGAAGATATGGAATGACATATGGTTCCACCACTTCCTGGATGTAGTGATGGGCTGCCATGTTGCTTCTAATAAAAACTAGTGGTGATCTACTGCCATACACGATAGCACCCCATACTATAACACCTACTGAGTGATGGACATGACGCTCTCTCTCAAATTGTGGATTGCGTCTTTCACCACGTCGCTTCTCCCTTGCACGACCATCGTGCGTCCGTAGGAAGAAACGAGATTCGTGACTAAAGATCACCTGATTCCATTCTTCACCTAAAAATTTAATCATTCTTTCACGTGAAATTAAATGGGCGTTTTTTTGTCACGTAGTAAGTAACAATAGTTAATTTAGGAATTCAAAGAAGCAATGATGCAACATTTAATTGAAGATACATTGTCAGCATGAATATCGCACAATCACTATAAATTGCATTAAGTGTTTGCCATTATGCCTATTGGTGCACAACAAAAATACATTTGTGCCTACTTTCAAATCTTGGTACTAAATAATTTAAATATGCAAGTAACTCACTGGAATCAATTCTATCATGGACAAGATTATATACAATCGTCTTAGCACTAAAAATAATATATTAAATCCCAATAAAATAGTGTTATCAATTCCCATTCGGGAATACCGTCTTCTTTAATGGATTTTAAACGTATTTAAACAGATATAAATACGATATTTTCTACACCACTGCAAACTTAGATTGATAACTAATTATTAGTAACAGTCATTAATAATACCAGTCTAATATATAATCTACAGTATAATTTAAGATAATCAGCAAAGAAACGTTGGAGGCAGTTAATTTTAAATCGGCTAAATCATTAATGCAACGTAAAAAAGGGGAGTTCCTAAATTAGACCCCTGTGGAACCGCTGTATTACGCTATAAATATCCTATTTAAACCCGTCTTACGCAACAAATTGTTTTCTGTCAGATAAATATGATTTAAACTGTAACAAACATTGCAAAACCCCAAGTGGTCAAGTTTAGACAGTATAGAACATATTAATTGATCTGATCAAATGGTTTCTAGAAATCAAAGTAAATAACATCGATTTGGTCTTGTTTATCAAGGGATTCACGTAAATATTGTGTTAAACAGACTAAATTTGTCATACAAGATCCAAGATCTTTTCTTCATAAAAGCATGTTGATCAGGTGATACATACGCTCGAAATGTTAGATAAATTGAATTAAGAATATTACTTCACAGAGTTTTGAAAAATTCCACAACATTAATATAGCTCTATAGCTCTGGATAAAGTCGGATCAACAAGTATGGAGCATACACGGCCGTCTTCCCAATGCTTGGAAATATATTTTTTGAAAGCGATAAATTAAATACATAATACATGTAAAAGCGATTTAGTTAGAACTCGTACGCAGTCTTTGATCAAGAAACTCGGAATCTGATCAACACCTACTGTAATTTTGTTTAATGAGACATCTAGATTATCAGTAAATTATGCATCAGATGTGATATAAACGGTACTAAAATAGTCAGCAAAGGAAATGACTATATTTTGAGAATAAGTATTATCATTATCTTTCATAATACCTGGTATTCTAGAATTACCGCCCTTACCCTTCTCTGAATTGTACCGGAATTGATGCTAAAAATCAGTAAAAATCTATCTATTTACAGAACAACATTCTAAGGAATTTACAGCTTAGCTTGATATTAAAAAATAACCTGGGCAAAAACAAACAAATAGTTTTATATTTATATAAAATTAAATTCTACATTAATATCGATTTCAATGTTTCAAAAATTTAAGGACCCGTATTCTTGAAATAGTGTTTCCTACAAATACAAATAATTTTATACATTTAAGAACCGAATAATATAGAACTTAGCAAATAACAGGAATGTTATCTCATGCTAGCTGCGAATATTCAGGTACCGAAGTAAGACGAATAAATAACGACAGATAGCGGTCTAACCAACAAATCTTTGGGTACAAAAATCTTTCAAAATACGTATTTTTTTAAATTTAACTGTGGATGTAAATGTTGCTGTAACGTAAACTTACAAAGTTCTGCATATCAGATTGTTCACTTTTGTTGAGAAGTATGTGAAAATAAATGTTACAATGTGGAGTTAGAATAATAAAATAATGTGTGTCTTACAAACGCTTTTTGGAAGTTAATATCTTATTTAAGGAGAATTTAAATAGTAAAAGTGGATAAACAAAACATCATAAATTTTATTTTTGATATTAATTTTACTCTACGTGTTTTATTTTTGCTTGATTTTTGTACCTAAAACACCACTTTGATCATTTTACGGCGACAAATACAGAAACCTAACAAGCTGTGACATTAAACTCATAGTACGTTATCAAAAGACTGTTAAAATTTATAAAGTATATAAATTACTACAACTTGTTACTACTATGTCAATATTTTATTAATACTCATTACCTAAAGGTACTTATACAGGGTGTCCAGAAACTCTCCTGACAAACGAAAACCGGAGATTGCTCAGATAATTTTGAGACAATTTAACCCAATTCACCTAGTCCGAAAATGCTTCCTGAGGGAACTAGAGCTCTTTGAAGATGGCGCCTTGTAAATAGTTTTGTTTAAATACCTCCAGAACGCTTCTACTTAGAAAAACAAAAACTGGTACGCTTGTTTAGCCTTCAGAGATGAATCAATTCCATCAATAGCGAATTTCTAGTACCGGTCATAGGCGTTCGTTTTGGGTAGGTCAACGGTTATTTTAACGCATAACTTCGTTGTATTTAACTTTTAAGCATTTGTCACACTAGATTATTAACGAAAAATTTTCAAATCCATTTTTCTAGAAAACGGTGTATCCTAATGACTTAAAGTAAGAGTACCTTTTAGTACTAGAATACCTGAAAATTTAATAATCTAGTGTCACAAATGCTTAAAAGTTATAGACAACAAAGTTATGCGTTAAAATAACCGTTGACCTACCCAAAACGGACGCCTATGACCGGTACTAGAAATTCGCAATTGATGGAATCTATTCATCTCTGAAGGCTAAACAAGCATACCAGTTTTTCTAAGTAGAAGCGTTCTGGAGGTATTTAAACAAAACTATTTACAAGGCGCCATCTTCAAAGAGCTCTAGTTCCCTTAGGAAGCATTTTTGGACTAGGTGAATTGGGTTAAATTGTCTTAAAATTATCTGAGGAATCTCCGGTCTTCGTTTGTCAGGAGAGTTTCTGGACACCCTGTATAGTATAAACTTATAACAATAAGATTAACATACGGAAGACGTCATCTAAATTAATATGTAATCACACAACAATTAATTATATAAATTGTTATTAGTAAAATATAAATATTCTCATGAAATTATGGTATACTTTGGGAAAACTTGTAATTAGCAGGGAATTTATAGACTTAGAAGTATTTGGATATTAGGATTTACTTAATTTTACCTGAAAAGTGAATTAATGACTTACATTTGTTCGGTTCTTTTTAAGTATGATGACCTCCTAAAAGTTTATACTAAATAGAAAAATGTATTTTTACAAATTTAGAAAAAAAATATTATTTTTTTCCTACCTAATTTTTGCTCCGCATATCAAATAAGCGAATATCAAAAATAGGTACATTCTGCATTTTTAAATTTTGTAAAAATGATATTTTAATCAACCAAAATTAAAGATACCTAATGATTTTCCCATTTCTTTATTTCCTGTGAATTAAAATGTCCGAATCAAAATAAAGTCAGCATTAAAAATAAAACAATATATCAATCATTTAGTACTCAGAGAACTAATAATTAGTAGAAGATTTTTTAGTTTTAGAATGTGTACTGTTTTTAAACCAGCAAAAATAATATGCTACATATTACTCAGTACAAAACTAAATAAAAAACATAAATGAATTAAAGGGTAGATTCACTTGATTCCTCAAGTTAAATTTGTGACGCTGCCGTCTTGCAAATGGATGGTTGTGACGTCACATATATTATTGATTTGTTTTTTGGCGTTTACAAATGAGTAAACGACTCTTCTAAAAGAAAAAAATATTGACATTCAAACATGGTCTTCTGTGGTTCAGGTATACTTGTTGGTGAAACAATTGCCGTGAAATACAGTACGCCTTGGAAATTTAGAAGTCTTAAAATATTTTACCAACACAGTAGGTACCATTTCTGTATCAAATACGAGAAAATGTTACTAAGAAAATTTTGTCAGATTTGAAATTGAGTATGCAAAATTTCAGTATTTTAGGCCTATACACTTTGATTTACATGATATTTTTTTTGATAATAAAGTCTTTCCGTATAAGATACAAGATGCTATTAAGTAAAATTTCTCATATTGAGAAATTCAGATGTACAATTTTGATGTTCTATGCATACTTTGAGAGAAATAAAAAGTTAAGCAAAATGACCATAGTAGGCCTAAAATGTTGCACAAATAAAACTTGCAAAACTGAATAAAATCTTGTGGTATTTAACACAGATACTAGCAAAAAGTTTGAACTTTAACATATAATCAAAGTATGCCTGTGACATTATTATCCAGAAATACTCAGTTTTTGATTCTGAAAAACTTCTCATATAGATATACTCGAATCAAGAATTCAGACGTCTTACGACACGGCTGACGTTACACATTTGTTTTTATTGTCAACGTAATTTTCGATATTTGGTCGCGTTAGAAACAATCATTTTTTGCAATTTAGTGCAATATATAACGCAAACTTTTAGTGTAGTATATAGTTTTATTACTATCAGTTGCAGTTTCTTAAATATTTTGATGAAAATATAATGAATTATTCATTTGTTCGTATGACGTAAGTCGTCTGAATTCTTGTATATCACTATATTGGTGTAAAAATCAGTTCTAAATTTAAAAAATAAAGTAGTAGTACTACATAATTGACGTGATTGTAATTTTATTTTACATCTGTTACTGTCAATATCCGATATGGCTCCTATTAGAAAAAAAAAAAATGAATGTTGTATAACCGAAACTAGTGCCTTGGAAATTTTCTTTCAAAGAAAATCGATTTCTCAAATATTCTGATCCTTCTGTACCAAATTTCAACTCTTTTTGTTGAGCAACATTCACGCTCTAAGGCATTTTCTGATATCGCTCTTTTCAGTTTTTTTCACAATATTTCAGGCCTATGCAGCGGTAGAAGATACCTTGGATCTGTTTTACGATTTCCATGAGCCAATTGTGAGCCATGAAAAACTGACCATCCTGTATAAATTTGATCCTTGTATTAAAGAGCAAAACTGATCTGATCACTACATTCATCCAAAGCTATCTAACCATAAATACATCCTTGACCTCAGCAGAAATCATGAACAAATAAAAGTGCAAGTTTTGTCGCCGCAATCGTATTTTTTTCCTAAGCATTTCTCGATTCGTGTGTGTTTTTTTTAATTTTGTGATATCTGCAACGCCGGTAGAAATTGAATATCCGGGCTGCAGATGTTTCCGGTCGAACAATACTCAGAAACGGTCGTTCAGTTACATAAGCGAGGTGTTGAACTTACCGTGTTGTTGTTTATATTGATTGTTTTTGTTTACTTCGATATATGTTCCTAATAACGTGTGTCCTTCAACTGCCTTCATCGCCTAGTACAAGGCCAGTTAAATTAGAGGCCCCTGAGGTTATGGAAATTTAACTAGAGACTCATTCAATACTTAAAAAATTTTTCTTACGAATCTGCTCCTGATTTATTTGTTGTAAATTACAGTACATTGGTTCAGTCAACTAGAATTGTCGCGTGGTTTGTTTTACGATCTACATTAATTATAAAATAGTATTTGATTGTGAATTGAATAATAAAAATACTGTAAATGATTTATTAGTTGCATTTTTGTTACATTTTTTTTAAATGCACATTTCCGTCATATTATAGAAACTGTTCGAGGATTGATTTTACAAACTTCATTTAAGAAATAAAATTGATGATGTTTTGTTTATCCCCTTTTACTATTTAAATTCTCCCCAAATTATATAATAACTTTCAAAATCCATTTGTATGACACACGCAAAATTTTGCTATTCTAACCCCACATTTTAGCAATTATTTTCACATACTTATAAACAAAAGTGGCCAATCTTATATGCAGAACCATGTAAGTTTATGTTATAACAATATTTACGTCTACAGTTAAATTTGAAAAAAAAAGTATTTTGAAAGATTTTTGTACCTAAAAATTTGTTGGTTAGACGCCTTCAGCCGTTATATATGCGTTTTACTTCTGTACCTTTGAATATTCGCAGGTGACATGAGATAACATTGCTATTATTTGCTAAACTATATATTATTCAGTTCTTCTAAAATGACTTGTATTTGTAAAAATATATTTCAAGAATACGGTGCCCTTAACCAATAATATCTCAAACTAAGCATCGCAAGTTATTGTTTTGAATAACTTCTTTTCTTTTCAAAGCTATAATCAAAATACTGAAAGGCAAATGTGATTATATATGCATACAGAGCGTTTCCTTTTAATGGCCCCCTAATCTTGAAATAATATTGTTATCAAATATTTTTCAAATAGATCTTCAATAAAAAAATATTTCGTGCATATAATATTTTGTTGTTATTATTTTTATTTCTAATGTTTTCCAAGGTTCTGTCAACAGAGATTTCTAACTTGCACCCCTCCCCTTTCTATGGCAGTGAAAATTGGAATTTTATGTCGGATTATCTATTCAATATACTTTAGAATATCGAAAAGTGACACTTATTATCTTTGTTTATAATAAATGCTCGTTTTTTTACGAATTCTTTGACACAAGCTGTGACCTGTGTATGTATAATATATTTTACTACAACTGTCATATAATGACTCTGATTTGACACTTTCGAATGTCATAATGACATACATTATCCATAGACCTTATAAATCAGGGACGCGCTCAAAACCGTTTTCTGCCTATACAAATCGTTGATGCTCAGATGTGTGCGACAGAGATAGAGATAGTCCGGGCAAAAACCCACAGATCATTAACCGAAAAAAACAAAAACCGTAAATGACAGACGTATCACATTAACGGTGACAGACCGACTCCACCATAGTTTATGAGTCTTTAAAAACTATTGCTAATAAACACACTAAACACAACTAAATCACAAAAGACACACAAATCATTAACAATATTAACAGGAAAGGTTTTGTCAGGTTATGTTTATATGTTTTTCTGTCATAGAACATCTGTTTTTGCCCGGACTAGCTTCATCCCTCTTGTACACATCAGGACACCGGACCTCTCTTTCTAGGGCCGGTCCATGATTTATAAGGTCTATGACATTATCTCATATATCCTTTTTTTAATTTATTAACGCCCTCAATGCGATAATGACATTGTAAATTAAATTAGACTCAAATTAGACATTAATTAAATAAACAAAATACGTCAGATCATATGAAAACTCATTTATTAAATTCATCTACAGTCGAAACGCTGACATGCCTAACGATCTGTTCAAATAGGTAGAAATATTTTAAGAGTGAACCTAATTTTTAAATACGATGAAATGACTTTGGATGTTGAAGGATTATTTTCGGCTTCCAAGGGAATATTTTCGTTTTCACAATGTTCATAGCCGTTTCTTGTTTTCAGTAGAAGTTTCGATGTAGCCTTCAGCGACAGAATTACAGTGGTATTCATAGTCTGTCTCCAGTCACCAGAGAGAGGTCTCCGTCCCGAAATTATGCGAATTTGCTAAAGATCTTCAAATAATTTCGGACGGACAATGAATACAGTGTACTGTAACTGTGGTATGTTATATCTTCTTTCCGAAATTATGTGAATTTCATTATGAAATTCTAGAATCAATATTTCCAGATTTTACAAGAAAACTCTAGATCTTTTGTTTTGGAATTGGATATCATGACTTGAAAGCATAGCCCTTCATCTTTCACGACTTCTACAATAATCAAAATAACCTAAGTTGGTTATATTTTATTTACTAAGAAACATATTTGTAATGTAGCTTTGTTAGCAAAAATTCAACATCCGCATTTATTTAAAATCTGATAATTTTCTTCTTTGTTAATACCTTAAATTTTTTTCAGCTATGCAATTAAAGTATGAATTTTTTGTTCTTATAATTGAGTAATAGCACCAAAGAGATAAAGGCATCTGTATTTTGTTGGAAGCTTCATTCTCAATATTTGATGGCAAATCATCGCTTCAACTCATATTTACACTTTCACAATAGTCATCTTATAGACGATTTTTACATTATGTCGTACTAAAATATAAATTGTGTATAACAACATTAATTATTAATATTGATAATAACCTTGACAATTGTAGATAAAACGTTGTACGCAATATGTGGGATACTACATTATTACCGCACTTATGTGATTATACGAATTCGTCTACGGTTTCGTCATACAAAATTCACATGCGTACGGTAATAATAATAATGCATATATTCCACTTATTGTGTAAATAACTATTGATGTATTTTGCTTCAGTTTTTAAAGTCAATTTTAACTCAACAATCTTAATTTTTTCCTACACCTTTATGTTGAACGTTGATTTGAATTGAAATTTAAATACCGATTACTATTTTCTACTTGAGATATTCTTGTTTCGATAAAACTAAGTTTTATAAAATAAATCTCTTACATAGGTGCATCTACGGGAAAATTTAAATTTTCTATCTGAAATTTAAAGAATTAGTAATTTTACCAAAAAAGAAAGACTTATTTATATATCTTGAATATTGTTCAACATGAACTTTAGCCAACTCTTTTCGATATCACAGCATCCTTGACGCACATTACCGCTAAATTATCTTGCATATTTTTAAGTTTATTGACACAGAGAAATAACAAATAAAGGTTTTTTTCCAAATTAGGTAATCTACTATTTTGAGGGACCCAGAATAATATTTTCTCGGTAAGAAAAAGCTCTAACATGTTTTTCTTCAAAATGCACCCATATAAAACATCATAACAAGCCAAGCGTTTGCAATAACTACAATATTTGCCGAATGGTGACCTTGTAGGACCCTTCGCATAATTAAAGAAACAGTCCCGCTTGATTCCACCAACTGACTTAGTTTTAAGAGGGTGTTAACACGAAAACCCAGATACACTACATATTGCAAAAAACTAAACTCCAGTCAGCCACTCGTCTCAGATCAGATCAGAGTTTTGCATTTATTAAAACCCATCAATAGTTCACAATTTCATTTAGTGAAGTGTTGTAATACTGCGTATAATTCAGTTTTTCAGTAATTTAGTTATAAATTTACTACAAAAAAGTCATACCTGGTTTGAAATTTGAATGAAAATATTCTATAAAATTCAAATATCAGAGAACATGCATATGACTTCAATGATAGGAATTGTAGGAAAATTGTTTTATATTGACTTAAATACCCCAATGCAGTAAAATAAAATAAATATACAGGCTGTATCACACAAGAGGGCCACTCCCATGTATCTCGCTTAATATGCGAGACACGTCTAAAATCTTTAATTGTTATATATTTTACTTTGCCTTCTCTTGATATTGAACACATACATCAAGCTAGTTAATTTGTTATTCCATGTTTTGTGTTTATTTTTTAAATCTGTTTCACCCACTACGAAGTACGAAATGGTTAGCAATGACACGTTGTTTGAGGTTATGTGGCGAAAATTTACTCTAAGTGTTTAAAAATTATAGTTTTTTTTGTTATTCATAAAATAATTTAAGGGTACAATTTGTGATAATCTTTCTAACAGTGTATAATGGTATTAACTTCTGAAATGTGGATAACTGTTTAAATATTTCGTTTTTCAGTAAGTAGGTGAGCTTTTATGCACGTGTATGGATATTTTTTGGAATCATTCAACAAAGTAACTTCATTAATTGATAGTATGGGACTTGCGGAAATTCATATTGTAATCGTTTATGATAATTTTTCCCCACTTACTGTTAAAAACAAGTGTTTTTAAATTAGAAACAACCGCAAAAATTGAATTTATTTATCTTACAGACGATATGGCAACCTCGCCTTCAGTAAATCGTATGGTCTATTTTATTAGGTTATGTCAGTGGTCTATCTGGTCAGCGGACCTCAAAACCTGGGTATTTTTTTAAAAATTAATATCTCCGTATATTTGAAATTTTTAAAAATGACCCTCACTAGACTTATCTATATGATGAATATTTTTTATTAAATATTAATATTATTGTGTGAAACTAACTATTCTGTGAACTAACGCCCCGATCAACGTTGAATTACACTCACATCTGCCCATATACAGGGTGTTTCTTAAGTAGAGGTAAAAAATCCAGGCATATTCTAAGGCTAAAAATAAGGGTTTTCATTATATAAATTACAAATTAAGTATGTCATTTGCGCCATTGTATTTTCTTCACTTTTTGTTTTTTAAACTTTTTTGTATTCTAAACCGATTAACAACAAAATTGATTTATTTGATCAAGTGCATTTTACACGGTTACTTAAATTACTTAAACATATCTTAGGAGAAAACAATAATATTAAGAGGCCGTCATCTTATTTTATATTGTATTGTCAAATTAAACTTATTTTTTTAAAAGATTAAGTTTTAATAATAGTTAATGCATATTGAAATCCTGAAATGGCCAATATGGTTTACATTTACGACCTTGCAGATGGACTTAGGCTAGTCCAACTCCAAATCCAAGAATGTTCAGAAATGTTTTTCAATATGTATATTCATTATTATTAGCTTTTGTAATTTTTTTACTGTATTGTAAAGAGTAGTTAATTTCACACAATGTTATTAATACTTAATAAAAAAATAAACAAAAAAATATTTTGGTTTATTAAAAACTTTATATTAACATTTCTTTGCGGCCGTAGTTCTCTACACGTGTAGTATTCGTTCAATATTACGACGAATTATGTGATACGAGAGACCCAGATTATCAAACAGCTGATCGTTTCTGCACAGTCCCGATAATATCGGCAATATCTCGATCGGTCGTTCACCTCATACCTGCGTAATAATATTTTTATAATTACTATTCGAGATGCAATTTACATGAGAGCGTATTTGCTTCACAGTGCGAGGTCGTTGACCCCAGGCATTATTTCAGTATTATTTAATTGATTGTTAGACTCGATTAGACATTAAATTACTCGGTTATATTTGCACGCACGAGTTTTGCATTTGTTACCTTGAAAATAATTGCGCTTTGCGAAGGCTGCTGCGATTGTTGTTGGATCGTGTACAGGGAGGCCCAAAAATTATGGTCAGAGAAAAAATCTTCGCATTCGCACATCCATTCTATTAATACAATTCAATACATGTACAATTCTTTTGATATATATTGCAGAGAAAAAGCTCTTATATTGCCGACAACTAGAAAACAGCCCAGCTGTGTTGCCAAATCTTTCATCGATTTAGTATTGTACTTAAAATGGATACCACAAATTTCAACAAATACAATTATTATTTAAACAAATGTAAGCAAATTCAGCATATTCTTATATGTTCAGAATAGAACTTGGATTGAAATGTATTACAGGGTAATCTGTCAATCATATTCGAAGGTCAGAACATGTCGTGTCTAGTGGCAATAATCACTTAATAATTAAAATATTAACAATAATAAATTGCCATAGAACGTAAACAAAACCACGTGGCCGAAAACGCGATATCATTGGTATGACGTTACACGCGGTTAAGCGCGGTTTGTTTCTGTGAATACAGGTGAGCAGGTTACGGTGTTGATGATGTAAACAGGCGTTTGTTTCTTATATTTTTGGGTTTTTCTGGTATTTAGGGATGCAAATACTGTGTAGGTAATGCGATAATTATTAGTGGTAATGCGGCTAACTTACGATATTGTTAAACGTAACTTCCTTCCTTTACAGCGACAATGTTGTTGGGTAAGTACTAGATAGATGGTTTTACTTGAGGTATTTAGAAAATTATGTCAAGTCAGCTGATTTCACATTAAGCTACTTTTAATTTGAAAAATAATAAGTAGAATAATAAATGAAATGATATTGAACATTTATTAATTTTACTATTACTTCTTATTTCAAGTATCCTTCAACATTTTTAAAAATCGTTATTTATTACTTTTGTTTATTATATTTTCATAATAAAACAAGTAATTTAATGTAGGGAAGTCAGATAGCATAATTTTATAAATGCTTCAAATAACATTCTACATCACGTAAATGGTATGAGCAAATACAGAATATTTGGAATCGGAATGAAAATGTAAGTTTGCTTTACCATTGATTTTCTAAACGCCCTGTATACATTCTGGTAGCTTAATAGAAAAGTTCAATTGATTCTTTACATTTTAATTTTTTCGATGAACGTAAACCTACCTATATTTCCAATTAAACTTACATTAAAATAGTAAAAGACAATGTTGCAATGCTTCTTTTCGTCGCTTTTCATCGCCCTACACCACATGTTTCATTTCAATTTTTATCGCGGTGAAATATTTTTTATTTGATGCTGTATGCTGTATTCGTTCATAATGGCATAATGCAATACTTCTTCCAATTGCTCTGTTAGATGCACTTTCTGTGCCCATTTTGCGAGTCTATTTGCAACTTTATCCAATGCCAATGTCTATTTAACATCATAATACTTAATAATATCATAAATTCTTGGGCGATTCCGCTGGAGACGATTGTCTACATCAATTTCTGAATTATAGTGTTTGTTACTTTTTTTGGTGCCAATATACCTAAAGAAAAATATATGAATTTAGTAATAAAACTACTTTTTCGGACCTAAATTCATATTTGAATTTTTAGTGCGCTTAGAAACGATAACATTTGAATGTTCGGTGCGAACTGAACATCGGTTTCTTTACAGCACTTGTGCAAAACCGCTGTTACGGATAGTTTGAGCTTACATTGTGCTGGTTAACCTTAAAGTGATAGCATTGTTTATTTGTTTATGCAAAAACATATAAGTACTTATTATTAATTTTCAAGCAATATTGACTACAAGAAACCATTGTTAGTTTGTTGCACCCGCGATATAAAAGATATGAAAGTTCGGTTTTTCACAGAAATAAAGTGCTAATGTTTTGAAACTTTATAAAAGTAAGAAGAAACAAAAGGAAAACGTAAATCAACCACAATTAAGGGCATATTGTAATTTGAGTTAAAATAAACGTTGACTCAAAGTGGTTGCACCCGCGATCGCAATATTCGGGTCGCGGGTGCAATAAGTTTGATTCTTAACATTAAGGTGTCATTTATCATATTTTATTGATTTATCAAGCCTTGAATAGTAATATTATGCTATGTGTTATTAGTGGTTTATATTTAGTAAGTGTTTATGTTAATATTTCGCACTTTTTTATAGATAGGTTGGTTAAAATGACAGAAGAAGAACGGAAAGAGACTGCATCACAGAAATATATGAAAAAACTGAATGAAAATGCTAAACTCTTCTATGCAGATCGGTCAGTGGTCGCGCAGTTTAAGGCGTCAGTACTTGAATCGAGGTGACTAGATCGCTGTGGGTTCGACCCCCGCGGTCGGTAGACCGTATATAAGCTATATTCGTAGAGAGGATTGGCATCCCCTCTGCGGGTATGGTAGGGTGGAAGAATGTTGGCTTGGGTCAATGTGAGAGATTCCTGCACTGAATGGTGGTTAGGGCCTACCAACGTAAATCGTTCCTCGACCCAAATGCGGCCTGTTTAATAATGAATGAGAGGTAGAGATATTATTATTATTATCATACCTGTCGATAATCTCGTGATTCGAAACGGAGAGATTTAATGAAAAGGAAAATGGTGGCCAAAATCAGATTAAGAGAAAGGATACTGGTTCTGACGACAATTGATGGTAAACACTTCATTCAAATCGTGAATGACATAGCAGACGTTCATTTTGAAGATATTATTGCAAAATTGAAAGCACCAAGGAAGAAAATTGATGGCAATATGTTAATAGAATTTTCGGCGAAAATTGACGTATTTGAAAATAAATAATTAACTTAAGTAACAAAGAAGTGTACCAATTAGTAACACACATTATTTGATCTCTTGTTTCTTTTATTTATGTGATTATAATGGCGTTTATGTCCACGTAATTTAGACGTGTTGCACCCGCGATAATTTGGCGTTGCACCCGCGATTGCTTAAACAGTGAATAATTCACAGTTTATTTTTGTTTTCTATAATGTTTTTATTACTGAAAGGTTGATTAATTTGTTCTCTTTTAAAATATGAATGCATAATAAAATAAATGTTTCACAATTCACATATCTGTGGAGGTGGGCCCATTATGTTGCACCCGCGATAGCACATTAAACCTTTTTCGTGACTATTTATCCATTTCATTTGAATAGTTATAAACGAATCAAAAAAGAACAGGTTCAAATGTAGCTTTTCAAACAATAAATTCATATTTTTTTAATTATTTTATTAGTAGGAAACCTTAAATGAGTCTAAATGTTGCACCCGCGATAATGGAATCGCCCTCTTCTAAACGTATGTACTGCGTTGTCCGAAAGCATGGAAATTGTATATAGATTTGAACTAAAGCGCACTGCTGTATACACGTGCGATTGGTGTTTGATGTCACAGGTGTACACTGTGGCGGTGACCGTTTTGTGAGGGCGTGGCCAGACTAAATTATTAAATACCGTTTTTAGGCTTATTTTTCCACGAAATTGTCTAAGACAAACACCATAAGAGCCTTTTGATTTGAAATAAATTAATTGTTATTAACATTTATTTTTTACGAATATTTAAAAATTGATTTGCCCTACTCTCCTCGTATCTCACTTGTCGGCAGGCTTTGACATTTTTTTCTGTCTACTATAAGTGTGAAAAGAACTCGCTTATGCTCAAAGGTGCTTTGTAAAAATTTATTTAACTCGATATACGTAAATGACTATATCAGCAGCTTCCTCAGAGGAATAATAGGAATAGAGGGAACAAGCACCATTCATTGTACACAATTATTGTAGTCAACCTAATCAAAGTTTATCAAAACAAACAAGTGATATTTGACAGTTCGCGTGAAATGAAAACAAAGACCAGTGGTAAAGCAACTTTTACTGGAAATGTAAAGTGATATTAAAATACTAATAACCCATATTTATTAAAGCTTTGGAATATATAGTAATTTAAAAAACAATGCGTAAAGATTAATTGAAATGGTGAAATAATAAAATGAAGTCATAACATTTAATAAGCAATTTATGTGCAAGCAGCAAAAATTATAATGAATGTAATCCGAAAGTAGCTATTGGCACAGATAAAGCTAATTTATCTGTGCTATTGGCATACAATTTTATTTTAAAACCTTACAATTTAAATACATTTATAAAATTTATAGGAAATTGAATTAGGATCTGATTTAAAAATTTAATAAAATATTAATTTTTGTAAATAAATTGTCTTTTATATAGATAAACTGATTACTTTTTTTACTGTATTAATAATAATAATAATAATAATAATAATAATAATAATAATAATAATGTTTATTCATTCATTCATTTTTTAGGAATACAATAAATTTCCACATCGGTGTAACCACCACAATAAACAAATAAACAAGAAAGACTCACATAAGTTAATACTTGTACGTGAGTTAGTAGCAAACAATAAACTTAAATTAAAAATACAATTTAAAAGCTAGTTATACTAATATAAAAATTGATAAAAAACAAACAAAGCGATTACATAACAATCTAAAATTCAGGTAATCCAATATAAAATTGCAAGCAAAAGATAGACATACTAATAATAAAAATTGACAAGAAACAAACAAAACAATTACGTAACAATCTAAAATTCAGGTAATCCAATATAAAATTGCAAGTAAAAGATGACAATATAAATAGATAGACATAGATAAGTACACAGTTAAGGTAAGTAAAATACAATATATATTATTAAGAGTTAGGACATTTAAACATTTTTTAAGTCAACCATTTTATGTATTTCAAGCCTGTTGTGTTCTCTCAGAAAAAATTTTAACTTATTTTTAAAAACGTTTAACTTTAATTCATTTTTTATGTTTGCAGGTAATGAAGAGAAGAGCCTGGGAGCCAAATACAAATATCCACGCTGAAATAAAACTGTATGCGGGAAAGGTATTCTATATAAGTAATAGTTGCTATATCTAGTATTATGAATATTTGGTATTTGTTGCAGCTGATCTTGATTTCTATATTGTTGTATGCATATATGTAGAAAATACAACTGTCTTAAGTCAAATACCGAAGCTTGCATATACAAATTATTGGATATATTAGAAAGGTATTTTAAGCTAATATAAATCAAATCAAGTCATACGTATGTTAGATATTTATAGAGTGTTTTTATTAAAGCAGGTTTGTAAATTTAGATAGATTGATTTCTTTAGATAATTATTGAATAGAGCTTTGTCTGTGGAATTGTTCATTAGCATACCTAGATGTTTGGTATCAGAGAACATACATATGACTTCATTGATAGGAATTGTAGGAGATTTGATGTATATTAGCTTAAAATACCTTTCTAATACAGTAAAAAATGTTGCAAAAGCTAATAATAAAGAATATATGGGTAGATATTGTGGGTGTAATTCAACGCTGGTTGGGGCTTTTGTCCACAGAGTAGTTAGTTTCACACAATATTATTAATACCTAAAAATATATATAAACTGATTACGTTTCCATTAAACAGAATAATTTTTATACCTACATAGTTAAAATTGCTGCAGGTACAGATTGGTCAAGTAGGAGGTAATAAATGGAAGTAAGAAACAAATAAATGTTGATATATTTGTCTTGATGCAAGAAATATATGTTATTAGCTACCACTCAACAAAGCTTATTACTAAATAAACAGCAACAACAAAATGCAACAAAAAAAATATTCAACAATATAGCTGTGAAAACTGTAAGAACTACTAATACTAACCAAAAAAACTGCATATCACATTTTAATATTACTATTATTATTAATGTTTAAATCAATTGTTTTAATCAATCAATTGATCTAACTCTTTCTTTAGAACAGATAAGTTAAAACTATAATTTTGCTCTTCTTTCATATTCTAGAGGTGTATTCTTTTGAAACAACAAAGTAGATTTTTTCATATATTTTCAGGTATTAACAATATTGTGTGAAACTAACTACTCAGTGGACAAAAGCCCCAACCTGCGTTGAATTACACCCACAATATCTACCCATATATTCCTTATTATTAGCTTTTGTAACATTTTTTTACTGTTTAAGACATTTAATTTCAAATAATTTTAATTTATTGGTATAATAATTTTTATAGTTAGATATTTGACTCAAGTTAAAGGAGGCCACCTGATGAAGCAATCCTAAAAATGCAGAAATAGATCAGATCTCATCTATTGTGGTTGAATTTCGAGTTCCCACTCCATATATAGAGTATATCAGGTTAGTAAATAGAATACATTTTTTAGATAATTATTGAATAGAGTTTTGTCTGTGGGTGTTCATTAGCATACCTAGATGTTTGGTATCAGAGAGCATGCATATGACTTCATTGATAGGAATTGTAGGAGATTTGATACATATTAGCTTAAAATACCTTTCTTAAACAGTAAAAAAAAAACAAAGTAGATGTTTACCTATTTGATACGTATAATCTTAAAAGCACGATTTGTGGTGTGCTTGCCTCAAATTAAGAACATGGATATTAAGTAACACTAGTATTATGTGTACATAATTAGAAAAAGGTCAGTAAGCTCACTAAAAAGTTATTAGAAGAAATTCATAACAAAATTATTTACGACCTCCGCTAATTTTAATTATTTTACCTGTAGAATCATCCTCCGGAATATTGACGCATCATCTCCGGGGACCCCGTATATCTAGACTGCAAGAAAAAAATAATATAAGAAAAGAGAAGAGTTTTTATATTAACAATATAATTCTAAAATAATAAAATGCCTTGGATATAGTTTTCAAGAAACGCGTTTAATTATTTTAGGAAATAGTTGAATTAAAATTAATCCAAAACATGAATACCTAATAAAAGAAGTTTGTCAAAAAGCTTGTTTGAGTAGATTTAAAAGGGATATTTTAAGATTAAATTGCAGTAACTAAATTGCAATTATTCCATCCTATAGGTACACAACTTATCATTTCTTACGTGACTCTAATGGTTCCTTAAATTTTCTATATCTGCTTTCTGTTCAATGCAAGTACATTTCTCGCTACTCCAAAACGAGCTGTACCCTCTCGAATTTATCTGTTATATAAAACAATGAGAAGCAAACAAACTCCAAAGATGAAAGTGCGTAATACTTATCAGGTATCCATATCTGTGCTACCTGCCAGATCAAAATACAATATCTCCTGGTTCATTGAACTCGGATCTTGCCAAATTGGTGGGTTTGTCGGATAATGCACTTTATACGGGGGTTAGTAAGCTTTATAAAACTAATTATTAGCAAATCGGATTTTTCTCGGTTATTGAACCCGAACGCCATGTGCTGTACTGTCGTTGTGTACCCGATTTTTTTATTGAATATGATTGTTAACCAAACACCAATTGTTCCATTTTCTCGTGATGAAATTGGCCTGTTCAAATTTGCTTTGTGTATAATAAAAAAATTATTCGGTACACTGTTTTGGTCTTATGTAACGGTCTATGTATGTATCCACTATACTCCAATCACAATTAAAATACGGTAAGTATACAGGGTGTTGCTGTGAAAGAGAAATATATCAACGTTTACCTGCATATATCTCTGACGTCAGACATAGATTGATGAAATTAGGACTAATCATAATAGTTATTTATAGTACAAGTGGGATATAGGCATTATTATACATGAGCGAGACATAGTCCGAGTCGTGTAATTTCGTGAATGTAATAAAAAATGCCGTTATCCCACGAGTACTATATAAAATTATATGTAGAACTGCAAAAATTTTATCTACAACTACATTAAATTGAGAAAAATCCAACATCAGATCCAGTTTGTAAGTGTTTATTGAAAATCATGAAGCAAAGGTATTGTTATGGTAACCTGTCAAACTTCCTGTCAATCTTGTTATAAACAAAATTGAGTTTTCGTTTTTACATTTTCTTGCGAAAATAGTGTTGAATTGAAATAATGAGTGATTCAGGAACAGAAAACTTGCCTCTGGAAATTGAAAAATCTGCTGCAACTGTAGTAGCTTCACTTTTACCAGATAAATCGAGAACCAAGTACGAACAATTTTATAAACGAAGCAAAAGAAAGGGTATTATTAGCATTTTTTGAAGAATTGTCCAAGAAGTACAAATCATCTAGTCTTTGGGCATTCTATTCTATACTACAATCTGTGCGGTAAAATGTTGACATCAGTAAATTCAACAATTTAATTGCTTTTCTGAAAAAGCAATCAGTGGGATACACACTAGAAAGTCAAGAATATTAACCAAATTCTTGTTAACAAAGGCAAGAACAAGAACATGTTTTCTATTTGAAATTCATAACTGCATAATTTAAAGTTGCCTTAATGATTCGACTTGGAGGTGCATGTAGAGTGGACGAGTTAACTAATTTGCTGTTATAACACGTAAAAAATGAAGGAAACATTTTTCATATCTTCATTCCAGATACGAAAACCAAAGTTTCCGAGAATTGTCGATCATGGAAGATTTTTTGTTGGTATAAATACTGCTACTGTAGTGCCAAAGAAGATTGTTTTTTTTTCAATTTGTTACAGCCTCAATAATATACAGGGCACTGTTTTTGACGATCATCTACTTCACTTCTAGCCAACACAGGAGCAGACCTTCTATCTATAAAACGGCATGGTGGTTGGAAGTCCACCACCGTGTGTGAAGACTATATTGATATTGACAGGTACGTCTCTTGAAAACAAGAAAAAAATTGCCACAAAAGTTCTTGGAGGAAAGATTGCCGTCACTGAACTTAGTTCAAGTGCTTAACAAAGAAAATTTAAGCATTGTTAATACAAATGCAGACCAGCTGCATTCAACTGGTATTAAGTTTACGAATTGCCAAAGTTCAATAAAAAATTGTAAGCATCTAGATGTCTTCTGCTTTATTCCCTTTTTTAGTTTTTAAATTCAAAATATGTTTGTCATATAATTCGATATAATTCAATTATAATATATTACTATTGTATTATTATTGTTAATAAATTATAATCACCAACATCATTATATATGCGTTTATCTCGAAAATAATAAAACATATCGATTAAAACAAGGTAAAAATAAACTATGTGTGTAAAATATAAATCAGTTGATACTACATTTATGTAAATGAAAACTCATTGTCAAGGTGATAATTTCATGGAAACCATAAAAACTAAATACTAATAATTATACGATTAACTTAGTAGTGCTTAACTGTCAAAACGTGTTGTCTAGGTAGAACAAAAGATGCGTCACTAAAGAGTTGTTGATTAATTTAATAAAACAATTAGTTGTATTAATTACCTTTCATAATGATTCATTTCTGGATTGAAAATTACTAAGAATATTGCTTTTGCAGCACAAAATATTCAACTGCATTTATAATAAGTATTAAAATATATTGATACTAAAAAAGTACCCACGTGCGTCAGTTATTTTCTGTGAAACATAAATTTATAGGTTTCCCCTATATTTAACCTAGTAGTATCTAATAGAGATACCTACCTTTCTAGAATATTACTATCATTAACACCATTTTCTTTTACACTTTTAATGAGTCTCTTTTATTTCAATATGTTTTTTAGAAATTGTTCTCCTAAACACAATACGAAATACCTACTTAGAGCCATACACTTGCCGAAAGGCCATCCTTCTGGCCTCCTGTACTCTCGGCTACGGCATACACGTTATTTTTTTGTAATTCTTGAGTTTCATTTAGTTTTATATTGAAGTAGTACTGTATGCATGATCTCAGAACATGATCTTGCTTCAGGGTCGCCGTATTTCTCGCTGTAAAATGATCAAATTTGTGGCGGTCTTTAGGTACAGAAATCCAGGAAAATCAAATATCATAAGTAAAATTATTGATGTCTTTTTATCCACTTTTACTGTTTAAATTCTCCTCAAATAATATAATTACTATATATTAAAATCCGTTGTTTTTCTCGCTCCCACCGGGCGGGCGGAAAAGGGCAAAGTGTCCGGGTAAAGGCTTTTTCGCGAGCCGCGGGCGGCGTGAGCCGAAGGGCGCGAAGCGCCCTTCGATCCCGGATTGTCGCTTAGGCGTATTTCGGTGAGTTCTTTTACCTTTTTCGGGGCGAATTTTGCGTTTTCCGGAGGTCCGCGGCCGCCGGTTTTCGATTTTCGCGAGGAAACGAGACAAAGTCGAAAACCACGCCGATTAGCGGAAGTCCGGAAGCCGCCCGGAGGCCGATTTCGCTCCGCGCGACGGTATACACGGGAGCCCGTCGGGGACGCGGGCGCGGGCACGTCTCCTTATTTGGTCCTTTCTCCGTCGCGACGAGGCGCTCGGCGGGCCGTTTTTCGCGTAATTCTAGGTAAATTTTCCGTATTTCGGAGGGTCCTCGCCGGCCGATCTCGGCGAGAGGGATGGAGATAGCGCGGGAGGAGCTTATCGCCCGGGAATCGGAGAAACGTCAGTCGGATATGGGTAGACGTCAAACTATTTCGGATTCGATATTTTCGTATTTTCCCGCATTCATTTCCATAAAGCCCTATCGAAACGTAAACTTTGAACCTTCTACAATGTGTCGCGTGCCTCAGATTTAGGTTTAAAATTCGATTTTATAGGAAAAATAACGAAAATTTGGGTCAATTACGCGTTCGGCGGCATTCGCGTTCGCTCGGCCGCGGCCGTCCTAAACGTCAAACGGCTAGCCGGACGGTGCACGGCCTGTGACAGCTCCCCATAAAACGTAGGAACGTTTGCCAAACGGGCCGATGGGAGCCCCCCGATGGACAGAAACGGTAAGTTTAAAGTCTCTAGATACTTTCTGTTATGCGAGCGCTGGATTTTGAATTCATTTTCGTATCGAAATGTGCGAAAATCCGATCCAAGACCGGGGAGAAGGGCCTGGCAAATGGCGGTCTTCACAAAACCTTCAAAACGATTAGATTCTGAAAAGTAAGTACCCCTTTATTTCCATAAAGCCATATCGAAACGTAAACTTTGAACCTTCTACAATGTGTCGCGTGCCTCAGGTTTGAGTTTAAAATTCGATTTTATAGTGAAAATAGCGAAAGTTTGACTCAATTACATGTTCGGCGGCATTCGCATTCGCTCGGCCGCCCGAAACGTCAAACGGCAAGCCGGACGGTGCGGTGCCGTTGACAGTTCCGGATAAAACTTAGGAACGTTCGCTAAACCGGCCTATCGGAGACCCGCAAAGGACAGAAAAGGTAAATTTAAAGTTTCTAGATACTTTCTGTTATGCGAGCGCTGGATTTTGAATTCATTTTTGTATCGAAATGTGCGAAAATCCGATCCAAGACCGGGGAGAAGAGCCTGGCAAATGGCGGTCTTCACAAAACCTTCAAAACGATTAGATTCTGAAAAGTAAGTACCCCTTTATGTCCATAAAGCCATATCGAAACGTAAACTTTGAACCTTCTACAATGTGTCGTGTGCCTCAGGTTTAGGTTTAAAATTCGATTTTATAGTGAAAATATCGAAATTTTAGTCCACTACACGTTCCGCCGAAACGTCAAACGGCCAAAAAAGGTAACTTTGAAGTCTCTAGATACGTTCTGTTATGCGAGCGCTTTGTTTTGAGTTTATTTTTGCATTGAACTATGCATAAATACGAATGAATCCGTGGTATAAATGAGCTAGACAATATGGCGGACTTCAATTATTTTAAGTCGCTTCGCGTATATACAGTGCGACTCAAAAGAGCTCGACGTACAGGGTGTTACGATAAAAATTGACGAGAAAAAAATAAAAATTACAGATTCGAGGAAATTTTCGGTTTCTTCGCTTCGGAGGGGTTGTCTGACGTGCGAAAGACCGTTTTATATACAAAGTGTTGGAAAAATGTTAAACGTTAAAAAAATGTCAAAATTAAGGGAACTGGAAATTTTTTTGGTACGAAACTTCCGTCGGGGGACTCTTACCGCACTAATTATCGAAAAAATATTGTGTACAAAAACCCACCCTTTCCATAAAAATCATGAAAATTCGTGGATTTAAATTTTTTTTTTTCTTTCTGATGAAACTTTTTACAATAGTTTGTAAAAAAACTATAAAAAATATATACTTTGGTATTATTATGTATATAAATACATACGTATGAAAAAATACAGGGTGTAAAATAAAGAACCATTCTGTAGATCCACAAAATTTATGGAATTTATTTTTTTTATGAAACTTTTCACGATTCTAAAAAATTATACTAATGGAAAAATACAGGGTGCTTAACGAAACCAAAACATTCTCTAAGAATCCTCACAATAATTCATTGAATGTTTTTTTATGAAACTTTTCACAATTGTCTGTAAGAAAACTATACTAATTAAAAAACTACTGAGTGTTTAAGAAAACTGAACCAATATTGAAACTCCCAAAATTCATAGAAAAATTTTTTTTTATTTATTAAACTTTCGTCAAGGATTTATTATGACACTCACTAACGAAGCAAATACAGAGTGTTTAAAAATGAATGATGATGAAACTTTTTACAATAGTTTGTAGAAAAACTATAAAAAATATATACTTTGGTATTATTATGTATATAAATACATACGTATGAAAAAATACAGGGTGTAAAATAAAGAACCATTCTCTAGATCCACAAAATTTATGGAATTTATTTTTTTTATGAAACTTTTCACGATTGTAAAAAAATTGTACTAATGAGAAAAATGCAGGGTGTAACGAAACCAAACCATTCTCTAAGAATCCTCACAATAATTCATTGAATATTTTTTATGAAGCTTTTCACAATGGTCTGTAAGAAAACTATACTAATTAAAAAACTACTGAGTGTTTAAAAAAACTGAACCAATATTGAAACTCCCAAAATTCATGGAAATTTTTTTTATTTATTAAACTTCCATCAAGGATTTATTATGACACTCACTAACGAAGCAAATACAGAGTGTTTAATAATAACGAACCATTCTCTAAAAATCCTCAAAATTCATGGAATTAAAAATTCTTTTCGATGAAACTTTATACAATGTTCTGTAGGAAAAATATACTAATTAAGAAATACAGAGTTTTTAAATATACCTAACAATTTCCTAAAAATCAACAAAACTCATGGAATTAAAAAATTATTTTTGATAAAACCTTATACAATGGTTTGTAAAAATCTATACTAATGAAAAAATACAGGAGGTTTAAAAAACCTAACCATTTCCTAAAAATCAACAAAATTCATGGAATTAAAAAATTCTATTTGATGAAATTTTATACAATGTTCTGTAGGAAAAATATACTAATTAGGAAATACAGAGTGTTTAAAAATAACGAACCATTCTCTAAAATTCCTCAAAGTTCATGGAATTAGAAAATTCATTTTGATGAAACTTTGTACAATAGTTTTAAAACATCTATACTAATGAAAAATACAGGAGGTTTCAAAAAACCGAACCGTTCCCTAAAAATCCTAAACATTCGTGGATTTAAATTTTTTTGCTTTCTGATGAAACTTTTACAATAGTTTGTAAAAAACTATAAAAATATATACTTTGGTATTATTATGTATATGAATACATACTTATGAAAAATACAGGTGTAAAATAAAGAACCATTCTCTACAGCCACAAAATTTATGGAATTTAATTTTTTATTAAACTTTTCACGATTATAAACAATTATACTAATGAAAAATACAGGGTGTTTAACGAAACCAAACCATACTCTAAGAATCCCCACAATAATTCATTGAATATTTTTTATGAAACTTTTCACAATGGTCTGTAAGAAAACTATACTAATTAAAAAATACAGAGTGTTTAAAAATAACGAACCATTCTCTAAAATTCCTCAAAATTCATGGAATTAAAAAATTCTTTTTGATGAAACTTTATACAATGTTCTATAGGAAAAATATCCTAATTAAGAAATACAGAGGATTTAAAAAAACCGAACCATTCTCTAAAAATCAACAAAATTCATGGAATTAAAAATTCTTTTGATGAAACTTTTTACAATTTTCTGTAGGAAGAATATACTATTTAACAAATACGGGGTTTTTAAAAAAACCGAACTTTTCCATAAAAATCCTGAAAATTCGTGGATTTAAAATTTTTCGCTTTCTGATGAAACTTTTTACATTAGTTTGTCAAAATACTATAAAAATATATACTTAGGTTTTATTATGTATATAAATACATAAGTATGAAAAAATACAGGGTGTAATATATAGATCTATTCTCTAGATCCACAAAATTTATGGAATTTATTTTTTTTTATGAAACTTTTTACGATTGTAAAAAAATTATACCGATGAAAAAATACTGGGTGTTTAACAAAACCAAACCATTCTCTAAAAATCCTCACAATTCATGGAATATTTTCTAATGAAACTTTTCACAACGGTCTGTAAGAAAACTATACTAATTAAAAAACTACTGGGTGTTTAAAAAACCGACCTTTCTCTAGAAACCTTCATGGAAGTATAATATTCCTTTGATGAAACGTTTAACAATGGTCTATATGGAAACTATTTAATGAAAACAATACAGGGTGTTTAAGAAAACTGAACCAATATTGAAACTCCCAAAATTCATGGAATAAAATTATTTGTTTTGCTTCGGATGGGTTGGAAAAATGTTGAACGGTAAAAAATCTCAAAATTAAGAGAACTGACTAATTTATTTTACTCAACTTTCATCGGGGGTCTCTTAACGCACTAATTATCGAAAAAATACATGGTGTTTAAAAAAAACTAACCCTACTCAAGAAAGGTCAAGTCGGCGAATGCCGACACCACCTTTCTAGTTACTATATATTAAAATGCGCGATTGCCTCTCGCTCCCACCGAGTGCGGAAAAGTGGCAAAGTATCTCCTCAAAGGCTTTTTCGCGAGCCGCGCCGCGTGGGAAAACGCAAGCGCCCTTCAGTCTAACGTTGTCGCTTAGGCGTATTTCGGTGGTTCTTTTTACCTTTTTCGGGGCGAATTTTGCGTTTTCCGGAGGTCCGCCGGCGTTACTTTTCCGTTTTCGCGAGAAACGAGACAAAGTCGAAAAAACGCCCCTTATCGGAAGTCCGGAAGCCGCCCGGAGGCCGGTTTCGCTGCGCGCGTGGTTTTCGGGCGAGCCCGTCGGGGACGCGGCCGCGGGCGAGTCTCTTGATTTGGTCCTTTCTCCGTCGCGACGAGGCGCTCGGCGGGCCGTTTTCGCGTTTTTCTAGGTAAATTTTCCGTTTTCGGAGGGTCCTCGCCGGCCGATCTCGGCGAGCGAGATGGATATAGCGGAGGCGGAGCTTATCGCCCGGGAATCGGAGAAACGTCAGTCGGATATGGGTAGACGTCAAACTATTTCCGGATTCGATATTTTCGTATTTTCCCGCATTCATTTCCAGAAATGCATGTTGAAACGTAAACTTTGAACCTTCTACAATGTGTCGCGTGCCTCAGATTTAGGTTTAAAATTCGATTTTATAGGAAAATAGCGAAAGTTTTGGTCAATTACACGTTCGGCTGCATTCGCCTTCGCTCGGCCGTCCGAAACGTCAAACGGCTAGCCGGACGGTGCACGGCCGGTGACAGCTCCGGATAAAACGTAGGAACGTTCGCTAAACGGGCAGATCTGAGACCCGCCAAGGCCGGAAAAGGTAAATTTAAAGTCCTAGATGCTTTCTGTTATGCGAGCGTTGGGTTTTGAATTCGAATTTGTATCGAATTTTGCGTAATACCGAACCGAGACGTGGAGAAGAGCCTGGCAATATGGCGGGTCCTCACAAAACCTTCAAAACGTTACATTTTGCAAAGTAAGTACCCCTTTATTTCCATAAAGCCATATCGAAACGTAAACTTTGAACCTTCTACAATGTGTCGTGTGCCGCAGATCTGTTTTAAAATTCGATTTTATAGTAAAAATTGCGAAAATTTGCGACGTCAAATGGCGAGTGCGCGGTGACATTTCCGAATAAATCGCAGAAAATTTCGCTAAATTAGCCGACCGGAGCCCCCCAAAGGTCGAAAACGGTAAATCTGAAGTCTCTAGATACGTTGTGTTATGCGAGCGTTTGGTTTTGAATTCGTTTTTGTATCGAAATTTGCGAAAATCCTAAGCAAGACGGGGTCAAAATGACGTAAGCCATAGAACAGCTGTCAAATATTTCCATCCGCTATTGCTATTTGCATTGAACTTTGCATAAATAGAATGAATAGGTAGGTGGTATCAGTGAGCTAGACAATATGGCAGACCAAGACGGGGTCAAAATGACGGAAGCCATAGAACAGCTGTCAAATATTTCCATCCGCTATTGCTATTTGCATTGAACTTTGCATAAATAGAATGAATAGGTGGTATCAGTGAGCTAGACAATATGGCACACTTCAAGTCGCTTCGCTTATATACAGTGCGACTCAAAAGCTCGATGTACGGGGTGTTACGATAAAAATTGACGAGAAAAAATAAAAATTACAGATTCGAGGAAATTTTCGGTTCTTTCGCTTCGGAGGGTTCTCTGACGTGCGTAGGACCGTTTATATACAAAGTGTTGGAAAAATGTCTAACGTTAAAAAAATGTAAAAATTAAAGGGAACTGAAAATTTTTTGGTACGAAACTTCCGTCAGGGGACTCTTACCGCACTAATTATCGAAAAAATACGGGGTGTTTAAAAAATTCGAACCGTTCCTAAAAATCCTGGACATTCGTGGATTTAAAATTTTTTTGCTTTCTGATGAAACTTTTACAATAGTTTGTAGAAAAACTGTAAAACATATATACTTTATTATTATGTATATGAATACATACTTATGAAAAAATACAGCGTGTAAAATAAAAAACCATTCTCTACATCCACAAAATTTATGGATTTTTTTTTTTATGAAACTTTAGACGATTGTAAAAAAATCATACTAATGAGAAAATACAGGGTGCTTAACGAAACCAAACCATACTCTAAGAATCCTCACAATAATTCATTGAATATTTTTTCATGAAACTTTTCACAATGGTCTGTAAGAAAACTATGTATACTAATTAAAAAACTACTGGGTGTTTAAAAAAACTGAACCAATATTGAAACTCCCAAAATTCATGGAAATTTTTTTTATTTATTAAACTTCCATCAAGGATTTTTTATGACACTCACTAAAGAAGCAAATACAGAGTGTTTAATAATAACGAACCATTCTCTAAAAATCCTCAAAATTCATGTAATTAATTAATTCTTTTTGATGAAACTTTATACAATGTTCTGTAGGAAAAATATACTAATTAAGAAATACAGAGGTTTTAAAAAAACCTAACCATTTCCTAAAAATCAACTAAACTCATGGAATTAAAAAATTATTTTCTATTTGATGAAATTTTATACAATGTTCTGTAGGAAAAATATACTAATTAAGAAATACAGAGTGTTTAAAAATAACGAACCATTCTCTAAAATTCCTCAAAGTTCATGGAATTAGAAAATTCATTTTGATGAAACTTTGTACAATAGTTTTAAAACATCTATACTAATGAAAAAATACAGGAGGTTTCAAAAAACCGAACCGTTCCCTAAAAATCCTAAACATTCGTGGATTTAAATTTTTTTTTTTTGCTTTCTGATGAAACTTTTTACAATAGTTTGTAAAAAAACTATAAAAAATATATACTTTGGTATTATTATGTATATGAATACATACTTATGAAAAATACAGGGTGTAAAATAAAGAACCATTCTCTACAGCCACAAAATTTATGGAATTTAATTTTTTTTATTAAACTTTTCACGATTATAAAAAATTATACTAATGAAAAAATACAGGGTGCTTAACGAAACCAAACCATACTCTAAGAATCCCCACAATAATTCATTGAATATTTTTTTATGAAACTTTTCACAATGGTCTGTAAGAAAACTATACTAATTAAAAAAATTCTGGGTGTTTAAGAAAACTGAACCAATATTGAAACTCCCAAAATTCATGGAAATTTTTTTTATTTATTAAACTTCCATCAAGGATTTATTATGACACTCATTAACGAAGCAAATACAGAGTGTTTAATAATAACGAACCATTCTCTAAAAATCCTCAAAATTCATGGAATTAAATAATTCTTTTTGATGAAACTTTATACAATGTTCTGTAGGAAAAATATTCTAATTAAAAAATACAGAGTGTTTAAAAATAACGAACCATTCTCTAAAATTCCTCAAAATTCATGGAATTAAAAAATTCTTTTTGATGAAACTTTATACAATGTTCTATAGGAAAAATATACTAATTAAGAAATACAGAGGATTTAAAAAACCGAACCATTCTCTAAAAATCAACAAAATTCATGGAATTAAAAAATTCTTTTTGATGAAACTTTTACAATGTTCTGTAGGAAGAATATACTATTGAACAAATACGGGGTGTTTAAAAAAACCGAACTGTTCCCTAAAAATCCTGAAAATTCGTGGATTTTTTTTGCTTTCTGATGAAACTTTTTACATTAGTTTGTCAAAAAACTATAAAAATATATACTTAGGTTTTATTATGTATATAAATACATACGTATGAAAAAATACAGGGTGTAATATATAGATCCATTCTCTAGATCCACAAAATTTATGGAATTTATTTTTTTTTATGAAACTTTTCACGATTGTAAAAAATTATACCGATGAAAAATACAGGGTGTTTAACAAAACCAAACCATTCTCTAAAAATCCTCACAATTCATGGAATATTTTCTAATGAAACTTTTCACAACAGTCTGTAAGAAAACTATACTAATTAAAAAACTACTGGGTGTTTAAAAAACCGACCTTTCTCTAGAAACCTTCATGGAAGTATAATATTCCTTTGATGAAACGTTTAACAATGGTCTATATGGAAACTATTTTAATGAAAACAATACAGGGTGTTTAAGAAAACTGAACCAATATTGAAACTCCCAAAATTCATGGAATAAAATTATTTGTTTTGCTTCGGATGGGTTGTCGGATGTACGAAAGACCGTTTTATATACAAAGTGTTGGAAAAATGTTGAACGGTAAAAAATCTCAAAATTAAGAGAACTGACTAATTTATTTTACTCAACTTCCATCGGGGGTCTCTTAACGCACTAATTATCGAAAAAATACATGGTGTTTAAAAAAAACTAACCCTACTCAAGAAAGGTCAAGTCGGCGAATGCCGACACCACCTTTCTAGTTCTAATATATTAAAATGCGCGATTGCCTCTCGCTCCCACCGAGTGCGGAAAAGTGGCAAAGTATCTCCTCAAAGGCTTTTTCGCGAGCCGCGCCGCGCGATGAAGGCGCGAAGCGCCCTTCAGTCCTAGGGTTGTCGCTTAGGCGTATTTCGGTGGGTTCTTTTTACCTTTTTCGGGGCGAATTTTGCGTTTTCCGGAGGTCCGCCGGCGTTACTTTTCCGTTTTCGCGAGGAAACGAGACAAAAGTCGAAAAAAACGCCCCTTATCGGAAGTCCGGAAGCCGCCCGGAGGCCGGTTTTGCTACCCGCGAAGTTTTTTAGGCGAGCCCGTCGCGGACGCGGCCGCGGGCGAGTCTCCTTATTTGGTCCTTTCTCCGTCGCGACGAGGCGCTCGGCGGGCCGTTTTTCGCGTTTTTCTAGGTAAATTTTCCGTTTTTCGGAGGGTCCTCGCCGGCCGATCTCGGCGAGCGAGATGGATATAGCGGAGGCGGAGCTTATCGCCCGGGAATCGGAGAAACGTCAGTCGGATATGGGTAGACGTCAAACTATTTCGGATTCGATATTTTCGTATTTTCCGCATTCATTTCCAGAAATGCATGTTGAAACGTAAAATTTGAACATTCTACAATGTCTCTAGTGCCTCAGATTTATTTTTAAAATTAGATTTTATACGGAAAATAGCGAAAGTTTAGGTCAATTACACGTTCGGCAGCATTCGCCTTCGCTCGGCCGTCCGAAACGTCAAACGGCTAGCCGGACGGTGCGATGCCGTTGACAGCTCCGGAAAAAACTAAGGAACGTTCGCTAAACGGGCCGTTCGGAGATCCGCAAGGCCAAAAGGTAAATTTAAAGTCTCTAGATACTTTCTGTTATGCGAGCGCTGGGTTTTGAGTTCAATTTGTATCGAATTTTGCGTAATACCAAACAGAGACGTGGAGAAGAGCCTGGCAATATGGCGGGTCCTCACAAAACCTTCAAAATGTTACATTTTGCAAAGTAAAGTACCCCTTTAGTTCCATAATGCCATATCGAAACGTAAACTTTGAACCATCTACAATGTGTCGTGTGCCTCAGTTCTGTTTTTAACATTCGATTTTATAGTAAAATTTGCGAAAATTTGCGACGTCAAATGGCGAGTGCGCGGTGACATTTCCGAATAAATCGCAGAAAATTTCGCTAAATGGGCCGACCGGAGCCCCCCAAACGCCGAAAACGGTAAATCTGAAGTCTCTAGATACGTTGTGTTATGCGAGCGTTTGGTTTTGAATTCGTTTTTGTATCGAAATTTGCGAAAATCCTAAGCAAGACGGGGTCAAAATGACGTAAGCCATAGAACAGCTGTCAAATATTTCCATCCGCTATTGCTATTTGCATTGAACTTTGCATAAATAGAATGAATAGGTAGGTGGTATCAGTGAGCTAGACAATATGGCAGACCAAGACGGGGTCAAAATGACGGAAGCCATAGAACAGCTGTCAAATATTTCCATCCGCTATTGCTATTTGCATTGAACTTTGCATAAATAGAATGAATAGGTGGTATCAGTGAGCTAGACAATATGGCACACTTCAAGTCGCTTCGCTTATATACAGTGCGACTCAAAAAAGCTCGATGTACGGGGTGTTACGATAAAAATTGACGAGAAAAAAATAAAAATTACAGATTCGAGGAAATTTTCGGTTCTTTCGCTTCGGAGGGGTTCTCTGACGTGCGTAGGACCGTTTTATATACAAAGTGTTGGAAAAATGTCGAACGTTAAAAAAATGTAAAAATTAAGGGAACTGAAAATTTTTTTGGTACAAAACTTCCGTCGTGGGACTCTTACCGCACTAATTATCGAAAAAATACGGGGTGTTTAAAAATTCAGACCGTTCCTAAAAATCCTGGACATTCGTGGATTTAAAATTTTTTTGCTTTCTGATGAAACTTTTTACAATAGTTTGTAGAAAAACTGTAAAAAATATATACTTTGGTATTATTATGTATATGAATACATACTTATGAAAAAATACAGCGTGTAAAATAAAAAACCATTCTCTACATCCACAAAATATATGGATTTTATTTTTTTTATGAAACTTTTTACGATGGTCTCTAAGAAATATATACTAATTAAAAAACTACTGGGTGTTTAAGAAAACTGAACAAATATTGAAACTCCCAAAATTCATGGAAAATTTTTTTTTATTTATTAAACTTCCATCAAGGATTTATTATGACAATCACTATCGAAGCAAATACAGAGTGTTTAATAATAACGAACCATTTGAAACTCCCAAAATTCATGGAAATTATTTATTAAACTTTATACAATGTTCTGTAGGAAAAATATACTAATTAAAAATACAGAGTGTTTAATAATAACGAACCATTCTCTAAAAATTTTCAAAATTCATGGAATTAAAAATTCTTTTGATGAAACTTTATACAATGTTCTGTAGGAAAAATATACTAATTAAGAAATACAGAGTGTTTAAAAATAACGAACCATTCTCTAAAAATCCTCAAAATTCATGGAATTAGAAAATTCTTTTGATGAAACTTTATACAATAGTTCTGTAAAAATCTATATTAATGAAAAATACAGAGTGTTTAAAAATACCGAACCATTCTCTAAAAATCCTGAATATTTGTGGATTTAAAATTTTTTTCTTTCTGATGAAACTTTTACAATAGTTTGTAAAAAACTATAAAAATATATACTTTGGTATTATTATGTATATGAATACATACTTATGAAAAATACAGGGTGTAAAATAAAGAACCATTCTCTAGATCCACAAAATTTATGGAATTTATTTTTTATGAAACTTTTCACGATTGTAAAAATATTATACTAATGAAAATATACAGGGTGCTTAACGAAACCAAACCATACTCTAAGAATCCCCACAATAATTCATTGAATATTTTTTATTAACCTTTTCACGATGGTCTCTAAGAAATATATACTAATTAAAAAACTACTGGGTGTTTAAGAAAACTGAACAAATATTGAAACTCCCAAAATTCATGGAAATTTTTTTTTTATTTATTAAACTTCCATCAAGGATTTATTATGACACTCACTATCGAAGCAAATACAGAGTGTTTAATAATAACGAACCATTCTCTAAAAATTTTCAAAATTCATGGAATTAAAAATTCTTTTGATGAAACTTTATACAATGTTCTGTAGGAAAAATATACTAATTAAAAAATACAGAGTGTTTAAAAATAACGAACCATTCTCTAAAAATTTTCAAAATTCTTGGAATTAAAAATTCTGTTTGATGAAATTTTATACAATGTTCTGTAGGAAAAATATACTAATTAAGAAATACAGAGTGTTTAAAAATAACGAACCATTCTCTAAAATCCTCAAAATTCATGGAATTTGAAAATTCTTTTGATGAAACTTTATACAATACTTTGTAAAAATCTATATTAATGAAAAATACAGGGGTTTAAAAAAACCGAACCGTTCCTAAAAATCCTGAACATTTGTGGATTAAAATTTTTTTGCTCTCTGATGAAACTTTACAATAGTTTGTAAAACTATAAAAAATATATACTTAGGTATTATTATGTATATGAATACATACTTATGAAAAAATACAGGGTGTAAAATAAAGAACCATTCTCTAGAAATCTAGAAATTTATGGAAGTTATTTTTTTTATGAAACTTTTCACAATGGTCTGTAAGAAAACTATACTAATTAAAGAACTACTGGGAGTTTAAAAAGACTGAACCAATATTGAAACTCCCAAAATTCATGGAAAATTTTTCAAAATCATTGAATTAAAAAATTCTTTTTGATGAAATTTTATACAATGTTCTGTAGGAAAAATATCGCAATAAAGAAATACAGACGATTTAAAAATAACGAACCATTCTCTAAAAATCCTCAAAATTCATGGAGTTAAAAAATTCTTTTTGATGAAACATTTCACATTAGTTTGTTAAAAACTATACTAATGAAAAAATACAGGAGGTTTAAAAAAACCGAACCATTCTCTAAAAATCAACAAAATTCATGGAATTAAAAAATTCTTTTTGATGAAACTTTTTACAATGTTCTGTAGGAAAAATATACTATTGAACAAATACGGGGTGTTTAAAAAAACCGAACTGTCCTGAAAATTCGTGGATTTAAATTTTTTTTTTGCTTTCTGATGAAACATTTTACAATAGTTTGCAAAAAACTATAAAAATATATACTTAGGTTTTATTATGTATATAAATACATACGTATGAAAAAATATAGGGTGTAATATAAAGAACCATTCTCTAGATCCACAAAATTTATGGAATTTATTTTTTTTATGAAACTTTTGTGATTGTAAAAAAATTATACTAATGAAAAATACAGGGTGTTTAGCAAAACCAAACCATTCTCTAAGAATCCTCACAATTCATAGAATATTTTCTTATGAACACAATGGTCTGTAAAGGAAACTATATTAATTAAAGACTACTGGGTGTTTAAAAAAATGAACCATTTTCTATAAACCTTCATGGAAGTATAATATTTTCTTGATGAAACTTTTAACAATGGTCTATATGGAAACTATTTTCATGAGAACAATACAGGGTGTTTAAGAGAATCGAATCATTTTAAAAATCCTAAAAACTTGAAATTAAAAACTCTTTTGGTTTTTTGAAACTTTTAAGATAGTTTGTAAAAAACTATAAAAATACATACTTAGGTATTATTATGTAGCTATATAAATACATACTTATGAAAAATACAGTGTGTAAAATAAAGACCAATTCTCTAGATCCACAAAATTTATGGAATTTAATTTTTTATGAAACTTTTCACGATTGTAAAAAAATATACTGATGAAAAATACAGGGTGTTTAACAAAACCAAACCATTCTCTAAAATCCTCACAATTCATGGAATATTTTCTAATGAAACTTTTCACAACGGTCTGTAAGAAAACTATACTAATTAAAAAACTACTGGGTGTTTAAAAACCGACCGTTCTCCAGAAACCTTCATGGGAGTATAATATTCCTTTGATGAAACTTTTAACAATGGTCTATATGGAAACTATTTTAATGAAAACAATACAGGGTGTTTAAGAAAACTGAACCAATATTGAAACTCCCAATATTCATGGAATAAATTTATTTTTTTGCTTCGGATGGGTTGTCGGATGTACGAAAGACCGTTTTATATACAAAGTGTTGGAAAAATGTTGAACGTTAAAAGAATCTCAAAATTAAGAGAACTGACTAATTTATTTTACTCAACTTCCATCGGAGGTTTCTTAACGCACTAATTATCGAAAAAATACATGGTGTTTAAAAAAAACTAACCCTACTCAAGAAAGGTCAAGTCGGCGAATGCCGACACCACCTTTCTAGTTCTATTATATTAAAATGCGTGATTTCCGCTCGCTCCCACGGGTACGGCTAAAAAGTGGGGTTTTGCGTCCCAAACGGCTTTTTTCGCGAGCCGCGCAGCGGCGAGCCGAAGGGCGCGAAGCGCCCTTCGGTCCCGCGGTTGTCTGTTAGGCGTATTTTGGTGGGTTCTTTTTACCTTTTTCGGGGCGAATTTTGCGTTTTTCCGGAGGTCCGCCGGCGTTACTTTTCCGTTTTCGCGAGGAAACGAGACAAAAGTCGAAAAAAACGCCCCTTATCGGAAGTCCGGAAGCCGCCCGGAGGCCGGTTTCGCTCCGCGCGACGTTTTCACGGGAGCCCGTCGGGGACGCGGCGCGGGCGAGTCTCTTATTTGGTCCTTTCTCCGTCGCGACGAGGCGCTCGGCGGGCCGTTTTTCGCGTTTTTCTAGGTAAATTTTCCGTTTTCGGAGGGTCCTCGCCGGCCGATCTCGGCGAGCGAGATGGATATAGCGGAGGCGGAGCTTATCGCCCGGGAATCGGAGAAACGTCAGTCGGATATGGGTAGACGTCAAACTATTTCGGATTCGATATTTTCGTATTTTCCCGCATTCATTTCCAGAAATGCATGTTGAAACGTAAACTTTGAACCTTCTACAATGTGTCGCGTGCCTCAGATTTAGGTTTAAAATTCGATTTTATAGTGAAAATAGCGAAAGTTTTGGTCAATTACACGTTCGGCTGCATTCGCCTTCGCTCGGCCTTCCGAAACGTCAAACGGCTAGCCGGACGGTGCGGTGCCGTTGACAGCTCCGGATAAAACTTGGGAACGTTCGCTAAACGGATCGAGCGGAGACCCGCCAAGGCCAAAAAAGGTAAATTTAAAGTCTCTAGATACTTTCTGTTATGCGAGCGCTGGGTTTTGAGTTCCAATTTGTATCGAATTTTGCGTAATACCGAACCGAGACGTGGAAGAGCCTGGCAATATGGCGGGTCCTCACAAAACCTTCAAAATGTTACATTTTGCAAAGTAAAGTACCCCTTTATTTCCATAAAGCCATATCGAAACGTAAACTTTGAACCTTCTACAATGTGTCGTGTGCCTCAGATCTGTTTTAAAATTCGATTTTATAGTAAAAATTGCGAAAATTTGCGACGTCAAATGGCGAGTGCGCGGTGACATTTCCGAATAAATCGCAGAAAATTTTGCTAAATAGGCGACCGGAGCCCCCAAAGGCCGAAAACGGTAAATCTGAAGTCTCTAGATACGTTGTGTTATGCGAGCGTTTGGTTTTGAATTCGTTTTGTATCGAAATTTGCGAAAATCCTAAGCAAGACGGGGTCAAAATGACGTAAGCCATAGAACAGCTGTCAAATATTTCCATCCGCTATTGCTATTTGCATTGAACTTTGCATAAATAGAATGAATAGGTAGGTGGTATCAGTGAGCTAGACAATATGGCAGACCAAGACGGGGTCAAAATGACGGAAGCCATAGAACAGCTGTCAAATATTTCCATCCGCTATTGCTATTTGCATTGAACTTTGCATAAATAGAATGAATAGGTGGTATCAGTGAGCTAGACAATATGGCACACTTCAAGTCGCTTCGCTTATATACAGTGCGACTCAAAAAAGCTCGATGTACTGTGTGTTACGATAAAAATTTACGATAAAAAAATAAAAATTACAGATTCGAGGAAATTTTCGTTTATTTCGCTTCGGAGGTGTTCTCTGACGTGCGTAGGACCGTTTATATACAAAGTGTTGGAAAAATGTCGAACGTTAAAAAATGTAAAAATTAAAGGGAACTGAAAATTTTTTGGTACGAAACTTCAGTCGTGGGACTATTACCGCAGTAATTATAGAAAAAAATTCTGGGTGTTTAAAATATTGGTAACGTTGCCTATATATCCTGGACATTCGTGGATTTAAAATTTTTTTTTTGCTTTCTGATGAAACTTTTTACAATAGTTTGTAGAAAAACTGTAAAAATATATACTTTAGTATTATTATGTATATGAATACATACTTATGAAAAATACAGCGTGTAAAATAAAAAACCATTCTCTACATCCACAAAATTTATGGATTTTTTTTTTTATGAAACTTTTGACGATTGTAAAAAAATCATACTAATGAGAAAATACAGGATGCTTAACGAAACCAAACCATACTCTAAGAATCCTCACAATAATTCATTTATTTTTTTTTAATTAAAATTTTCACAATGGTCTGTAAGAAAACTATGTATACTAATTAAAAAACTACTGGGTGTTTAAAAAAACTGAACCAATATTGAAACTCCCAAAATTCATGGAAATTTTTTTTATTTATTAAACTTCCATCAAGGATTTATTATGACACTCACTAACGAAGCAAATACAGAGTGTTTAATAATAACGAACCATTCTCTAAAATCCTCAAAATTCATGGAATTAAAAATTCTTCGATGAAACTTTATACAATGTTCTGTAGGAAAAATATACTAATTAAGAAATACAGAGGTTTAAAAAACCTAACCATTTCCTAAAAATCAACAAAACTCATGGAATTAAAAATTATTTTTGATAAAACCTTATACAATGGTTTGTAAAAATCTATACTAATGAAAAATACAGGAGGTTTAAAAAACCTAACCATTTCCTAAAAATCAACAAAATTCATGGAATTAAAAAATTCTATTTGATGAAATTTTATACAATGTTCTGTAGGAAAAATATACTAATTAAGAAATACAGAGTGTTTAAAAATAACGAACCATTCTCTAAAATTCCTCAAAGTTCATGGAATTAGAAAATTCATTTTGATGAAACTTTGTACAATAGTTTTAAAACATCTATACTAATGAAAAAATACAGGAGGTTTCAAAAAACCGAACCGTTCCCTAAAAATCCTAAACATTCGTGGATTTAAATTTTTTTTTTGCTTTCTGATGAAACTTTTTACAATAGTTTGTAAAAAAACTATAAAAAATATATACTTTGGTATTATTATGTATATGAATACATACTTATGAAAAAATACAGGGTGTAAAATAAAGAACCATTCTCTACAGCCACAAAATTTATGGAATTTAATTTTTTATTAAACTTTTCACGATTATAAAAATTATACTAATGAAAAATACAGGGTGCTTAACGAAACCAAACCATACTCTAAGAATCCCACAATAATTCATTGAATATTTTTATGAAACTTTTCACAATGGTCTGTAAGAAAACTATACTAATTAAAAAATTCTGGGTGTTTAAGAAAACTGAACCAATATTGAAACTCCCAAAATTCATGGAAATTTTTTATTTATTAAACTTCCATCAAGGATTTATTATGACACTCATTAACGAAGCAAATACAGAGTGTTTAATAATAACGAACCATTCTCTAAAAATCCTCAAAATTCATGGAATTAAATAATTCTTTTTGATGAAACTTTATACAATGTTCTGTAGGAAAAATATACTAATTAAAAAATACAGAGTGTTTAAAAATAACGAACCATTCTCTAAAATTCCTCAAAATTCATGGAATTAAAAAATTCTTTTTGATGAAACTTTATACAATGTTCTATAGGAAAAATATCCTAATTAAGAAATACGGAGGATTTAAAAAAAAAACCATTCTCTAAAAATCATCAAAATTCATGGAATTAAAAATTCTTTTGATGAAACTTTTACAATGTTCTGTAGGAAGAATATACTATTGAACAAATACAGGGTGTTTAAAAAAACCGAACTGTTCCTAAAAATCCTGAAAATTCGTGGATTTAAAATTTTTTTCGCTTTCTGATGAAACTTTTTACATTAGTTTGTCAAAAAACTATAAAAATATATACTTAGGTTTTATTATGTATATAAATACATACGTATGAAAAATACAGGGTGTAATATATAGATCCATTCTCTAGATCCACAAAATTTATGGAATTTATTTTTTATGAAACTTTTCACGATTGTAAAAAATTATACCGATGAAAAAGTACGGGGTGTTTAACAAAACCAAACCATTCTCTAAAAATCCTCACAATTCATGGAATATTTTCTAATGAAACTTTTCACAACGGTCTGTAAGAAAACTATACTAATTAAAAAACTACTGGGTGTTTAAAAAACCGACCTTTCTCTAGAAACCTTCATGGAAGTATAATATTCCTTTGATGAAACGTTTAACAATGGTCTATATGGAAACTATTTTAATGAAAACAATACAGGGTGTTTAAGAAAACTGAACCAATATTGAAACTCCCAAAATTCATGGAATAAAATTATTTGTTTTGCTTCGGATGGGTTGTCGGATGTACGAAAGACCGTTTTATATACAAAGTGTTGGAAAAATGTTGAACGGTAAAAATCTCAAAATTAAGAGAACTGACTAATTTATTTTACTCAACTTCCATCAGGGGTCTCTTAACGCACTAATTATCGAAAAAATACATGGTGTTTAAAAAAAACTAACCCTACTCAAGAAAGGTCAAGTCGGCGAATGCCGACTTGCCACCTTTCTAGTTCTATTATATTAAAATGCGTGATTTCCTCTCGCTCCCACCGGGACGGCGAAAAAGTGGGGTTGTGCGTCCCAAAGGCTTTTTCGCGAGCCGCGCAGCGGCGAGCCGGCGCGAAGCCGAGTTCGGTCCCGGGTTGTCTGTTAGGCGTATTTTGGTTGGTTCGTTTTACTTTTTCGCGGCGAATTTTGCGTTTTCCGAGGTCTGCGGCCGCTACTTTTCCGTTTTCGCGAGGAAACGAGACAAAAGTCGAAAAAAACGCCCCTTATCGGAAGCCCGAAAACCGCTGGGAGGCCGGTTTTGCTTCGCGCGTGGTTTTTCGGGCGAGCCCGTCGGGGACGCGGCCGCGGGCGAGTCACTTTATTGGGTCCTTTCTCCGTCGCGACGAGGCGCTCGGCGGGCCGTTTTTCGCGTTTTTCTAGGTAAATTTTCCCTTTTTCGGAGGGTCCTCGCCGGCCGATCTCGGCGAGCGAGATGGATATAGCGGAGGCGGAGCTTATCGCCCGGGAATCGGAGAAACGTCAGTCGGATATGGGTAGACGTCAAACTATTTCGGATTCGATATTTTCCTATTTTCCCGCATTCATTTCCAGAAAGCCATGTCGAAACGTAAACTTTGAACCTTCTACAATGTGTCGCGTGCCTCAGATTTAGGTTTAAAATTCGATTTTATAGGGAAAATAGCGAAAGTTTTGGTCAATTACACGTTCGGCTGCATTCGCCTTCACTCGGCCGTCCGAAACGTCAAACGGCTAGCCGGACGGTGCACGGCCGGTGACAGCTCCGGATAAAACGTAGGAACGTTCGCTAAACGGGCAGATCTGAGACCCGCCAAGGCCGGAAAAGGTAAATTTAAAGTCCCTAGATGCTTTCTGTTATGCGAGCGTTGGGTTTTGAATTCGAATTTGTATCGAATTTTGCGTAATACCGAACCGAGACGTGGAGAAAGCCTGGCAATATGGCGGGTCCTCACAAAACCTTCAAAAGGTTACATTTTGCAAAGTAAGTACCCCTTTATTTCCATAAAGCCATATCGAAACGTAAACTTTGAACCTTCTACAATGTCGTGTGCCTCAGATCTGTTTTAAAATTCGATTTTATAGTAAAAATTGCGAAAATTTGCGACGTCAAATGGCGAGTGCGCGGTGACATTTCGAATAAATCGCAGAAAATTTCGCTAAATGGGCCGACCGGAGCCCCCAAACGCCGAAAACGGTAAATCTGAAGTCTCTAGATACGTTGTGTTATGCGAGCGTTTGGTTTTGAATTCGTTTTGTATCGAAATTTGCGAAAATCCTAAGCAAGACAGGGTCAAAATGACGTAAGCCATAGAACAGCTGTCAAATATTTCCATCCGCTATTGCTATTTGCATTGAACTTTGCATAAATAGAACGAATAGGTAGGTGGTATCAGTGAGCTAGACAATATGGCAGACCAAGACGGGGTCAAAATGACGGAAGCCATAGAACAGCTGTCAAATATTTCCATCCGCTATTGCTATTTGCATTGAACTTTGCATAAATAGAATGAATAGGTGGTATCAGTGAGCTGAACAATATGGCACACTTCAAGTCGCTTCGCTTATATACAGTGCGACTCAAAAAGCTCGATGTACGGGGTGTTACGATAAAAATTGACGAGAAAAAATAAAAATTACAGATTCGAGGAAATTTTCGGTTCTTTCCGCTTCGGAGGGTTCTCTGACGTGCGTAGGACCGTTTTATATACAAAGTGTTGGAAAAATGTCGAACGTTAAAAAATGTAAAAATTAAGGGAACTGAAAATTTTTTGGTACGAAACTTCCGTCGGGGACTCTTACCGCACTAATTATCGAAAAAATACGGGGTGTTTAAAAATTCGAACCGTTCCCTAAAAATCCTGGACATGGATTTAAAATTTTTTTGCTTTCTGATGAAACTTTTTACAATAGTTTGTAGAAAAACTGTAAAAATATATACTTTGGTATTATTATGTATATGAATACATACTTATGAAAAATACAGGGTGTAAAATAAAAACCATTCTCTACATCCACAAAATTTATGGATTTTATTTTTTATGAAACTTTTGACGATTGTAAAAATCATACTAATGAGAAAATACAGGGTGCTTAACGAAACCAAACCATACTCTAAGAATCCTCACAATAATTCATTGAATATTTTTCATGAAACTTTTCACAATGGTCTGTAAGAAACTATGTATACTAATTAAAAAACTACTGGGTGTTTAAAAAACTGAACCAATATTGAAACTCCCAAAATTCATGGAAATTTTTTATTTATTAAACTTCCATCAAGGATTTATTATGACACTCACTAACGAAGCAAATACAGAGTGTTTAATAATAACGAACCATTCTCTAAAAATCCTCAAAATTCATGGAATTAAAAATTCTTTTGATGAAACTTTATACAATGTTCTGTAGGAAAAATATACTAATTAAGAAATACAGAGGTTTAAAAAAAAACCTAACCATTTCTAAAAATCAACAAAACTCATGGAATTAAAAATTATTTTGATAAAACCTTATACAATGGTTTGTAAAAATCTATACTAATGAAAAATACAGGAGGTTTAAAAAAAACCTAACCATTTCCTAAAAATCAACAAAATTCATGGAATTAAAAAATTCTATTTGATGAAATTTTATACAATGTTCTGTAGGAAAAATATACTAATTAGGAAATACAGAGTGTTTAAAAATAACGAACCATTCTCTAAAATTCCTCAAAGTTCATGGAATTAGAAAATTCATTTTGATGAAACTTTGTACAATAGTTTTAAAACATCTATACTAATGAAAAATACAGGAGGTTTCAAAAACCGAGCCATTCGTGGATTTAAATTTTTTTGCTTTCTGATGAAACTTTTACAATAGTTTGTAAAAACTATAAAAATATATACTTTGGTATTATTATGTATATGAATACATACTTATGAAAAATACAGGGTGTAAAATAAAGAACCATTCTCTACAGCCACAAAATTTATGGAATTTAATTTTTTATTAAACTTTTCACGATTATAAAAATTATACTAATGAAAAAAATACAGGGTGATTAACGAAACCAAACCATTATCTAAGTATCCCCACAATATTTCATTTAATATTTTTTTATGAAACTTTTCACAATGGTCTGTAAGAAAACTATACTAATTAAAAAAATTCTGGGTGTTTAAGAAAACTGAACCAATATTGAAACTCCCAAAATTCATAGAATTTTTTTTTTATTTATTAAACTCCCATCAAGGATTTATTATGACACTCATTAACTAAGCAAATACAGAGTGTTTAATAATAACTAACAATTCTCTAAAAATCCACAAAATTCATGGAAATAAATAATAATTTGTGAAGAAACTATATACAATGTTATTTATGAAATATATACTAATTAAAAAATACCGAGTGTTTAAATATAACGAACCATTATCTAAAATTCCTCAAAATTCATGGAATTAAAAAATTATTTTTGATGAAACTTTATACAATGTTCTATAGGAAAAATATCTAATTAAAAATACAGAGGATTTAAAAAACCGAACCATTCTCTAAAAATCAACAAAATTCATGGAATTAAAAATTCTTTTGATGAAACTTTTACAATGTTCTGTAGGAAGAATATACTATTGAACAAATACAGTGTTTAAAAAACCGAACTGTTCCCTAAAAATCCTGAAAATTCGTGGATTTAAAATTTTTTTGCTTTCTGATGAAACTTTTTACATTAGTTTGTCAAAAACTATAAAAATATATACTTAGGTTTTATTATGTATATAAATACATACGTATGAAAAATACAGGGTGTAATATATAGATCCATTCTCTAGATCCACAAAATTTATGGAATTTATTTTTTATGAAACTTTTCACGATTGTAAAAAATTATACCGATGAAAAAAAAGGGTGTTTAACAAAACCAAACCATTCTCTAAAAATCCTCACAATTCATGGAATATTTTCTAATGAAACTTTTCACAACGGTCTGTAAGAAAACTATACTAATTAAAAACTACTGGGTGTTTAAAACCGACCTTTCTCTAGAAACCTTCATGGAAGTATAATATTCCTTTGATGAAACGTTTAACAATGGTCTATATGGAAACTATTTTAATGAAAAACAATACAGGGTGTTTAAGAAAACTGAACCAATATTGAAACTCCCAAAATTCATGGAATAAAATTATTTGTTTTGCTTCGGATGGGTTGTCGGATGTACGAAAGACCGTTTTATATACAAAGTGTTGGAAAATGTTGAACGGTAAAAAATCTCAAAATTAAGAGAACTGACTAATTTATTTTACTCAACTTCCATCGGGGGTCTCTAACGCACTAATTATCGAAAAATACATGGTGTTTAAAAACTAACCCTACTAAGAAAGGTCAAGTCGGCGAATGCCGACTTGCCACCTTTCTAGTCCTTATATATTAAAATCCGTTGTTTTTTCTCTCTCGCGAAAAAGTGGGGTTTTACCGCCACAAAGGCTTTTTTCGCGAGCCGCGCAGCGGCGAGCCCGGGTGCGCGAAGCCGAGTTCGGTCCTTCGGTTATCCGGTAGGCGTATTTTGGTGACTTCTAATAACCTTTTTCGGGGCGAATTTTGCGTTTTTCCGGAGGTCCGCGGCCGCCAGTTTTCCATTTTCGCGAGGATTTCGCCAAAAAAAGAGATGGATATAGCCGGGAATTCGAGAAACGTCAGTCGGATATGGGTAGACGTCCAACTATTTCGGATTCGATATTTTCGTATTTTCCCGCATTCGTTTCCACAAAGCCATGTCGAAACGTAAACTTTGAACCTTCTACGATGTGTCGCGTGCCTCAGGTTTGAGTTTAAAATTCGATTTTATAGTGAAAATAACGAAAATGTGGGTCAATTACACGCGTTCGGGGCATTCGCGTTCGCTCGACCGCGGCCGTCCTAAACGTCAAACGGCTAGCCGGACGGTGCACGGCCTGTGACAGCTCCCCATAAAACGTAGGAACGTTGGCCAAACGGGCCGATCGGAGCCCCCGAATGCCAAAAAAGGTAAGTTTAAAGTCTCTAGATACTTTCTGTTATGCGAGCGCTGGGTTTAGAATTCGTTTTTGTATCGAAATGTGCGAAAATCCGATCCAAGACCGGGGAGAAGGGCCTGGCAAATGGCGGTCTTCACAAAACCTTCAAAACGATTACATTCTGAAAAGTAAGTACCCCTTTATTTCCATAAAGCCATATCGAAACGTAAACTTTGAACCTTCTACAATGTGCCGCGTGCCTCAGATTTAGATTTAAAATTCGATTTTATAGTGAAAATAACGAAAATGTGGGTCAATTACGCGTTCGGGGCATTCGCGTTCGCTCGGCCGTCCGAAACGTCAAACGGCTAGCCGGACGGTGCGGTGCCGTTGACAGCTCCGGATAAAACTTGGGAACGTTCGCTAAACGGATCGATCGGAGGCCCGCAAACGTCAGAAAAGGTAAATTTAAAGTCTCTAGATACTTTCTGTTATGCGAGCGCTGGGTTTATAATTCATTTTTGTATCGAAATGTGCGAAAATCCGATCCAAGACCGGGGAGAAGGGCCTGGCAAATGGCTGTCTTCACAAAACCTTCAAAACGATTAGATTCTGAAAAGTAAGTACCCCTTTATTTCCATAAAGCCATATCGAAACGTAAACTTTGAACCTTCTACAATGTGTCGCGTGCCTCAGGTTTAGGTTTAAAATTCGATTTTATAGTGAAAATATCGTTATTTTAGTCAACTACACGTTCGGCCGGCGCCCGGCCGCCGAAACGTCAAACGGCGAGTGGGTGACAGTTCCGCATATAACATAGGAAATTTCGCTAAATGGGCCAATAGGAGCCGAAGGCCAAAAAGGTAAATTTGAAGTCTCTAGATACGTTCTGTTATGCGAGCGCTTTGTTTTGAGTTCATTTTTGCATTGAACTATGCATAAATACGAATGAATACGTGGTATAAATGAGCTAGACAATATGGCGGACTTCAATTATTTTGTCGCTTCGCGTATATACAGTGCGACTCAAAAAGCTCGACGTACGGGTGTTACGATAAAAATTGACGAGAAAAAAATAAAAATTACGAGGAAATTTTCGGTTTTTTCGCTTCGGAGGGGTTGTCTGACGTGCGAAAGACCGTTTTATATACAAAGTGTTGGAAAAATGTTAAACGTTAAAAAAATGTCAAAATTAACGGAACTGGAAATAATTTTGGTACGAAACTTCCGTCGGGGGTCTCTAATTATCGAAAAAATACAGGGTGTTTACAAAACCCACCCGTTCCCTAAAATCATGAAAATTCGTGGATTTAAAATTTTTTTGCTTTCTGATGAAACTTTTACAATAGTTTGTAAAAACTATAAAAAATATATTATATTTGGTATTATTATGTATATAAATACATACGTATGAAAAAATACAGGGTATAAAATAAAGAACCATTCTGTAGATCCACAAAATTTATGGAATTTATTTTTTTTATGAAACTTTTCACGATTGTAAAAAAATTATACTAATGGAAATATACAGGGTGCTTAACGAAACCAAACCATTCTCTAAGAATCCTCACAATAATTCATTGAATGTTTTTTTTATGAAACTTTTCACAATTGTCTGTAAGAAAACTATACTAATTAAAGAACTACTGAGTGTTTAAGGAAACTGAACCAATATTGAACCTCCCAAAATTCATAGAAATTTTTTTTTATTTATTAAACTTTCGTCAAGGATTTATTATGACACTCACTAACGAAGCAAATACAGAGTGTTTAAAAATAACGAACCATTCTCTGAAAATCCTCAAAATTCATGAAATTAAAGAATTCTTTTGATGAAACTTTATAAAATGTTCTGTAGGATATATGGACTAATTAAAATATACAGTGTTTAAATATAACGATACATTCTCTAAAAATCCTCAAAATTACTGAAATTAAAACATTCTTTTGATGAAACGTTTCACAATAGTTTGTAAAAACTATACTAATGAAAAATACAGGAGGTTTACAAAACCGAACCATTCTCTAAAAGTCAACAAACTTCATGGAATTAAAAAATTCTTTTTGATGAAACTTTTTACAATGTTCTGTAGGAAATATATACTAATGGAAAAATACGGGGTGTTTAAAAAAACCGAAACGTTCCCTAAAAATCTTGAAAATTCGTGGATTTAAAATTTTTTGCTTTCTGATGAAACTTTTACAGTAGTTTGTAAAAACCTATAAAAATATATACTTTGGTATTATTATGTATATAAATACATACGTATGAAAAAATACAGGGTGTAAAATAAAGAACCATTCTCTAGATAAACAAAATTTATGGAATTTATTTTTTTTATGAAACTTTTCACGATTGTAAGAAAAAATATACTAATGAGAGAATACAGGGTGCTTAACGAAACCAAACCATTCTATAAGAATCCTAACAATTCATTGTTTATTTTTTTATTAAACTTTTCTCAATGGTCTGTAAGAAACTATTTTAATGAGAACAATATAACAGGGTGTTTAAGAAAACTGAACCAATATTGAAACTCCCAAAATTCATGGAAAAAATTTATGGAATTTAATTTTTTTTTATGAAACTTTTCACGATTGTAAAAAAATTACACTAATGAAAAAATACAGGGTGTTTAACAAAACCATTGAACCAATATTGAAATTACCAAAATTCTTGTAAATATATTATGGAATTTTTTTTTTATTAAACTTCACGATTGTTAAAAAATTATACTAATGAAAAAATACAGGGTGTTTAGCAAAACCAAACCATTCTCTAAGAATCCTCACAATTCATGGAATATTTTCTTATGAACCTTTTCTCAATGGTCTGTAAGAAAACTATACTAATTAAAAAACTACTGGGTGTTTAAAAAAACCGAACCATTCTCTAAAAACATTCATGGAAGTATATTCCTTTGATGAAACTTTTAACAATGGTCTATATGGAAACTATTTTAATGAGAACAATACAGGGTGTTTAAGAGAATCGAATCATTCTAAAAATCCTAAAAACTTGGAACTAAAAACTCTTTTTGGTTTTGATGAAACTTTTTAAGATAGTTTGTAAAAAAACTATAAAAAATACATACTTAGGTATTATTATGCAGCTATATAAATACATACTTATGAAAAATTACAGGGTGTAAAATTAAGACCAATTCTCTAGATCCACAAAATTTATGGAATTTAATTTTTTTTATAAAACTTTTCACGATTGTAAAAAAATTATACTGATGAAATAATACGGGGTGTTTAACAAAACCAAACCATTCTCTAAGAATCCTCACAATTCATGGAATATTTTCTAATGAAACTTTTCACAACGGTCTGTAAGAAAACTATACTAATTAAAAAACTACTGGGTGTTTAAAAAACCGACCGTTCTCTAGAAACCTTCATGGAAGTATAATATTCCTTTGATGAAACTTTTAACAATGGTCTATATGGAAACTATTTTAATGAAAACAATACAGGGTGTTTAAGAAAACTGAACCAATATTGAAACTCCCAAAATTCATGGAATAAAATTTTTTTTTGCTTCGGATGGGTTGTCGGATGTACGAAAGACCGTTTTATATACAAAGTGTTGGAAAAATGTTGAACGTTAAAAAATCTCAAAATTAAGAGAACTGACTTTTTTTTTACTCAACTTCCATCGGTGGTCTCTTAACGCACTAATTATCGAAAAAATACATGGTGTTTAAAAAAACGAACCCTACTCAAGAAAGGTCAAGTCGGCGATAGCCGACTTGCCACCTTTCTAGTAACTTTAAAATGCATTGGTATGACACACACTATTTTGCTATTCTAACCCCATGGTTTTAACAATTATTTTCACATATTTACAAGCAAAAGTAAACAATCTTATATGCAGAACTATGTAAGTTTATGTTATAACAATATTTTCGTCTACAGCTGAATTTAAAAAAATACTTATTTTGAAAGATTTCTGTATCTAAAACTTCTGTCTTATATATTCGTTTTAATTCGGTACATACCTTTGAATATTTGCAGATAGCATGAAATATAATTCCTGTTATTTACTAAACTCTATATTATTCAGTTCTTAAATGTCTAAAATTACTTGTATTTGCAGTAAATATACTATATCAAGAATGCGGCACCCTTAATAAGAGCTATAGTTGCTCTGATGTATAAAGAACCAAAGATAAAGCTCAATCTTTCTAAATTACACAAAACATTCATTAAAAATCATATGCGTCTAATAAACGAATTACTACTGGAGCTTTATGATTATAGAGAATTGCATATAAGCTAAAATTCGTATACCAACTGAATTGCTTAAACATTACAAAAAAAAAGATGCTACATCTACTGTCTTTAATTTTTTCACCAACACTGTAAGCAGTTAACTTCAAAGATTTGAAGAGACCATATTCTCATGTCAGTCATTTGTTTACATAAATATTTCCGTATCTGCCGCTCCTCACAAATACACGGTATGATTTGCATGCGAGAACGCAAACCGACAGGCAAAATTTGAAACGTTGGACAGTTTTTCGAGAGGCCGAGAGTTCTAGCTAGGCCACTACAACCACTTACGTTACGGTTTGCCGACCGGTTTCCTAAACGCTGTTCTGCTGGTAGCGCTTCTAGAGGACATTTGTACAAAGCCTTAAGTTCTACCTTCCACACACACCTATTCCTTTAATAAAGAACAAATCAATAATAATATTCCGAACTGAGAACACACAAACAGATGTGTTTACTGTCAAATACCGTAGCTAAGACTGACACACGCTGTCTTACGCTGTCCCACACGTATCATTCTGCGATTAGAATGGAAGCTTTTCAACAAGTTATAGCTTCGAAACTAATAAAGATTACAGTACTATCACAGTTAAAAAATGCGCTGCAAGCTTATAATATGTATGCTGTTCTAAAATTTGAAGGGTTTGAAATATGCAAAATCCAAAGAGGAGAACGCTGTACATTCTGTCATAAATTGTTCTTCTTCCGGTTACTGCAAGCTTTGTATGCTTCACTTATGGTAGATCGATTAATTTTTGGTCTGGAAATATAAGTCACATATCTTCTGTTGATTACAGATTTTGTCTCTGTATCTAATCATGGTTAAAATTTCAGTTCTCTGTTCTTTTTACTTAAACGTGCAACAAGTTTTCAAAATAATTTAATGAATTGGAGCTACAACAATTCACCTTATGCCTGATATTGATTAGTCTTGGCTGAGACAAGAAATCTAGCAAAATCTGAAAAAGTTTTGTCTTATCTTGCAAAACAAGATGCGAGTTTCTTTAAACTCTTGTTTTTGCTCGTACAAATGAGGAACATGGAACTTTATTGAAAGTTTATTAACAGTGATGGTTACTCTCGGAGCTCTTTCAATCAAGTAGAAGTCTATGACATTAGTTCTAGTTCATCAGATATTATAAATAGTTGTATATCTGGACACCTTGTGTATATACTAGATACCTACAATAGAAATGCAATATTTATTTTTTCAGCTAAAGATCATTAAACATTACGCTCCTACTTAAATTTGCAAGACCTCTTGCGTAGAAACAATTTTCGTCTTGTCTCACAAGACTTTTTTTTAAATCTTGTCTTGCAATTGGAGCTCTTATCTCGGTCTTGTGAGACAAGAAAAAGCAACACGAGATGGTTTCATTTTTTTTAAATTATTAAGTTTGTTCCATTCATTTTGGGATACTCTGTATAACAACAGTAATAAAAGAATTGAATGGATATCAAGAGAGATCTTACAAGTCAAAAAGTAAGTGTTTCGCACTTGATCGATTGCATTATTTAAATATTTGGTTCTCCCAATCTAAATATTGTAGTTGTAATTTTGTACGCTCAAACTTGCTGGTAGTGGCTAAATTTCGCTGATGAGGATCTTTAAAATTGCATTACTACGCATCGCGATACGTGAGAACGAGGTACATGCACGTTCTATTGCAAAATGCATAGGACAATATAATAACATGTGCTGCAGGTAGGCAGCTGTGGGCGTAACCTTCAGGGATACACTACATTGGAAAACGAACGGATTTGTTTGTTCCAACATCCCCAAATTTTGGTCCTTCCAAGTTCTAAAACAATTAATACAATGATGGTGCCAAAAATAGTCTAACGAACTTCGAAGAGCTGTTATGTTCTTTATCGATGCACCTATTAAATGATTTTGGTACAATGACCCACCGTCGCCTGAACTAAGATATCATTTCGAATTTGATAACATACATCAGTGCTATAAGAGAATACTATCGATGTGAATGCACCGAGATCTTATACTTACCAAATTAGTAAAATAAATAAACTAATTTGTATTTGTACATCAAATATTTGCTTTGTCTTCTAGCCGGCTGGAAAATGCATTTTTTTGTTCGTTGCGGCAACCTTATTAGCAGTAATACAAACAGGTAGTGAAATAAACCATGACCACAATACTACTATGCCTAATGATGCGGTCATCATTTCACAATATCCCTAACAGGACGGAAATAGCATTTTAACTTTTAAAGTCATATCTGGTTGTCGCATATTATTTATCAGGGTGTATTTAAACACCCTTAGGTCTTAGAAAAGGTCGGTTTCTTTTGAAAAAGGTCCCTGAACCGACTTGTCAAATATAAATCAGTGGATAGATACTATTTGGTTTAGGCCTAAACAAGCTTTATGTTGTTCAGATCGTAACTTTGTAAGAAACGGAAATTTTGGCTAGTTTTGAGGTCAGTTACCTTTTGAAGAAGTTGAGGGGTTTTATACAGGGTGAGTCAGCCATAATGTCATTAATTTTAACCACGTATTCTGGAGGCCTAATAAAGGCTGAAAATCGAAAAAAAATGTTTTACTCGACCTTTAAAAAAATAAACAAATCACCCTATAAAAATCAGTAACACGACGCTCCTGGTACGCTACGATGGCGCACCCGACGAAATTCTAATGTCACAGACTTGCCGTATTAACCATGGATGCCACATTTACATACATAATATCGTCTAACACATCAGCGTGTTATTTAAATTTGCCTCCATTTAGCACTCTGCATTTCCTGCATTTCTTCCTCTCAAATTTGTAGATCATGCCACACATTGGAGGGGATTTAGAGAATACAAGCAGTAGTTTGTTTATTTCGGTCTAACCTCACGTATTTGGCGTAAATTCACAACGCATAATTTTACAAATTCCGATTACGTGGAAATGGTAGTGTTATACGGAGAATGTTTACGAAATGCGACTGAATTTTATTAATAAAGTGCTATGGACAGATAAATGCAGTTTTACTTATGTGGGCTGTAAACAGGTTAGTATCATACTACTTAAAAAACAATACATTTCTAGGCTAGATGTACGTAACTACAAATTGTACATTTGGTTATGTGTGCGGTTAATTGTACTTACGAGTAATACTAAAAATTCATATTTATTTGTAAAACGTAGTGAAAACGTAATATCAAAATTATTAAACTGTAATAGCCTAGCATTCGAAAACATTTATTTATTATCTACATTTGTTTTCATTAACAAATAAATCAATATTTAAGGAAAATTCATTCATGTATCTAGATTAAAAAAATAGTTTTACTCCTTGTCGTTAAATAACAGTACAAAAACTAGGTAACTAGGTTATTGACCTAATAAGGTCAAGGTCAAGATTAACTCTCGATTAGCGGCGTGCCATTTCGGTCTTGGACAGTTTTCTGTCGACAACACGATGGCTTTTTATTAAGTACTTAGTATTTAAACACGAAACACTTTTCAGCTTCTCAATAATTTACCCATTGGGTATAGGATTTTTATGTAATGTACGTAAATGGTTTATTACTCAGTTTATTATTAGACACGTTGGAGTTTTGTTGTAGTCATAACAGCTACATTTGCTCAGAGAAAAATCGACACGCGAGTGTACGGGTATCGTTTGATTGGGCCGTATTTTCTACGGGAAAACCTGAGTGGACTGCGTTACTTGCAATTTTTAATAGAATTATTTGATTATTATTATTTGATTTTATTGGGTATTAACATTTTAAATTATTATTGGCTGAAGTTGAACAGAGCAAGAAAAAATGATATTCTAAAATAGTCAGTACAACCGTTTATTTGTGATGTCTAAAACCTAGGTGGGTAGGTACTATATAGAAAAATATTACAACTTGACAACATTGCATCAGGTCGATATCGAGTTGAACTGTCAGCTGTAACCGACCAAGGCTGTGACCGGTCAGTGACAGTCTGAAAAGGGGGTTTAAATAATGATTTGAAAATATTTTTTCGGCGTAAATATGCATTTAGATTTTTTTTTAATCACGTATTCGCATTATACTCATTATTCCCTATCTCCTCTTAAAATTAATGACATTATGACTGACTCACCCTGTATAACATTTCTGTATCCTCATAGTAGGCACATACTATCGAGTTTCAGACACCCTGTACAATATTGTTTTAAATGTTTGTTTGAAAATCTATCAATATCTCTGTTTATTTTTTAATAAACGTTGTGGATCATTTTATGAACACCTTGAATTCCGAACGAAATTAAATGGTATTTTACATTGTATCATTAATAGATGGTAAATATTCTTTATCTCAAATGATAAATTGATCTCTTTTTTATTCTCGCCGATAAAATCGTGCCCACTAGAAATGTATATCTCACAATATCATTGATTTGTGGCGGTTCTAACAGGTACTCGTTGCATTATCTCAGATACCTACTTCTAATTATTGAAAAACCGAATAGTAGTCACGTACTTAATATTTACAGAATTGCATTATATGTGGACTTATCACTTAGGAAGGTATTACTAGATAAATTTTTAAACAATTGTTTGTAGGTATAGGATTTCAACACTACATTTACATTGGCGCCCATTTCTTTCGCGTTTGCTAGTAGTTAGACAAATATTCATCAAAGCGTTTTGAATTGTGGACATGGTATAACTAATTTTAAAATATTTATATCACTTGTAAAACTCTACAGATTTCAATCTCAAACTAAGGAAAGAAAAGGAAAAATATAGTTCGGGAATTTTAAAATCTATTAACTCTAATAATACAAATTTTCTGAGGAAAACAGGGAAGTGTTAGAGAAAAAACGAAATTTTGGAGATTTATCGCATGTATTATCAGTACATTGGTAGGAGAAATAACGCTGTATTTAGATATGATTTGAGTGAGCTTGTGTCGTCACCACACTTGTTCCTATTTTAGCTGTGCTTTTAGTACATCCCATTGATATAGGCTATTGCATCTATAGAATAAAAATATTATCATCCGCTGCTGCTAACCTAAAAGTAGTAGTAGTAGCAGTATTGTGGCTAATGCGTTTCGTTGTTCTGTACACAGTGCCTGCTTGATATTTGTGAGTGTACAGTGTGTCCCAATTTTGTTATAATTGCACACTGGCCTACTATTTTGAGAAACTTAAGACAACTTTTCGTTTTTGAGATACATTGCGAAATTTGAAAAAACTACAATTTTCAAAATATAAAGTAGTAACTATTACATAACATTATGAAGGAAAAAATAAAGTGGGCGGCATAAATACAAAGTGTTCCATTTAAAAGAAATGCATGTTTGGATTATATTCGAAAAGAGACACCCTTTAGATAAATTACAAGTACGTCACTGACCTCTACGTGAAAAACTCTATCAGAAGCAATTTTCACCATTCCGATATCTCAGCTATTCTACGAGATACAAACAATCCCCTATAAGTAGTTTTTTTTTTCAAATTTAGCTCTGTATAAAAAATGAAGTGTCGTGTCTAGCGTTGCATCCTTCTATCTCTGTAGTTTCCCAGATACCCTGTAATTACACTGAAATTGAAATATGCTGTACATAAATAAAAGTAAAATAGTTTATATCTAGTAAATAATGTTATGTAGTTATTGAAAATGTTTTCTCTGTGTATATTTTCCAATTGTTGTTATAAAAGTAAGTAAAAATGAGTTAAAATTACTAAATAAATTAACATACCTATATTTATTTTTACAATTTCAACCTAAATTATAATGTATACATCAATACAATATTGTTGTGTCGGAAATTTACAATAGTATTTAGCATAATTGTTGTTAAATCACATAATATAATCACATAATGGAATTTTATTCATGTTTATTTCTGTAATATTACAGTGTATCTACTTAGTTTATTTACAAAATTATGATATAATTTCACATAACTTTACTCTGGTCACAAATTACCAACGTAATGTTATGTAATATTATCAGTGTAAAGTACAGCGTACAGCTAAAATTAACTAATAGCTCCTGTAACATAATTTGTTTCTTGTACGGTAAAGTCATTCTGAACACTTGTAACTATATCACATTTTATTTTGTTGCGAAAAGAGCTCTAAAAAACGATTTACAATAAGTATGTTGAGGTGTATTTGTAATTATTATGTACAAACACTTGACAAATCTGGCATGGAATGTGAGCGAAGTCACATATTCAAGACCTGTTTGCTGTCGTAATTCTATCATAATTGTTAAGGAAAATATGTTTTGTTTGTTACAATTTATCATCCAGCAAAATAGCACTCATATTCCGGACACCCTATATAAATGTACGTTAAATTAAATTAAATTACCTTTTCCTTGCAAAAATGTGCGTTGGTAAATATAGTTTAACATTTAAATTAAAAACACTATCTCATATAAATATTCTGCAGATGTCTGAATATCAGGAAATAGAAAATTTGCGAGAAATTAAAGAATTAAAAGAAAATATTAAACTGCTATTAGATAGTCAAGAGTAGGTATAATAAATTGATGGCCATATGCATAAACGCCTCAAGTCAATGTAAATATTAAAATAAAATTATTTTGTCAAAAATAAAAAATTAATTGTAGCATTGTGCAGATTAATAGAATTTATTAAAGAAATGTAGTTTTGAGGTACTCATATTTTTAATGAAATCAGTATTTCCCTCAGAAACTGTTATGTTGTTTACCATTATTGACCATAATAGATCACTGATAATATTTTATTAACATTAAGGTGAAATATGTATATAAATTTTACTGGAAAATTATCATTCGTTATAATATCTACGACAAAGTAACACATTGTAATGTTTTAGCACTTTTAGTAAATTAGTGTACTAGTTAAATAGAATATACTGTAATTAAATGGGTTGTATCAACATCACTTAGGTGATATCGGATGTACAATCGTTTGCAATAATAATGACACTCTCTTAAAACAGTTTTTGAACTTCTGGAAGTTCTGAATAAATATTTCATTAAATCTCTCTTGGTAAGTGAAACAACTAATAACTAATGTTAAAAATTTAAAGCAGATTTCAATATGAATACGTCACAAGATCAAAATAAATAGCAAAATTCATTTTAGTGAGTGTCATTAATATTGCAAACGATAGTACATGTAATAGAAAACAATGTTGTAGTAACTATATAAAATGTGTTATTACAATGTAATCATACACTTGGCTAAATATTTAGTACTTTTCCTATGAGTTGCACACATGATTGTTTTAATAGCGTTTCGAAAATAGCTGCAATAATTATAGCTGTCATAATTATTTGCTGAAAATTATAAATTTCGAAAATGTAAATCAAGAATCCTGAGTGAATGTTAATATAGAAACGAGTTTGTTTATTATGTATCCATTAATAATGTTGTGGCAGTGATTTATGAATAATGTCTTCTTCTTTCAACGATAGTATGGAAGATGATATAGAAGAATTATCAAAAATCGCGATTCAATCATTATTGCTCACAAAATCCAAAGATAAATATGAAAAAGCGTATCGTTTATTTGAAGATTGGAGTCATCAAAAGGGAGTAACTGTTATGACTGAGGCAGTTCTACTAGCTTATTTTGAAGAAAAATCTAGAGTATATTAGAGTTCTACACTGTGGAGTCTTTACTCAATGATAAGAACAACATTGTCAACGAAAAAGAATATTGACATCAAGAAATTTCCAAGTTTAAGTGGGTAAATCGGTAGGACACAGATCCAGGAAGTCTACTGTTTTAAGAAAATCAGAAGTTGAGAAATTTTTTAAGGAAGCAGATGATAAAATCTACTTGATGATGAAGGTAAGTATAATTTTCACACATCTCTTCAAATATTGAAATTGTTTCTTATTTTAGATAGTGTTAATTGTTATTATCAGTGGAGCATGCCATCGTGAAGAACTAACATTTCTTCAACTTGAACATATAAATGACATGGGATAATATATATTGATATAGATTTTCAACACAAAGACGAACGCGAGAAGAAAATTTACTGTTTCTAACGAGAACACAGAAGGAGCCAATCTTGTCGAAATGTTCTCTCTTTGTCCGTCACTAATTGAGCATTCCAGATTCTTTCTAGGATATAGTAATGAAAATGTACAAGATAATGTGCTGGTATAAATTGTATATGGGGGTTTCTCTAAAAAATTGCTGAATATTTTAATGATGCAGACTCACCACTCTTAAAAGATATGGTAGATGGAAAGCAACGAACGTGGTAGAAGGATATAGAGGATTCCGTTCAACAAACGCTTGTAGCCTCAAAAATATTGGGTCAGAGATAAATACAAACTTGACCTCTACTTCATCAAATGCATGCGTAGGATTTTCCATAAGCAATTGTAAAAAAGTTACAGTTAACATATAGTAATGATAAGAAATAATTTAAGTCGGCAATCAATGAATAATTAATTCAAGAATTATGATGTATTTTTCATGTGTGTGAAAATTTTTTCCTCATAAAAATTTTTAGGAAAAATCGAACTTTTCCGACTCAAATTAGTTACTAAATGTGCAACTTTCCAAATCGGTGTTAAAAAAATTACATTGTACCAGTTTTGTTATTATATAATCACAAAGTACCTAATATTACATTAAAATAACCTAAAATTACAGAAATTACAAAATAATTTTACTATAGAATTTTACAATTTATTATAATCACAATCGATACGAAAAATAGAGCAAATAGGTAGGGTAAATAAATTGCCAGAAATTTTTAATGTAATATTTTTCATTGAATAACATAACAAGGTCAACAATTTAAATCCAGTATAACCACTCCCGAAGCAATGTTGATGATTCATTCCTGAATAATGTAGGTACTCTTCATTTATTATCCCAAAAATGTTTAGTCCAATCTAGCAGTACGTTGTGCTGCTATACGTCAGTGGTATATCTACTGTAATTTTTCAAATCACCAAGCAATAAGAAAAAAATCTTCATTGGAAATAATTTGTAGTCTAAAACAAAAAAGAATATACAGGATGGTCCACTTTCGAAAGCGGAAACTTTAGAGGCAGACAGAACCACAAAATAATATCAGTTTGTATTATAAATTATATTCGAAAAATGCTTCGTTACAAAGATACAGGGTGTCAAAATTTTTATCAAAAGTTTACCAAATTTATTAATATTTTTAAAACCACTTTAGATATTTAAATGAAATTTGGAACCTTTGAATAGGTAATTTAGATACATATTTTTACGCAAAAAATATTATTTTTCTTCCACCAGTGACGTGCGTACTTACAGCTCTTCAGGAAATTTTAATGAAAAAGTACCTATTCAAAAGTTCCAAATTTCATTTAACTGTCTAAAGTGGTTTTAGAAATATTAATAAATTTGAAACTTTTGACAAAAATTTTGACACGTAACGAAGCATTTTTCGAATATAGTTTATGATACAAACTGATATTATTTTGTGGTTCTCTGCCTGCCTCTAAAGTTTCCACTTTCGAAAGTGTACCACCCGGTATAAATTTTGATTATGTACGTGTGTATTTGTAGTAATTATTAATTTTATTGTCATTGACGTGCCTCCCACTTAAATCTGGTCTGACTCCCAAATTCCACTAAAAGAGGATCTTAAAAAAATAAAATCCACGTGACGCAAGCAGGCGCCCATCCCTATAAACATTTGTCCAACATATCGCCGAATTATGCAATGACGCCAAAGTGTTTGCAGAACGTAATAACAATAACCTATTTAGTAAATAGTTTGGGACCAGTTTGCGTATAGGAGTTGAACGAGCTTCATGCGGCTCTGAGCGATGCGAATTTGACGTCAGAAAACAAGTGATGATCAAAGTCCGCGCGATCGTCATTATTTGTCTGTGCTCTGGGAATGCTTGATGAGTGCCACGACAAATTTTCCATGAAATCTTAAGACAAATAAATGTTGAGAAGAGAGATTATCCGTATTTTTAGAAAAACAATGCTTTTTTGTATGTTTTCTTGTAGAAACATTATAAGAACGGACAACAGTCATGGGAAAAAATTAAACTTATGCTGAAACAGATTTTTTATTAACTTTACGTTGTCAAGGAAGTCACTTTGGTTTCAAAATCTAGCTATATTTAGGAGCAGTTTATCTCAAAATTATTTCAATTTACCTTCAAACATTTCTATAAATTATTTATTGAGGCCTAGCCTTAGAATGACAAGGGCGGGTTGAAACCGTTAGCATCGCTAAAATGGGCTTCATTTTACTCATATCGTCAGCTTACTTGTCAAACCTTCTAAGTCATATTTTTGTCCGAATAAATCAATGAAAAACTTCTAAGCTTTGTATAACACAAAGAACATACGCATTGAAGCGTAAGCAATGTAATTCACCTTAACAACTACAACTGCGTTCTACTACTCCTACTTCTACGACTATTGGTTCAGAATATGATCAGAAGCATCAAAATTCGAAATCAAAGTATAATAATATATTCCTTTCCTTCGAGAAGCCGGTACACACAGAGTGTGTTTCGAATAACTACGTTCCTTCAAACGGGTAATAGAGGACCGGAAAATACTTAATTTTTATTAAACAGCATGTGATCTAAACCGTATTTTTTTCAAGACGCAAAATTATGAAATCAAAGGAACAGAAAATTTTTAAACAGGCCTTGTGTGGCGAATAGAGCTAGTATAGTAATTTTAAACAACATAAATCATTATGCAGTTGGTAACAAAAACATGTGCACCTCGTCACAAACTTAAAAATTGACTGAAGTACTGTCTACTGTCTAATTTAATGTATTATAAGTAGTGAAACAGAACCTAAACTCGTTTTCTGGAGTGGGTACACGATACTTTAGACCACACAGGCCAGCCCTGGGACTCTGAGACATATAATATTCTACTAATCGAAATGTTTCTATGCAGTTGGTACTGAACATGATATGATAGTATTCTATTTTGTGACGTATTGAGCATAGGCAAAATATCATATTTCTATCATTTGTTATCATGTTCGCATATTAACTATCCCTTCATCTATTTAAGGAATATCGTGTATTGCTAAATATTCTGATAATATAATAACAAATGATAAATAATTATACTTTGTTTATGCTCATTCCGTTATAAAATAGAATTCTATCTAACATGTCGACATTTCGATTTGTAGAATTCGATATGTCACAAAGTCCCCCTGCAGGTCCTACAATCGCGTTCATTATTGCAACTGCGATCAATATATACGTTTTTTATTGCGCTTCTAGATCAAATCGATTTGCTCTGAGTTTTGCGGTAGATTACTTCGATTTTTTTGAGATTGAAGTTAGGAAAAATATTTGTTTTGAATGTTTGTTACTTGTCAGTGCTGTTCATATATTGAATATTGTTCTTAATTTAAAATATTGATTTGGGGTGTTCTACTTCATTCGGTAATATTTAAAAAATGTGTCATCGTTATATTATTCAGGGATAGTATTTCCGTAATATTCTTTGATTTTGATATATTTTGACTACCAACTTGTAGAAGCCACAAGCAATCATTAAAGAAGCAACTTCCTTATTTATGCTGTTAATTTATTTTAATACAATAGAATACTTTTAGAACTATTTTTATTTTTCAAAAACGGAAGTTATGGTCTGTGGTTATGGTAGGGCGTGGCTTAAATTTTCAGGTTAACTTAGATCATATATCTACTGCGTTCCTCAATGGAATATAACCGAAAATATCCTTAGGAAATATCTGCCTAATAAGGTCGATATAAAAATTGTTTTGTCGAACTCTCCCAAAGTATAGAAAGATACAGTTTTACTTAATAAGTTGCCAATAATGGACGAAATAGGTAAAACGTGACTATACTCGAATCAAGAATGCAGACGTCTTACGTCACGGCTGACGTTACACATTTGTTTTTATTGTCAAGGTAAATTTCGATATTTGGTCGCGATAAAAACAATGTTTTATTGCAATTTAGTGCAATATATGATGCAAACTTTTAGTGTAGTATATAGTTTTATTACTATCAGTTGCAGTTTCTTAAATATTTTGATGAAAATATAATGAATTGTTCATTTGTTCGTATGACGTAAGTCGTCTGAATTCTTGTCGCGAGTATATGAATTTATACTTAGATCAATTCAGCAGAACTGGACTTAAATTCAATAAACTGATTTTAAAAATAATTTTATATGCTGGATGTCCTTTAAATAAAGTATGTATATACCTACTATAGAAATGCAATATTTATTTGCAAGACTTCTTACAGTAACGATATTTCTTGTCTTGTCTAGCACGACTTTCTTTCAATCTTACCTTGTCTTGCACTTCGAGCTGCCAAGTCTTGTCTTGGTCTTGTCAAGAAAAAGCAAAACAATATTACTATCACTATGTATATAACGTTTACTGTAAGCAAGTTAACATCATTAAATATATTATGTCTTTGCTGTTCTGTGGAGTGAGGTGTATTATTAATAGAATATACGTTTGACATAGCTTCAAAAAGATTCCAAAGATGTATCAAAACATAACATTTACTATTAATTTTCAAATAATGTAAGAATTCAGGTCACTAAATCATCTATTTCAAGATCAACGGAACAATTTCTAAAATGATACCGCAACTGTTATTACGAAATATTACAAAAGAAAAATCTTGTTATATTATAGTAGACAAAGTTATAAAAAAATGTAAACAAGGCGATCAATACATACCTCTTTATTTACACATATCGTCTCCAACAAACGATGTTTTCAATTTAAATGTCAACCAATGTCAAGTGAATATTTACAATTGGATTGACGGTAGCCGTGTTATTCTGAAAAAAAATCATTAAGTCGTTGCCGTGGGACGTCATACACGTAGCATAATGTTTATGCATGTAATTTGATAAATAGTATAATGAGATGGGCATAATCATAAACATATCAAAATTCTATACACACAATAGTTATTTCCGGAAGTACCAGTATTGTGGCAGGTGATTTACTACTGCTTTTTCTCACAAAAATAATACACAAATTTATTAGTAGTTACTCTGTATATTGCTTCATGTCCTTCAGATCAGTTATGTTCAAAGTTGATAAAGTTATATTGTTCATACATTATCCCATATATAACTGCGACCTATTAGTATTTTACCTGTTTTGTCAAAAATATTAGAAAGAGCTATAGAGGTTCAATTAAAGGAACATCAGAGTTTATATTCCTTGTTAGCTGAAACTCAAACTGGTTTTCGTAAAGACCAAATCCACTCCTCTTTACATTACTGATGATTTTCTAAGATATAGTTAACGGAAAATGTACTATATCTGCTGAACCGTTTGAACTACAGGACTGAGCTTTTGTAAACACATCACCACTGTTAATAGCTACTTTTTCGCACCCTTCTCGAATTCATTGGACGTGCTAGTGGTGGAGATTTTAAGGTATCGAAAGGGTTTCTTCCCCCATAACGTTTACGCCACAGGACAAATTTACATTTGACAGCAAATTCTGAAGCGCCAATGAATTTTACACAAAAATAGTTCGCGAACGTATTTTTGAACAGTTTTTGTAAATTTTACTCGCCAAATTGATAAAAAAAGTTTAAATTCTATCTGTTGTTAAATCTCGTTAAAATTGTTAATTATTACTACCTATTTTTTGAATTACAAAAGATTTTGGTAACGTTAGCAAAATGTTTGTTTTTGTTCATAGAAAGCCATTTTTATTGAAAACGGTTGGCTTTAGAGCAATGAACGAAGACAACTATTTTTGTGTACAATTTATTGGCGCTTCAGAATTTGCTGTCAAATGTAAATTTGTCCTGTGGCGTAAACGTTATGGGGGAAGATACCTTAAAATCTCCACCATTGGCACGTCCAATTAATTCGAGAAGGGTGCGAAAAAGTAGCTATTAATAGTGGTAATGTGTTTACAAAAGCTCAGTCCTGTAGTTCAAACGGTTCCTAAAATATTGGAAAAAACTAAAAAAAAAACAAAATTATGCATTATGCACTAATTGTCCGTCAGTATTTGGACCAACGTTTTCCACGGAATTGGATTGGGAGAAGAAGCAACATTGAATGGCCTCCACGATCACCGGATTTATCGCCCCTTGATTTTTTTGTGGAGATACCTAAAAAGTAAAATCTATAAAACAGCCAGCGTCGCTGCAAGATTTGCGTCAAAGAATCACTCCGGAAATGCTTCAGAATGTGCGCAAACGTTTCTAACAAAATCTTTATTCTTGTATGGAAGCGGTCAGTCATCAGTTTGAACATTTAATCAGCTAAGTAGTAAGTAAGCAACTAAAGATAATTTAAATTTTAAAATGTCAATGTTTTTCAAAGTATTGGGCGGAATTATAAAATTTAAAGTCTGTTGTAAAGAGAATTGTAAGAACTTTCAAAATAAATATTACTCGACCCCCAATGACATTTAAATATTTTGGGGTGATCCTTACCCTTCCTTGGAGGTGAAAGTGGCGGAATCAAAAATACCAGCAAAGAATGTCCCCCTTTAATCTAGAATCGACGGGTCTGAGCGTTTTTCTACAATCTTGTTGCAGTTCCTGAAAACGGCTCTGTTTCGTTTTCATCTGGCCACCCTGTATTGACATCAGATCAATAAAATTCTTTGCAAACTGAAGAATGATTTAACTTTTTTTACTGAACAACTACAAATTTATAGTAACGAAACAAAGATCATTGAAAACTCTTAATAGTAGTTCAATATTTTAAATTTTATGTTTCATGTTCCACTTTAATTTTGAATTTTAACACAATATGCTATAAAATCAAATCTTTCATTAATTTCTATAATAAAAAAATCTTTCCGGTTACTCGGGAAATGTTTAGAGATAGCTGTATATATTTTGTGATAACAAAGGTGGTCAGCTGATGAATTAGCAAAAATACTTTCTAAAACAAATAACTATATTATGAATTTTGCAGGCTAAACAGCCTGTGATATAGAGATACAGTAACCCGCTTTTCACGGTGGTATCAGTTCCTGACTTGCATATTCAGTCACCAGCAAATAATCGTATTGCACAGCATTTCTAGTCTTCCGGGAAATATTTACTACTATTTGGGCTCCCAGGATGTTTGCATAGGCCATTCTTAACACGTAACGTAATAACGCAGGTGTACGCAATATACCACCACAGTTGGTTTTCTGTCAAAATCCAAGGGTTTTTATTAGAGCGAAATTAGAATACAATGAATCGGTAATATTTGTTTAAATGCGAGCAATAATAATAATATTTTTATTTGTCCAACAGTGAAAACACCAATTACAAGACAAAACATACATTAAATCAGTAATACAGGTAGGATAGATTAGCTAAGTAAATCACAGATCACTGGCATCCCTCAAAACAGAATACAAACAATTCATGTACAACTAAATATGTAATAGTTACATACAATATTGTAATTATTTGACATAAATACAATAAGAGACTTTATCGCCTATTAGTGATAGCAGTAGCACAATAAAACGTAAAAAAAAACACGACTAGCCGGTCTTATTTTTTACTGTATTAGAAAGGTTTTTTAAGCTAATATAAAGCAAATCTACAATTCCTATCAATGAAGTCATATGTATGTTCTCTGATACCAAACATCTAGGTATGCTAATGAACAATTCCACAGACCAAGCTCTAATCAATAATTATCTAAAATAAATATTAATCTTGCTAAATTTACTAACTTGGGTAAATAAAAACATTCTATACTGGTAGGGGGAATGCGCTGAATGCACTGGACACTATTGTTATACACCCTGATGAAAAGTTATATAATTGACACAGTGAAGAGATATTATTTCTAACTTCCTCAGATTTTTTAGACTGTCTCAACAAACAGCGTAGTAGTAGTAGTAAAGTGCGGGCGGCCTCAGCCTGGCAATTAGGCCACACATGGGCCCTTTTTGCCTACCCTGGCATCCAATCACCCCTCCACTATTTGCCCTCGGTCTTCCTCGAACCTACCCGACGCCCTAATGAACGCCAGGATCTTGGTCCATGGTAGGCCCCTCATCTCTTCCCTTTGCAGCTCCTCGGTGCCAAAGATTCTATATTTTAGTCTTCCAAGAGCCACACAATATCCTAGGAAATGATTAGGGGTCTCCTCCCCCTCTCCGCATTCCGGACATAAGGGGTCTCCTCTATGCCTATAAAATTCAAATGCCTTCTGAGTCTGCAGTGGCCTGTCAGAACCCCCATCATTTGGTTCAGGGACCTTCGACTAAGGCTCAGCAGCCACTTCGTCCTAGATTTATTAGGTTCATTGAAGAAGTCGTGGGCCTATCTACATCCCCCGTTCCTTCTCCAATTCCCTCCTAGTGTGTAATAGTCCCATTTATTAAGGGCACTATTCATACTGCCTCGTGTAATTCTCAAAAAGGGTTTGGGTCCCTGGCAAGGTGCCCCAGATCCGAGACGAGCTAGCGAGTCAGCCGTCTCATTACCGGGGATTCCCTTATGGCCAGGAACCCAGACCAACTCCACCTCCCTTTGTCTGGCCAGGGACTCCAGGGCATCTCCACACTCTTGAACAAGACTAGATCTCGTCATCGGAGAGCTAAGGGCCCTGAGTGCAGCCTGACTATCAGAGCAGATGAAGATTTTCTCCTTCACACAATTCCTTACTTCTTCATTGCCTGCTACCATCAGAATAGCAAAAACCTCCGCCTGGAAAACCGTGGGGTGTGTGCCCAGCGAAAAGCTCTGCCGGATGTCCAGATTTTCCAGATATATTCCTGCCCCAGAAAACTCATCCCCTACCCGGGATCCATCTGTATAGCATATCAGAGATCCTGGGGGAAACATGTTCTCTGCCCTCTCCCACCGCTCTCTCGAAGGGAAAACAGTGGTATACCTGCTTCCCAACCTTAATTTATCGTTTGCTTCAATAACCTTCAAAGCGGATACTGGAAGCTTATTCTCCGCCCTTAAGGCTATAGCAGCGTGACCCTCCACACGACCTTCTGCCTTCCAACAACCTGCATCCCTTGTTCTCAGGTAGGTCGCCATCGCCTCCTTTACAATCCATGTTGGGAAGGGTGGCAACTCCAACAAAACTTCCAGGGCGGCAGTTGGGGTAACAAACAGCGTAAGTTGAAAATTTACTTATAAGACGACGGTCTTAATGATAAGTTTAGCTAAACTTCGGCGTCGTTAAAGTTTTATAAAATTTTTCTTTATTTTTCAATATACCTAGACTATTTCTGGTTAAATCGAAAGTTATACAAATAAATGCCAACAAATTTTCAGACATATCTGCTAAATTGATGTTCAAATGTTTACTTAACTATATATTATTTAATAGCAGAGAAGTAAATTGCAATAAAAGGGCAATTATGGATCATTACATACTTCATAAAATTATTTTAAACATCATTCGCTTTGCCACTTGGCAATTCGTTTAATAATATAAATAAAATGTTTCTTCGCTGACCTTTTTCCAAAAGTGAAAAAATTTTGTATTTTTATAGACAAAATGATATTTCACCGTGGTGGAATAACGCACGGAAATGGTAAACATTTTTCCCACAGTCCCTTGAGGCGTTGATCTGGGTGTACTCTTTCACTGCTTTGTTGTTATATAGAGATCGTCAAACCTGCGGCATTTTTGCAAGTACATTATTTAATATTAAAAATAACACAAACTGTCTCAGGTTTCACAATAGCTCGTAAGCCAAATGGGTCAGAGACCTTATGAATGATCTGAGAATTATACCAAAAGCAGCGGCTCAGCGGTTCTGAAATGAACGGATGAGATTGCATTCACGTCGGTATGAACCAGATCTATGACATAAGGAAGCCACGATCTACCGCCAAAACATGCAAATTTATAAGTACTCAGTAAAATGTTTGTAGTCTTGTAAAATAGTAATAAATTGTTTTTCCAGAATCACTTAAATACTGTTAAATTGAAACCTATTAGTGTTAACCTCAATCTAGTCCAGAGGAAAATATAAAAAGTCACTAGCCGACCCGTGATGTTTCCGTCCCTGATTTTTCCATATGAATAGTTTAAAAATTCCTCACATTGATTGATATTATTTACATTTTTGCAAATTTCTCTTGTCTGTCTATAGTCTCGACTATTATATCTATTGGTTTTATCCAAGTCTATATTGAGTCCCTGTAACCTCGAAGTGTATCCTAACAGCTAGCTTATCTACCAACGTGCCTTCTGTTTGTCCAAAATCACGAAAATCAGAGTATTTTGTCTTAGGAAAGACTATCCCCTTTCTTTTTGTTGTAAGCAATAACATTATGTATTTTAAGAGGTAGCACGAATGCATCTTGTCAGTGCAAGTGCATTCTCTTATAGATGGGAAGATAAGTTAATTATATTTTTTTTAAATCTTAGATGTCTTCCTGATGACTTTCTTAGTATTTCCATTTCCTTTGGTCGTTGCGTGATGGAATGTATTGACAACACATATCTTCTGGCTGGATGATGATCAGAGCTGGACGATTGCGAGGCAAGCCATGGGCGGGCGGGGCTGTTATTGACACAAAGTAAATAATAACTTTCCGTGCAATTCACAACTGCGTACAAGGTACACCTACCATATTCACGAAAATCAGTATTAATCAGTTCATCAGGGCCTTGTAATAGATTGCCTTAAGATAGGTTGTCCTTTTTCGTCTTCTTGTAAACAATATTAACATAGTGCTTTAAGAGGCTCCCTCTCTTATTAATGCAAGTGCATCCTTTCCTAACGGCTTGTCTTTGTTAGTATTTCTAGTATCTCTTGTTGCCTGATGGATGCATTGACGATACTTAGCTTCTGGCTGAATGATCCCAGCTGGGTCATTGCGAGATAAGCCATGGACGTAGGCATGGCGGGGCCGTTGTCAACACAACGCAAATAAACATTTTCCGTGCAATTCACAACTGCATACACAAATAATTCCGTATAAACTTATCCATATTTTTTTTCCACTAACGGTGGCTTGTTTCTCTACGTATATTTACGTGAATAATTAATTTCCAACACTATCTTTTGACCAATATATTCCGGTAGTGAATGTTTCGAAACTTTAGTTCTACGTCTATTATCAAAAAATTACTAATACAACATACTTATATATGTTATATGTATAATATAGAAGAAAAAAAGGTTATATAAACATGGGTTCGAAAATGCTCCGTTTTCGAGATATAATTTTTAAATACTGTAGTCTTCATTTCTCGAAAACCGTTCGAGATATTGAGATGAGATTTGCTACACAACAGTGCATAGTGAAGGGCTGCTTTTACGTGTATACATTTTTCTTGTAATATGCTAGCATCAGTAGCGTTCGTGCCGTTAAATATTCATTTTTAACAAAATAATGTACGCCACTGATTTTTGGACAAATTGGTATCGCTCTCTTAAAGCCAAGTTAATTCTGCTTAAGAAGTGTCTCTTGGACGTTTTTCTCCTGACATACCATTTTTGAGATAAGAATTAATTTATTACTCATTACAATAGACCAGCTTTGGATTGCTAATTAAAAAATAATAATCTAGATGGCATCTGACAGTTTGTTATAAATTCCATGTCAGACTTAAACAAACTTAAATATCGACCAGAGGACTTACCGACGACCTGACAGATAGTTTAAAACAAAACTAATTATTTTTCCATCATTTAAAACAACCATATCTAAGTAGAAACTAATGAAAACCATAAAAACTTCAAAAAGTCAGCTACCAAAGATCCAATTTTGAAAATTAACTACGAAAATTTGTAAAATATAAACAAATTAAGGAAAGCTATTCTATGCATGAATATGCAGTCAGTCTATACTCTATACAGGGTGATTCATTAATAATGGGACACAGAATTGCGATGTTGAAAATTTTAAAGAGATCTACAAAGTATAATGAAATCGTTATATTTAGAATTTCAACAATGGTATCATCAAAGCGGGCAGGGTGCACTCAATATTTCAAATTGAATTATTTTGAAAACGATTACTTCTAAAGAGAACAAGGTCCTACATTTTCCAGATAAAAGAAGATCGGAGAATCGATTGTTTTAATAGTCAGATGAATACACTAAGCAACAAAAAAGTTCTGTTAAGCATAATGTGTCATAAGTAGCGCTCTCTACTATTCACGTCAAAATTAAAAACAAATTTGAATTTCTCGCCTCCAAAAAAAAAACGATCCTCAAAATGTATGCATATATTTAGATTTTTTTTAAAGTTATTTACAAATATCGAAAATAAAATTTTAACTTTGTCACCCTATAGATAGATCTAAATGGAGCAAAATTCAGTTAAGGCATATTTGGCTAAATCGCTCTATTTTGAAGAGAACAACCTGGCATTAAGCTCTATCCCATTATTAATGAATCACCCTATATATTTATCTATGGACGACGACTCATTTTGCTTAATTTTCGGAAACAGAATAAGATGGTTCCTATATATTTCTAATCATGAAATATTTACGTTTAAGAAACTGTGCAGTAACTATTTCTATCATCCTGCTACGTCGTGGTTTCAGGGACGATTTTTTCATAAATTCCGACGAAATTAATGGTAATGTTTTTCAAATTAATACCGCCCAAATGGCGCGATAAATCAGTATTCACGGCAGAGCCACATCACGCCGAATTGGTTTGCTAATTCCGACCTTGGGCTTTTTGCACCTGCAGTAAATGTGTTAGGTGCCCCATTAGCATCGCGAAATAGTAAACAACTCTCCGCGATAGAAATTTATTAGGACGGAATATACACTGGGCTTCAAAAGTTAGGATTGCATTCATCATGCGATGGAAGATGGAATGACTACAATCACTAATTAAATTAGGGTTTTTTGCTTGACAGTGGCAACGAAAAGTAGAGGTTTATTGAGGAGTGTCATTTTATTGCTTGCCGAGCGATAAAATCTAACAAACGCTCGTCGTCAATAGCAACCAAGTAAACAGCGTCCTTTTAATAATTGTCAAATTTTGTAAAAATTTGCGCAGTTTAGTTGAGACAATTTTAGTTGAATAAATGATGAAAATGGAAAATAATGACAGTGATATCTCAAATACACCTCCAGAGATAAGAATTGCTGCAGAAACTGTAACTTTAGATTTGTTGCCAGAAAAATGAAAGTTATACGACAAGCAATATAACCTATTTGTGACATGGTGTAAGTTGAAGGAAATTTATAAATATTCAGAGAACGTACTTCTCGCCTATTTTTGTGAGAAAACTTAGACACTAAAATCGCCATCATTATGGTCGATTTACTCGATGCTAAAATCGACATTACCTACCAAGAATGATATTGACTTAAGCAAGTTCAAAAGGTTGACGGCATTTTAAAAGAAGCATTGAGTTGGATATACCTAAGCCTAAGAAATCAAAAACATTTTTGCCAGCGGCATTATACAGATCTTTGCGCTGATGATGAAACATACTTATTAAAAAAGGTCAATTTTATACATATTATTGTAAAATCTGTAAGTTATCTTATTATAGAGGTAGTTCTAGATTATCAGAAATTCAGGTACCTGTAGATGTGACGAATTAGTAAAAACGAATGTTAAAAATGTTGTGGAGAAAGAATCCATTTTGATACTTACTATTTTTGATTCAGACAAGAAGAAGTCGAATATTTACTGTCACAAATAACATTCAAGATAATTGTATCAACTTTTTGTCATTCTATAGGAAGTATGTAGCCTTGAAACCTAGAAATGAAAACATACCAGCACGATTATTCTTAAAATTTAATAAAGCCGTGTGGTTGAATCAAGTGGTAGGCATGAATGATATTGCTAATTATTATCTTAACCTATCAAAGTGTAATTTATAAACAGGGCATTGCTTCGGCCGAACATTGGCTACTTTATTGGTTCGTGGTGGACATTATACATAAGAAAATTTTAACTAGGCCATCAAATATATATTATTCAAGATTGTAAAGACTGTTCTTTCAGCATCCAAATTACAAATGCTAACAAATGAATTTCTTGATTGTAGATAAAACTTTGTATGCATTACGAGCAAAAAGTAACATTACTGCTGTCAAGTGACTGTCACTTTCGAGCAATCACTTATCGCTCTTAATACATAAATAACTATTATATAGGTTAGATATCCACAAAAATATTAAATATAGTTTTACAATTTAACGTGTTTATCCTTATTTATAAAAGTAATTTAAAGAGCAGTATGCAATATTGCTAAAACAACCCTTTTCATATTGTTTTAGCCACATTAGCGGGTCTAGAGATACCGTTAGCAGCTCTGTCCCCACAGAGCCTAGCCCGAAAACAACAAGGGCAGGCCAAGGAATCTCAGCTGTACGTAGAGATGTGCACTTCAGTTTTGTTACTGACAGTGACCAGTTACTGAGGTCACGACATAACTACCCAGAAATCACTATATATCAAATAATAGCACCGGCCATGAAAGCCTAAAAATCACTATAATGTATTTGATTATAGTTTTTGTTTAGTCACCATCGAAATCCGTGTGCGGAACAAACACAGATACAACACCGGCGTATAACAATTAAATTTATGTTAAATAAATTAGATACTAAACAGAAATATAACTCGATATTGGCTAACTCTTATTTTCTTTTTGAAGAACAAATAACGAACTACATTTTTGTCATTACTTCCCTTTTCTATACCATCAAGCACTTACAACTTGGTAATAAATAAGGAAAACGCATTTTGCAAGTGAAAGATACGCTTCGTATTAACGTTCATTTGCACGCCCCAGTTTAAGCGCTAAAAGACAAACTAACGTACGTGCATTAAGGACATTTTTTTTTGTCTATCATTTCTCGAAAATGGCACAACATGTGACTAACTTCAATCGACAGATATGTGTTAGATTGAATTTTGGAGCGTGCAATTTTAAAGTTGCCCTGCACCACCTGCACTGGGTTGCCAGATTTCTAAATTTTTCGCTAAATTTACTGATGTGGGAATGCATACAGTGCGTCACCTAACAAATGTTACATTCTTGAAGGCTATATTCTAGAACCCAAATGGTGTCCATTGCAAACTTGCTTGAACGAAAAATGTCGCAAAAAATGTTACATGGTGTTAAAGGCTTTTAGTTTCTTGTTTTCTCCTTAACTCAGAACTCAGTTAACCGATTTGCTAAAATTTACTACAACCTTTTGTGAATATTCTTCTGTAACTTTTTTCTACATTTAAATTTTTACACGCAACTGTCAGAAATAGGTAGAGAGTTTTATTCTACACAAAAATGTATAGGTACCTGTCAAAAGTCGAAAGTATGCTCAGTTATGTAGATACTAGAGAAAATAATTATTGACACATACCCTCTATTTTCTTAAAATAACTAGGTACAGGGTAGTTCAAATTGGTATGTTTTTGCTGGTTCTGTCATAGATAGAGCAAATCTGACGCTTGCAAAATTGAGTGATACCTAAAACGCTCGAAAATGGTAAGAGATAGAGAATGGTTTTCACCATTGTTTTTTTTTTTCGAAAAAGAAGCCCAGAACTCGTCCATTAGATTTACTATATATATATGGCAGAGCCACCCATAACCCTCAAAATATACAAATTTAAACCACTCTGTACATGCATACCATTTCCATATTATTTTGGATTATTTGTTATCAAATTGATAAAATCAAGATAGTTATGGAACCATTGCTCTTCCACTATTAAATTTAATAAAAAAAACCTATTGCTTATTACAAAAACGCTATTGGTATTATAAAAGGTATTACCTGTAAAATACTGTTATCTTTTTCTAGACAAAATATTTTCTCTTCATCTCAACCATCTACACTATGGCATCCTTCATTGTGTACTTTATCCTGAGGAGAAACTCCATGAGGATCAAATAAGGACTGCTTTCCTGACCACAAGATTTTCCTAATGTATGAAATAAATAACATTCTTCAGAATATATGTCTTTTGCATAAAATGCGGTTTTTTAGTGTGCTATCTTTTCTTAATAAAATAATGATTAGTTAAATAAATATATGCTTATGCATGGCAATTTTTATTTTATTTATTTGTGAATGGGCAGCAAATAAACCAAATTGAGTATTGTGCCAAACTGTCAATATTGGTAACAGAAAAGAAAATATGTGTTAACCACACCCTGTATTGATTTATATATCTTAGTTAAACATTTTTTACAGAACCAATGGACAGGATGAAAATGAGACGACTACAACAAACAGTGGTTTTCTAGTTTAATAATCTCAATTTTATTCTAATATTTCTATTAGGTAAGACCACTCTCTTCTACCGCCATTTAAATAATATTTCTTAAACAATATATTATTATAAAATACAAGCTATTGCAAACACGCCATTTTCTTTTTCTATTTACTCAGATTCAGATCACTTGACTTGGCAGAACTTTTTTCTGCTTAGTGTATCCATTTGACTATTAAAACAATCGATTCTCCTACCTCTCCTATATCTGAAAAAGGTATACCTTGTGGAAGTCGTCTCCATAATTTACCATTCTGAACAACTTTTTCAAGTAACATTTTTCTGTATTTTCAGCAGAAGAGGCACTTTATCTGAAACCAAAACAGTTTTTACTCAGTGCACTGAGCATTTGAAATAGGATTATTTCAAAAATTGTTACTCCTACCGACTTCAGCAAGGTATACCTACTACTTAATTTATATCTATCCTTACTTAACAATGAAAATGGTAATGTTATAGGGGCAGCTTTCATTTAGGTACCTGCATCTCTACCCTAAAAATAATGGCAGACCAATCAAATATCTCATTCACTACTAAACTTCGCAGGAAATATCACCAGTTGCTACAGAAAATGCTTCAGCACGTGCCTGATAAAAAAGGCAAACAGTTGTTTACCGCGAAAGCCTTGATCCTTGATTAATGGAGACGAGTATGGTGTGTCATTCAAGATTCCCGAATTTCTCTATCGAATTGTTTTTCTGTGTCACCAAGGAAGATATCGTCTTTAAGACTTAGTCGAATACCACGGTGCTGACCTTGGAAGTGTTCTTGGATGAATGCTTGCGACGAACCGGGACTGGTTTAGAAGATAATTCGCAGTAAGGCGATTTTTGAAATAAAATCTCGATTATGGTTTCCTGGATTGCAGAAATGTAAAAAATAGGGAATATGTAGGAAAACCACACTTCCACTGAAATCCAGTCCAGAATGTGACTCGTAATACGAATAAAGATAGTTTCTTGCATAGTAAAAACTAACACTTAGTAATCTTAAACTCATTTATGATTATTTTGGTGTGAATTTGAAGTAATTAAAAATTTTAACAGAGAAATGAGCTTATCAGCACAATTATTGCCCTTCTTCTTGAGATGGTTTGTGGAAAGTAACAGCTAGTTATATTTAACTCGATTTTGTGATTGTAGAAACACATAGGTACTTCAGTAATCTAATTCAAAAATTATTCAATGCTAGATGCTTAGCTAATTTATTTGTGATATTATAAAATATTTAGGTAATAGCTAACAAATAATTAAGTGAATAATACTCAACAAATTATGTTATTAATTTAGCACAATAGGACGTGGACTCACTTTAACAACCAATTGTGTTGATTTTGAGTGAAATTTGACTTCAAATCTTTTACGGTGTACTATTGTTACCCATCATTTAAAAAAAAACTGAAATTAGATCTGGATTTTATTATTTTATGGTAAATAATAAGTTAAAAATAAGCATTTTCTGGTACAGTTTCCTGTTGAGTAGTATACTGAATTTACCTAAATAATAAAATCTATACTGCATTTGTAATAATTTGTTAGTAAGACACATTATATTGTATTGACTCACTTAAACCTGTATTTTTGTACATTTTAACAAGCAGAATTTTTTAACCAGAGCAACTTTTTTTTCATGACATTAAAGTTTTCCTTTTGGCTACAAAAATAATATCAATACATTGTTAAATTAACTTACGCTACACATTTGTTACACTATTCAGGTTAAACAAAATAAGAATATTTGAATTGACTGATGAACTTTTTTTAACATTTGCATATTATTCATTATTTAAATATTTAATAATGATAATTATACTTATTGAAATAGCTTTTTCTATGCACATAATTGCAGTTATAAAGATAAGTACATGAATATAAAATATAAGAAAACTTACGATGGAATATAGCATAATAGTTGTAAAATCACATAACATAGTATGGAATTTTATTTATTTCTGTGATATTACATTTACAAAATTATTATGTAATTTTACATAACTACACACAAATTGAAAATGTGAAAGTACCGACAAATTTTTATCAGTGTTGCATGTGGAAGTGGTAGAGAATAAAAATTTAGCTTGCTTGTAATATTTTTAATTATTCAATTGGTACCTACTTTACACTCAATAAACTACCCCAAAAAATTCTTGACTAACAGATATTCTCCGTTTTATAACTTCATGTGTTTTTGTTGTCATTCTGTACCACTTTAGTATTTACTAGAATGGTTGAGTAGTTATACCGCATATGTTCACTATTTGCTATAGATTTTTCAGGTGTAATTCAATGCTGGTCGGGGCATTAGCGCGCAATTGTATCCTGAAATTCCTGAGCAATAAGTTGTTGAGTCAAATAAGCAGTTGCTTAATAGAGAAAAATGATATACACAAAACATATTGCTTTAGCAGAGAGTATATTTAAATCAACACTAGAAGTGTAGACAGATAAAAATGGGTGGAAATTTCCATGTTTTCTTATGCTCTTTTTACATAATATTTACTAGAAAATTTTAATTTACATTATAGATTAAGGAATAATCAAATGTATGTGTTTTTACGTAACAAAATCAGGAAATTTCAGAAATAGTGGTATGACAATATACTACAATAATTGAACTATTTACTTTTACTAAATTCATTATGAAATTTAACACAAGTTTTCATGTGATTTTTATTGCACATGCGCAGAGGTACATCATCCTAACCTCTAATCTCGAACGTAATACGTTTTACTTGTATTGTTAACGTGTTATAGGCAAACATATATTATATCTTTACGACAGTAAAAATAATAATTGCTTACAACTGAGCTAAAAATATTTATGTTCACACATATGTACTTATATCTACGAATATTTACGAAAACTAAGGAATATATACTGATGTTCCAAGAATAATTATATAGTAGGTTCAGCAAAAATATTCAACATATTTTCTAATGTGAATGAAATACCTACACGGCAATACATTTTTAGATGATAGGTGAACAACACACTTTTACAGAGTATGATGTACTTTTCTACATTTTAACAGGCATAGATTTTTTTCTATGGCATTAAAAGTAAAAACTTCCCTTTTCAACTGCATCTGTCAATACAGTCTCCATACGGCTACTAAATGTAATACATGTTTAAATTGCTTCTGTTACACTATTCAGATTAAACAAAATGTAAATATCTGAACTGATTGATGAACTTTTTGGTATATAAATTTTTTTAACATGTGCATATTATTAAATTTTTTACACATATATGTGAAATAACGTTAGTTATTGATGGTATTAGTTATAAAGGTAAGTAGGTATATATTAGATACATGAAAATTTAAATTTTCTACTCTGTAAAAACATACCTATCTAGATATAGTTTACAATTCCAACCCAAAAACTACAATGTGTAAATTAATACAAATTATAGTAACGCAAATCACGATGGAATTTAACATAATATGGTTGTAAAATCACATAACATAATATGGAATTTTATCCATGTTTATTTACGTAATATTACAGTGTAGGTACTCATTTCATTTACCAAATTATTATGCAATTTTACATAACTTTACACAAGTTTTTTAATGGAAACACATAGTTTCTTTGCACACAACTGTATTTCTGTAATGATTTGGTATCAAGAGTTAAATATTTGTTTGATCCTATAAAGACAAATAATTTATTTCCATGAAAAAAAATTTTTTTACAGCCACCCATTTTTTTCACTGTTTATAATAAAATTCTAAAAGTACCTCCTAGATATCTGTGAAATTACAATTACAATTTAATACTTTCAGTATACCTACTTCAGTTTAACACGCATACAATAATTTTAGGTTAATTTAGAAATAATTTCAAATAGTTCTTGATTTGGAAACTTATATGTCGCTGTTGAAATGACTGAATTAAATTATATGTCAAGCGCCGTGTATCCGTTACTATTTTATCTGTCGACTGGTTTAATAGCCTGTCAAAAGGCGTAAAATAAGTTATTACTATTACTATAATTGCTGGAATTTAACCTTAATGCGGAGACCTTGGCGGTAATCAGACGGAAATGGAGTCAACAACCGGCAAAAAGTGATTCTGCTACACATGTCAACAGGTGTACAATGATTTGCTGCACGTCTGGCGACTTCAACGCTGGGTTACGTCACCAACTCTCGCTTTCGATGCTGCCACCGTCCGTCGTGGCCGGCGTCCTGGGTTAACATTCCCCGCGTTTTTCCACAGAATTTGTTGACGCACGTGGGGTATGGCGTCACTAGGCGTGCGATGACGGGTTGTTTATGTTTTCGTGGGACGCGTAGGTGGCCTGCCTACCGCTTTGGCAGGCGTTACGTAACCTGTTTTTTTTTCATCTAAGAAAGGAAATGGTATGAAAAAATAATAACTTGATATTAAATGTTAAAATTATTTTAGTAGTGTAGCTATTTATAAAATTAAAGTCATTATGAAAATATAGTAAATTGCATCCCACGCATTTTTACTATAATTGAATTATTTTATTAATAATTTAATTTCTAATTTAATCTTATTCCCAATTAATTAGTCGTAATTGATTGTCGGAATTTTCTATTGCTGTAATACAAACTCTTGATACTTCAAAATTATTTTCTACTTTTTAGTTCAGTTTGCTATTAAAGCGTGTTTTTTAGGTTTTTTAAACTATAATTTATTTTCTTAATTTTTAGTCTCATTTCACGGCGCAGATTTCTTCGCAGGCCATTGCGCATGTGTGTACTTCATGCGCATAACTACTGACACAATACGTGCAAGCACTATAAAAATGATTGACAGTATAATATTGATAGCGTTCAAAATAGTTTGCCAATATTGGTGCATTAAATGTGTGCTACCTCTGGGGTATGAAATAAATATATTTCCATAATACTATAATCATAAAATAGGTACCTACAGAAGTACGACGGATTTAACGCTATATCAATACCTAAAAAAATAAACAGCTCTACAAGTCCAAAATGTAAATCACCTATTTGAATAAAATCAAGTGTAGTAAATTATAATACTTTCTGCTAATTCAGCATAGAATTTGCAATACGAATTACGCTAATAGTGGTTCCCAATATTAATGAATTATTAATGGCCTCTTAACAAGCAAATTGGGGTGCAACGAACTTGTCAATGGCACTTCCAAATAAGCGGAGATAAATTCTCGGAAAAGCACTGTTCATTGTCAATTTATAAATACATTGTGGTCACCGAAGATAATATACGTTGGAATTCGCTTTTTTTTCGATCAAAACTCATGACCATTTTGTTCCGGATACTATCTGATATATAGTACAGATTAAAATCGGTAATGTATCGTTAAAAAGTTATTATTATGTTTATTACATATTTGTATGAATAGTTTTTAGTCATTCCAGTCTTTTGACCTATATTTTGAAGGAGGTGTCTTTAACTTAGACAGATACCCTTGCAATACAGGATGAGAACACAGTACAATATAGGTAGAAAATAAAATTATAGTAATTACAGCTTAAAATAAAACTTAAAGTCGATAAAATAAAAAAAATTAAAATATATACAGGGTGAGTCATTAATAATGGTACAAAGCCCTAGAGCAGACTGTTAGCGTCAGAGTAAAGCGATTGAGCCCATCATGTCTCATTCAATTGTTGCCTTCATTCTTCAAGGTGTTTAAAGTTGAAAAAATGTTTTTTTCTATATTTTAAGAACCTATGGATCGATTGTTTTGAAAATTTGTAGTCTTATATTTTTTGAGGTGACAATTACGAATATGCAAACAGTGTTGAGGTCACGACTAAGGGGTGCTAGTTTAACTACTGTCGATGTAAAAATATGTCTAACTTTTTGTATTTTGCACTTTTGAAATTTTTATGAGAAACGATTGAACTATCTTCAATTCTAAATAGAAAATGTATACCTGTTATAAATCGATAAGCTCAACCGTTTTCGAGAAACACACGATTTTAGTTTTTGAGATTTTGCGGGAATTAAATTGGAAAATTAGGGATTTCTTAAGAAATCAAAACTGAATTAACAATAAGATAAACACTACAACAACTGAAATTTTATTATGCATATCTTAACAAATTGTTAATCATAAAAGTTTCTCGAAGTGACCACCAGCAACTTCAATACACTTAGCCTCTTATTTAAATTTTGTCTGACTTTGAAGTTCTATGTTACTTGATAATATTCACCAATTCTTGAATCTTTTCCACAGCTGTTCTTGATTATTGATAGTCTTTGTAAACGAAAGATTTAACAGACGTTTACAATCTGGCCTTAAGCTATGTACCATTATTAATGACTCACCCTGTATATCAAAAAACTAAGCCTTCGGGCAAGCCCCGAAATAAATTCCAATTTCAACCTTGATTAAAGTATTTTTAGTCAAACCTAGAAATTCCAAACTTTTCAGTCAAATGTCGAAAGTAAAATAATCTGTTTCGGGCTTTGCCTAGTCGATCCTAGAAGCGCCTGGCAGACTCGGACAAACGTCGATCTGTAGTAGAGATGGGTAGTTCGCGAACGAACTAGTAAAAACGAACTATTCACTTCACTGAATGAAATGAATCATTCCTTCTTTGCTCTCAAACCCAACACTACCAATTTTCAGTTATATTATCAAAAATTTATCAATTATTGAAAAATTTTAGAATGAAATTTAAACTTTGAACACCCTGTATTTCTTAAACCAGCGTATAAGGCATGACGAGCTCAAACATAATATTTTGGTGTCTAATATCCCCAGCTTAGTGTTGTTGACCCATTCTTTCTGACTCACCCTGTATATGCACCTAAATTACGACACCTCGGGGGTCATAAAACAGGGTCATTGTAAATAAACTCCGATATCGAACTTGAATTGAACGATCGGTGATCGGTCAGTCATTCTCGACAACACAATTACAAATATATAATTCTCTGACCATACTGAATCAAATGAATCACTCAAGTGAATGATTCACTTAGGTGAATGAGACTGAAAGAATGAATTCACCAAAATGAACATAAAGTCCCATCTCTAATCTGCAGGGACTGTACTCTAACAGGTTTAAATAGGTTTATACGTCTCTTGCGGTGTTCCGATAAATTATTTTCTCGTTTCATTTTTGGACATTGAGCGTGCGGGTGTGTATGATTAAAGATTAGTGATTCAAACAGTGTTGTTACTGAAAACGTGGACGAAAAAGCTTTAAAAGTGAAGTGTAAAGAGAAAATTACTAATTTGAATAAAGATAAGTGTTCATTTCACATAAGAAATAAACAGATGTATGAGCAGATCTAACGTATTGTGCAATTCTAGATGTCATAGTTCCTCACCATGGAAGAATAAAGACTAATTTTTTATTTTAATTACATATGATTAAAACAATAAACATTAAAATTAAAAATGTCGTTTTATTAATAACTAATCTAACACACTAAGACACTCTAATACCTAATACATCGGTCAGTGGTCGCGCGGTTTAAGGCGTTAGTACTTGAATCGAGGTGACTAGACGGAGTTGGTTCGAGCCCAGCTGCCGGTAGACCGTATATAAGCTATATTCGTGGAGGGATTGGCACCCTCTCTGCGGGTATGGTAGGGTGGAATAATGTTAGCTTGGGTCAATGTGAGAGATTGATGCCGGTTGATATTTGACCACCCCCCTAATTAATGAGGTTTTGCAGGTTTTCCTCATTCCTGCACTGAATAGTGGTTAGGGCCTACCAACATAAGTCGTTCCTGGGCGCAAATGCGGCCTGCTTAATAATAATATGCCGCCCCCTCTCCCGCACAAGTCTCCGACTTCTGGGCTAATCCCTGTGATTAGAATGAGGGGTAGAGATATTATATTATTATTATTAATTGAAGTTTGACTGGTCAAACTTCGATTTCATGAAATTGAGGTTCGATGTTTGCCTGATCAAATTAGTCTATCCTAGATTTGACGAAATTTCTTTAGTCAGAGGCCGAAAAATTTCATTGATTTGGGCTTTGACTAAGACTTCAAGTCAGACCTGAGGATTGACTAGTCAAACTTAGGAGCGCTGGAGCTTCGAGGTTTGCCTATAACATTATATTTTGCCGTTTAACTCATTACAAGCGTTTGTGATTTTTTTCTTTCAAATGATTAATATCTTGGGAAGGTGTTTTGTACATCTTATTTGTTTAAACCCACTATAAAAATAAATCGTGGTGTGTTAGATATGGTGACTTTCTACAAATATTATTTTACGTCGACGCTTTGTTTTGAAATTTTGAACACAGCAAGTTTCGATTCCAAACCGTCCAGAATTAGTCAGTCAGTTCAGTTGTTAATGTACTCTCGGCGAATGCGACGTAAGACGGTGTTGGTCAAACATTTCTCACGGTTCTGAACCAGTTCTTGACAGTTGTTGGAACATACCTTATATACCGTTTGATAGAGCGCTCACCGTAAGCCTTAAGTGTTTATATCACTTCTATTGCAATTGCGAATTGACGAATGTAAAACAAACTGCAAGTCAGACTTTTGGGAAGCATATTACATATGCAAGGGCTTCAGCAAGCCATTAAAAAAATATTGCGGACTGTAAAGCGGGTTTTAGATCATTCATCTACTAGTTTATTTTTTTAAATTAACAGAACTACAAACACGTACGTCAAATCACAGTACCCTTGACCTTCGGCTCCGTAGTATCACTCCAAGAAGCAGCTAATCGAAATACCGGATAGTAAGGTCAGGGTTGAGGAATGATGTCATTCCCAACGCACCTTTACCACAAGACAATTAAGATAGCGGAGCAAATATCAAAATAGGTCAAAAGTTCTCATTGTGTATCATGCGCGATATTTCTTTTTATTATTTTTAAGCGCAACATTATTGCATGTTTGTTAGAGTAAATAATATTAATTTCAAGTAATATCTGTGAATATTAATTGCAGAATTAATTGCGCGATATTGGATAATGCGCCAGATAGTGCCAAAATACGTCAGTTTTTGAGTTAGTACCTACTTGAGCCAGTTGCGTAAATGAAATCAACAAGTATTGAATTGTTCCAGGCTTTAAGGATATAGACGTAATTTTGTTCACATAAGTGCGGTAATCCTATGTATTACGGTACGGTATTACTATTATTATCGGTCAGTGGTCGCGCGGTTTAAGGCGTCAGTACTTGAGAGATTGATACCAGTTGACATTTGATTACCCCCCTAATTAATGAGGTTTTCCAGGTTTCCCTCATTCCTGTACTGAATGATGAATAGGGCCTACCAACCTAAGTCGTTCCTGGGCGCAAAGGCGGCCTGCTTAATAATAATATGCCGCCCCCTCTACTGGACAAGTCTTCGCTTCTGGGCTAATTCTCGTGATTAGAATGAGGGGTAGAGATATTATTATTACTATTATTATTATTTTTTTCAGTCACACCTTCCGAAGCTCCGACACATTTGGAGATGTCCTTAAGAGTGAAACAATGACCACTCTCCAGGAGTGTTCGTGTTATTATTATTATTATTTTTTTTTTTCCAGTAAACACCTTCCGAGGCTCCGACACATTCGGAGATGTTCTGGAGAGTCAAGCAATGACTACTCTCCACTCCGTGGAGTCAGTAATCATTGCGCCCGTAAATCGTGTGTTCTGAGCAGACGTAGCGAACCAAGGACGATTGCCTTCTGCATTCTGCCGGCTAAGATCTCTGACGATGATTTGACGTCAGATATTGAGAATAATCCTTCCACAGCTGTTTCCAATCCCGTATGAGATACATCATGGGAGAAATACGATGGTGGCTATGAAAAATGGTGTAGAGAAAAACAATATTTAACATAACAAACGAGAAAGGATTATTGGTGTATTTCAACGAACTAAGTAAAACACAGAAACCTTCATGTCTTTGGTGATATTACTCAATGATAAGAACAGAAATTTAACTCAAGAAGAATATCAATATCAAAAAATACTTAAATTTTAAGGCATTCGTGAAGCGAAAATCAAAAGAGTACCTAAAAAATCTAAGTTATTAATAAAGAAGGAATATCCGGATTTTTAATGAATGCGGGCAATAATCAATTTGTGCTTATATGTCTCTTAGTAAAAAAGTTTTGCAACCAATTGTTCTTCCAAGTCATGACACCCAGTACCAAAACAAAAGTGTCTAGAGAGTTTTTTGTAACATCTGGAAATATTAATGGCTTGAATTTAGTAGAACTCGTACTTCAAATTAAGAATTTAAAACTGTGTACAGGCTCGCTTCTTTCTTTCATATGAAGCTGGTAAATATGCCAAACAACCTATTTGTATAAATGGGTACTATTGGCAATGTGCCAAAACTGATTCCACGATTTCTTAAACTGCCTAACCAAATGCGTGTACTGAGCACTGTTTTCGTACGATCTTCAACCTCTTTTTTGGTCGACTGTAGGGTAGATCTTTTGAGTATAAAAAGACTTAGTGACTGGAAATCTAATTCTGCCGCTGAAGGCTACATCGAAATTTCTACTGAAAACGTGAAATCAACGCCTATGAAAATTCTAGGTGAAAGCGAGAATATTGCCAAAAATCAAAATACAAAAATTTTTTCTCTTATTGAAGCAAACTGTAGAGATTTTACTGTCAGTGTATTCAATAAATGAGTTTTTATATGATTGTATATATTTTACTTATTTAATAAATGTCTAATTTGAGTCTAACTTAATTTACAATGTCATTATCGCACTGAGTTAAATTTTAAAAAAGCACATATAGATTAATGTAAATCATTATGACATTGGAAACAGTGTCAAATTATAGTCATTATGTGACAGTTGTAGATAAACAAATAAAATCATAATTTATAGACAAATTAAATTTGATAAATACCTGTGAAAAAAATTTCTTCATCCTCATCTCCATGACTTTTACAAGTATATGTTAAATAAGTAGGTATACAGGCATCCCGCACAATTTTGTGTTCCCTTCCATTTATCAAAATCATCCAGTTGAAACTTTTTATTCAATACTCCATTTTTATTTAGTACCTACTGTCCAAAAGTACCCTCCTTGCTTAGGATCTGTACACTGAAAATGTATATATACTATAAAGAAACTGATGAAGTTTACTGAATAGGTCATTAGGAAGTTTTATTAAGTTTTTTCACAGATTTTTTTACTTTCAACTTTATTTTGCTGTAGAACTTGTGTAATCACGATCATATACAATATTGGTTTCTATTGTATTTTTGTTTCTAGCACAATTATTGGGCGTAGATCCCAATGAGTCAGATTCTGTGGACCTTAGACCAAATACTAAAGTTGGCTACAAAATTAATACTACTAGTATCAATTGCTACTACTTCACTAAGTCACTATTCGGTACTACTCCTCTTTGATTGATACACAGACTGCACCTGTTAACACACATACATTTTTCAGTTGTCAACAGTGATACAGATAACGAAATGTGGGGCAAATATTACAGGCAAATAACTAAAATAAACAAACATATTTGTGTACCATTGGTGGGATAAACAAAAAATGCAGGCTGACCTATGAAACTGCAGTGATAAAAGGTATCCACATTGGTGAAGGTTAAGTTATTTTCAAGTTCTAATGATAATTTGGTTTACAAAAGTATGAATATTTTAGTAGAAATGTTCATAAAAATACAAATAAGTAGATATAGGGTTTCCAAGCGAAAACGATCAGTACAATAATTTGATTACTTTTGACTTATGAAACAAATATGTCTCATAGATATATGGTGGCTTCAAATCTTAAAATACTCTTTTTAGGTATAAGCTATATTTTTTAAATGGAACAGACTGTATTTTTATAGGTATAGATACCGGGTACCGGGGATATCGGTAGTTTTGATTGAGCACGCCATATACACGGTATAAGTACATTGAAAACTGTTGACAGATGCCTAGATTATTATGTCACTTCTGTTGAAAAGATAACAATCAAAACGAATATTGCATAAATGGTAAGAGATAGTGAGACAAATATACACTGCGTCCCTAAAGTCACACACAAATTCATTATTAGGTAAATAGAATACATTATTGAAAATTCCGGAAACAGGTCGATTTTTTATTTTAATTTACTTTTTTTTCAAATAATAATTTAATATACAGGGTGACCTACCTTCGAGTAATGACGTCATCACATTTTTTTTTAAATGGAACAACAAATTTGTTTCCAATTTCCGGATTACCCTAGGTGAGATGTTTCCAAAAATGTATCACAAGTTGCTCCTAATTGTTACAGGGTGGGCAAGAATACCCAAATTATTTACAAATACCAAAGTTTTTGTCATAATTTCTTTGATGCTTTTTTAATTTTATTTGTCTGATAGAACGTGCTCGTGCATTTTTTACAGGCAATCAATTTTAAACAGTTTGCTAAGATTGTACGAGTGAATCCATTTTAACTGGTTCTTTCTTAAAGTATTAAGTATTTTTTAATTAATTAACTTGTTTTCGTTTTGTAAAAACATGAATCTAAGTGAAACGGAGCGGATTGAAATTCTCATGATGATCGATTATGGTGATAGAATTCTAACTCATGAGGAAGTTTGTGTTTTGTTTCATGAAACACATCCAAATCGTACACCAATAAATCGATCCACAAATCCATGGTCACGTTAAATCATAAAATTAGAATTCCAATGTAATTAAATAAAGCAGATATACTTAGGTATACCTACCTATGCAAAATTTATACAGAGTGCTCCAATATTAAACGGCATTCTGTTTATGACAAATTTTTTATAAACATGAGTCTGTACATGTTTCGTTACCAAGATAAAACGAGCTTTAAGAAGTTAAGAAAAATAAGTCTAGTAGAATTTTTTAAATTTTCTGAAAAATTGACATAGTACCTATGTAAGTCTTATATAAAATATGATCGATGGAAGAGAAGACGAAGTTGGCGATAAATCTCCGGTAATCTAGGAATTAATATCAATTCATTATACATTAATACGTGTGTAGATAAACAATATTTTCAGGTAGGTACTAATATTTATTTAACATAAATATATATATTTAACATGTAGAAAGTTGCATGAAACACATTACGTTTGAGAATTTTTGTTATAATATTGATATAGGTATGTTGCATAAATGCAGAACCACACAACGTACAAATAAACATGTATTTTTAAATCACCTTCAGAGGGTCTTTCATACTCTACTTTATAACACACCTAGACAGTACACATACTTGAAATGTCTCGTACCTACCATTTCAATTTCAACTGCACATGATTGTATAGACAAGTCGACCATTACTGAATGGGAACGTTGTAGGCACATACGTTGAAATGTATTTACCATAACTGTCTCTGTAAAGATAGGTACCTAATATTGATAATTTTTATTAAATGTACAGAACTTTACACGATTTGCTGCTATAATGTGCAATGGAACTATTACAATATGTAAATAACAGGGCTATTACACGCTAGGTAATATTTCAATTTATATTGTAAGTTTCCGTAATATTTGTATTATTATATGAGATAACTTAAAATTACCATAACGAATGTAGTTATAAATAAATTATTTGGAATTTTACAGACATCTTTAGAGCGTATAAGTTTGATGTAAGATAGTCTATAAATCTTACTAGCCTCCATTTTCATTAATCACTCAGGCCAAATTGTTAAAATATTCTAACCGCTTTCAGATAAAATCACAAAATATCGGCTTTCACCGCATGCCAGGCCAAATTTTATTTTATTTTTTTTCCTAGAAAAGGAAGCCGCGTCTGATAATTACATTCTTTATCGAGAGAGCCGCAACATAAAAAAGATTTTCGTTAAGTGGGTCGAGGGTAGATTTTTTTATAATGGTATATATGTAGAAGACATTCCAAGGGTCGTCGACATGGGGTACAAATGGGCTGATGCTGGTGGTGAGGTAGAATTTTCAAGGGTAATGACCTGCAGCATTCCCTAAGGGTGTGCAGGGGTTGTAGAAAGTATTCATAGATGATGGTTGCCCATATATACACTGAGAAAAATGAGTACAATTTTTTTTTGTGACTGACAAATAAAGTGATCATTTCGCAAAGCTGTGACGGGTTGTAAAAGACGTTTAATTTCAGCACTTGTAAAAAAATTATTTCATTTTACCTCTAGTTAGGAAATTAGGAAAAATTTACATATTATATACGAGTACTATACTGAAATTAGTAAATTGACAAATGGTAAGCAAAATTACCATGATATGGGCATAGAAAGGGTAATGATAATCATGGTAAATGATCGATTACCGCAGGAAGTAAAGTCAGTTGATAAAGAACATTTGTTTAAAAATACATTGTTTTTGTCAATTCAGAGGTGATTTTGATTATACCTGCATTTAATAACCTTGCTTTGCCTTTGTGTTTTTCTAATTTTTTCCCATTAACTTATTTACTATATATACAATTTAGGTTACCTATATAGTTTCAATTTTGTTTCAGAATTTCTTAACTTATACCTATATAAGTACATACTATTTTTGTTTATGTTGCACTGACTACTGAACTTTCCATGTTAATATTATATCTTTTCAAGTATTTATATAAACATTCATATACATTAATGCTTTTGGAGTGTAGAATTATATTAATATATAAATAAACATGCTTTAATGTGGTTTATATAAAATAAACAACAACAAATTCGGGAGGATAGATGTGAGTCTTCCAAATAACAAAATTTTACTTATATTGTAAAGATATAACCCCTTAAATACAGTGCAAAAAAAAGTTTTAATTTTTTTTTCTAAAATACCGAAAAAGTGTTTTCGTGTTTTCGAGAAAGCACTCAGTAAACAATTTGTTGATTTTTTCCGAAACAGTTGTAAGGGGTAAGAAAAAGCCACCCCTCAGACTTGTTTCATACGTAACATTACATTACAAAATAGCAACGTGACAGTCGCCTACTAGATAAATTACACTACGTTAAATTTCTACCCAATGCCAATCAATACATGTTTCGCTCAGAAATTGCTAATTCTACAAACAAATTACGAGACCTTTTTTGTTTAAAAATAATACACATGCGTTAAGAACGGAAAATCGAAATTGTAATTACATATTTTCTATTATAGCAGATTGTGCAAAAATTAATCAGACATCTTTTGCATTGATAAATAGTTCAGTTATTTACTCTTTATCGCTCGTTATTTTGACATTAATATCTAATAAATAAGTGATTGATAAATTATAACAAATCAAAATAATTTGAAACTATTCGATGAGTTATAAATATGTAGTATTTACTACAATAAATGTATAAAAACAATTTAAAAACACTTGCTTATCTTGATTAGAAACTTTTATAGCAAATGCCTCTCAAAAAATTTTCTATTTTGCTGAATACATTTTCTATCTCGACGCCAGATTACTCGAAAATATCTAAAATTGCAAAATTATATTGCCTGATTTGATAAGCTGCCAAATGAATCCTCTATTACAATTGTTCTAAAAAGAATTACAACACAGAAAGAAAAATGAATTATAGCCTTTATCTTACTCCACCTAAAGTAGTCTATAGGATTTAGATCTGGACACCGAGTTCGTCCTTGTCTACGAGTATTAGTCGAAAATTGAACTGTGACTGGTTATAAAAGACGTTTCATTTCGCCGTGTATGAAAAATTGGTTTCATGTTACCACTAGTGAGGAAATTGACATTTCCTCACTAATTTAGATAATATGAACATTTCTTGTAGAAGGTAGAACCAAATATCAAATGATTTTTTGTATCTAATGCACGTTTACATACACATATACAGGGTGAGTCAGTCATAATGTAAATGCCTAAAAAGGCAGAAAATCGAAAAACAAATTTTTTTACTCGACCTTTAAAAACATATAAAAATCGATAACACGACGCTCCTGGTGCGCTACGAACTTTCTGATGACGCACCCATACGACAATAGAATGCCGGATTAAACATCGTTGCCACATCATGTTTACATACGGAGAATGTTTACGAAATGCGAATGCCGTGAACTTTGTGTAAGTGCCTTCGCTATACGTGTTCTGTGAAACTGCGTCGGGTGATAGAGACTGTTTTAACTGACCCTAATTTTATTAATAAAGTGCTATAGACGGATAAGTGAAGTTTTTACTCGAACTGGCATTTTAAACAGGTTAGTACCATACTACTTAAAAACAATAAATTTCTAGGCTAGATGTACGTAACTACAAACGGAATAATTAATTGTACTTACGAGTTATACTAAAAATTCATATTTACTTGCAAAACGTAGTGAAAACCCGCCCCCACCCGCTACTTGTCGGTTTAGCTCTCAGAGGCGATTTGTTGTCAACGTATGGGCAGAAGTGTACGGATATCGTTTGATTGGAACGTATTTTCTACCGGAAAACCTGAGTGGACCGCGTTACTTGCAATTTTTAACAGAATTATTTGATTATTAATATTTGATTTCATTGGATATTAACACTTTAAATTATTATTGGCTGAAGTTGAACTGAGCAAGAAAAAATGATATTCTAAAATAGTCAGTTTAGTCAATAGTCAACCGTTTATTTGTGATGTCTAAAACCTAGGTAGGTAGGTACTAGAAAAATATTTCAACTTGGCAACATTGCATCAGGTCGACATTGAGTTGAACTGTGGACTGTAAACGACCAAGGCTATGAACGGTCAGTGACAGTCTGAAAAGGGGGTTTAAATAATGATTCAAAAATATTTTTTTTGGCATAAATATGCATTTAGATTTTTTTTAATCGCGTATTCGCATTATACTCATTATTCCCAATCTTCTCTTAAAATTAATGACATTATGACTGACTCACCCTGTATGTCAAATAGCAGACATACATCGCTAATGACTGTTTATATTATAGAAATGGCTATACATTTATGTCATGGATATGTGTATAATATCTCTCGACGCTTTAAATTTACAATATACATATATATTAACTGCTTACATATGTATTAAATATAATTGTGTCATACATATTCTTTCATTGTAGAAATACAAAGTTCAGTCGTGACACGATAAGGGTATCGAAAAAAATTACTGCTTGTGCTATTGTCCTGCACATGTTACAGAAGAAAACAAAAATGTAGTGTAAGAATTTTTACACGTGAAAATTTAGGTGCTTATACAGTGAGCGACAATAGTATGGAATAAATTTATTTAAAAATCAGGTGTTCGTACTTTTGGAAAATCGGTCGAACCCAACAATTTTCATTTTTAGTTGCGCATTTTTTTACCAGTTTTCATGTATACAAGGTGAAGCAAAAAATTATGATGTCATGGTCAACTGCTTTAAATGAAATCCCAAGTATTTTTTATGTAGCATACCATATGCCCTTTAACCGGTTTCGAAAAAATAAGTCAATAACAAATATCCAGATCGTTCAATCCAGTCAAATCACTGTTAGCAAAATTGCGAAGAAATGTCGAGATTATAAACCACTTAAAACAAAAACAGTAAAATTAAATGATAAAAATTATATTGGTTTCTTGGCAATACGGAAGCCTACGTACAAAATCATTTTGAACATTATTCAATAATACGTTCTCGTCAATTGGCAATTGTCGAAATGTAGATGTCGATTTTCAGATGCTATTGTTTTTAAACGATTATGATAGGTATATACTTTGCAATTGATGGGTCCAAGCAATTTTCGAAAAAAACAAACACCTGACTTTTAAATAAATTTGAATGAAATTAGTGCAAATGTAGTTTCGACCGGTAGAATGAAAAACGAATGCAAAATACTGCAGCTAACTGAATTAACTGTTACCAATCAGGTATTATTATTAATTAAAATGTTCACTTTTGTCGTCCCTACATTCGAAAAAGCTGTAGAAAACGATTGTATGATAGTTAACAGATATAACCCATTTCGGGCGCATTCGGATGCTTATCATAGGCGCCGATTTTCCGAAGGAAAAAAATATTTTGCCCCATTTTCCTGTATATTCGACATTTTCCTGGTCCTCTTTTTTTTTTAAGAGTAATGTTGAACACTTGCTACTCATTTTCGTAGCACTTAAATAAGTTTCCTAACCCTAATTTTATATTTACAACCTATTTTGTGCATTAGCATACAAATCTGAGAGCAAAGTGATTGCAGAGTGATTCAGAACTTATCTAAAAGTATTTGGGAGTAGATGCATTATGAATAATGGTCAGTTTCGTAAAAAAAAATTGTAAAATTCTTATAGTTTCTGAAAAAAAAAAAATTATTGAAGTTTTAGTAGTTTCAACCGATCAAATATCTGATTACTTATCGTATTAACTTTTTTGTGATGTAAGTATTTACAAAGTTTTTCAAATAACAAAAATGGCTTACATCTATAGCAGCACGCAGTTTACAACGGTGCAGTGAGTGCAAGTGTAGTGCAAATGCTGGCGTGACACGAGAAATTTGCAACCGAATCGTGGAAGAGGTCCAGGGCGTTCACGGCGTATTGCAACAGTGTGACGTATCATATACGAGACTCAATTATATCCGTGTCCAAGCATTAATACCAAGGGACTGGACGAGGAGGACCGGTAACATAGCCGCGATGAGCTCCTGACTTTAAATAATTTGGACTGATTTTTGTGGGGATATTTAAAAAATGTAGTATATTGCACCGAAGTGGGCACTATTGACGATTTACGCAAACGTATCATAGCTGCTATCAATAACTTACAAGTTCAAAACGGACAAGAAGCTGAAACATTTGTGTTAGTTTGTAGAAATTGGGTAAGACAGGCCCAAAATGTTGTAACATCAGGTATGTCAACCTATTTTACTAACTAAAACCACAAATTAATTATATTAATAATTAATAACAATAGCGGCAAAAGTAGTTGAATTTGCTGTATAAAAATAGGTGTTGTAAAATGTATTTTATTTCTTTGCTTGGGAACTTCTTTCAACTTTTTGTCTTTATCAAGTTTTACAGTGGACCAGTTTTCAGGCCGTGCGGAAGTATATTTTTAAATCATTTTTTAACTGACCTGTTTCATTTTATTTTTACAAAATTGTATTTTAAGAGCCTCCTGTGCATTAAAAGTTTTTTTTAGATATGTTCTAAATCACCCTGTATAATCAATGTTTATAGATTCCTACTAAGATAAGTTTATTTAAATCTACATAGTTTTATCCAACAACATAGGTTTGATTTTTTTCGAAGACCGCATATAACAATTAAATAAATATGTATTTCTTTCTCTCCATCTCGTTTATAGACTTCGTTGATAATATGAAATTAATTTGACGTTAATTAATATATACTGTCTCATTCGTATTATGCAATTCCTGTTCAAAGTGCGGACGCAGTTGCACAAACGCAAAATTCATTTTTTTAATATAAACACGTTGTTTGTTTTTACTGACCTTAGGTCGGAGATCAGATAGACCAGCACGATTTTGCGTTTTAGTGCATGTGCATCAGCGTGGACAAAAAATGGCGGAGGCGATGGGAAGTAGTTTGCATTTACATCAAGTAGGCGGGTGTTCATTTTGTAAGAGGCATAATTTGTTTAGTACAGTTTTATTGTTTTTTAGTAAGCAATAATTCGAAACTATGGTTAAATTATGGATGATTCTCCGACTACAAGAAATTTAAAAGTGTTTCGAAATGAAGGAGAGTAATAAAACCCCGAGATAAGAACCGGTCATGGGCGTGGTAATATTTCGTTTCAGGTAATTATCGAGTAACACTAATCCTCAGAGATAATGGGTATACATAATGGGTGTACATTAGTATATTTTACTGGATATATCATAGGGCAGGAGCCAGTGTATTGTGACAGATCAATCCAGTCTTGAAGCTGAATATACGAAGACGTGCTAGTGCAGTAGAGTAAAATTCGACTTGTGTTTAGTGACTATTGTGCCAGTGGATATAATATTGTTTGGGTAAAATGTCGAGCTTATCAGATTACGTACCTGCTAAACGCGTGAAAAGATGTGCGCTGTCTCAGAATGAGAAGATTATTATATTAAATGTATTTAATACATTGAAACACCAAAATCCTACCAACAGTGTTGACGACATCGTGGAAAAGTGTTCCAAAATGACAGGGATTGGAAAATCGACTATCTACAGACTTTTAAAGGAAACAAAAAATGAACAAGATACTGTAAATCCCCCAAAATCATCTACAGGGAGGGCAAAAGTCGTTATAGATGATTTCTTCAAAAATGTCATTCGCAGAAAAGTACACTCATTTTATTTTAAAAAAGAAATACCAACGCTAAACAAAATTTTAAGTGAACTTTCAGAGGACAGCAATTTGCCAAAAGTCGGTAGAAGCAATTTAAGGGCCGTCTTACGAGAGTTGAACTTTTGATGGGAAAAGCAGAACAGGAAGTTAGTTCTTATCGATAAAGATGAAATTATTCGTTGGCGAAGATCCTACTTAAGATCAATTAGAACATTCCGTGACGAAGGGAGGAATATTTATTATCTACACGAAACTTGTGTCAACGAGGGATATACTGTAACAAAAATATGGCAAGATAAAAATGTCTTGTCTTCGACAAGCATTTTTAGATGGACTTTCAACAGGGCTCAAGGCACCTTCAGGTAAAGGGCGAAGATTAATAGTGACACATAGGTAGTGCCAGTGGTTTTGTAGATGGCGGTTTACTTTTATTTGAATCTAAAAATACAGGTGACTATCACGAAGACATGAACGCAGATGTTTTCGTAGAGTATTTTACACAGATGTTGGATCTTATTCATCCGGAGTTTGTAATTGTCATGTCAGTTACCATTCACGGCAGACCGAGCGGGCGCCTACGACTGCTTGGAGGAAAGCCGATATAATTCAATGGTTATCCGGAAAAAAACATTTCTTTTGAAACAAATATGGTGAAAACTTTTGACACTTGTCAATCTCAATAAAGATCAGAAGAATATGTTATCGATGAAATGGCAACAAATCGCCAAATAACGGTACTACGGTTACCACCTTATAACTGTGAACTTAACCCAATCGAATTAGTCTGGGCGCAGGTAAAAGGAGATGTAGCGCGAAATAATACGACGTTTAAATTAAGTGACGTAAAAATTTTGTTAAAAAATTCCTTGGAACGAGTAACTGCAGATAACTGGCAAAGATGTATACATCATGTACAAAAAGAAGAGAAGAAAATGTGGGAACTCGATAATTTAATTGACGTTACTGTGGAACCTATCGTTATCAATCTAGGAGACGAAGATAATTCATCAGAATATTCAGAGGATGAATTTTAATATACCTACTTTTTATTTTCTTTATTGTACATTTATACAACACTACATTTACTCACCATAATTTGAATTTTCAAAATACATATATTTTTGTGTGGAATAAAAATCTATTCATTGTAAATAAATATTTTGATAGTAATATTGAATAATTTTATTTGAATTACTAAAATCCCTCTTAACCCGGTTATGTAGTAGCCTCATGTTTTGAAATGCTGTTTTTATATTGTTTACTTATAAGAGAAATGGACCGAGAAATTGAAGCGGCATAGACACCATGCAATAAAAGAATAATAATAATACAAATTTTATCAATTGACAGATATGAAAATAATAATAATTAATAATCTAATCAGATAATTATTTTTTACGAAATTATCAGACAATATAGTTTGTCTAAGACAAAAACCATAAATTTCTGACGATACCACATACCTACCCTTAGGATACATAGTTCCTTGATAATTCCTTTGCATTTGGTAACGGTAGACACACACTTTTTCTTCGAAATGGACCACCGGCACTCTCATATGAAGACACATATCCAAGGGTTAACAGCCTCTGAAATTCTACCTCACTCCACACCCTTAAGGACCCTCAGCATCTGCCTCTACCGGTCGACGACCTCCGTAGTCAGTTTCGGTCCTTTGAACCCCTGTGCTGTTCTTGCAGACGTACATAAAAAATCAACCCCCTACCTGACGCAGGCATTTTTTGTGTTGTGGTTTTGACGATAATTAATGGAGGGGACATATTTCTGTAGACCAAAACTAGGAATTTTAGAAGGTGTGTGAATGGAATGCAAGCTGGAAAACGTTTATGTAACCGTTTAACGCGGCTTTGTGTGCTATGGCAAAGAAGGAGCATTAAAAAATTATCTTAACGCTATTTCCGATGAACTTCATGAAAGATAAGCGTATCATTCAGATCACAAATCATACCGTAAAGTATGGGTCGTGATAGTACATAAAAAATATAACTAAAGCCCCTTTTAACGCACCATTTTCCAGTTATAGATCTTAAAAGGTGCAACTACGAACGTAGTTTTTATGACGTAACTCTTTTTTGGAAATAGGAAACATAATAAAATTTTCAATCAATAAATAATGTGGATATGAATAAAATTAAGACCGCGGAAGGGTGTTTTTTAACACCCCATATACTATTTTCCGCTTTTAAGTATAGTTCATAATGTATTCGTTATGTTAGATTAAAGACTGAGCTTTGTATGTGCGAAAATGGGCGTCACATTGATAGAGTTATTTCCAAACTTAGCTTTTATGTTGTATTATTGGTTACCCAAAGTCAAAAATAATAAAGGGTGACTAATTTACAGCATATATATGATTACTGGAGGTGAGGGTTGCAAGGGAAATGATTACCTAAGCTGCTACTCGAGAAAAGCACACAAAATTATCAAAAATAAGTTACCGTCGAGTGAACCTAGTACATTAACAGTTTAAATGTCAACAAATTGTCCACCACCACCCCCACTTACACCTACCTGATGCGCACTCCTAGGATATCACACTTAAACCTTGTCCCCATGGATGCGAAATTCACGTATTTTTGCACGAACTTCGTAACTTTTGTTTTAATTATTTATGGCGGGAAAATCTTAACTTTTTACAAATTTTGCAAAACGGTAAAATAATGTTAAGTTTGTTTTGAGGTTTTGACAATTTATCATGTCAGTTTCGTGGTGAAAATGATAGAAAATACGTTATAGTTGACAAAATTCATCAAAAGTAGACTTTCCCACTATTAAATAAATATTTGCAAATATCTCATCCATAAGGATAAAAGGCTTTAATACATTACACTATATATATATTATACCGGTCAGAGGTCGCGCAGTTTAAGGCGTCAGTACTTGAATCGAGGTGTCTAGATCGCTGTGGGTTAGACCTCCGCAGCCGGTAGACCATATATAAGCTATATTCGTGGAGAGGATTGGCACCCTCTCTGCGGGTATGGTAGGGTGGAAAAATGTTGGCTTGGATCAATGTGAGAGACTGATACCGGTTGACGTTTGACTACCCCCCTAATTAATGAGGTTTTCCAGGTTTCCCTCATTCCTGCACTGAATGGTGGTTTGTAAGTCACATCATATTTTGATCTCGCACTCTAATTCCGCTATATATATATATATATATATATATGGTTGTAAAATTTCTCGGGTTCCTTTCCGCGATGAATCTGCATGGTCCTCAAAGAACCATTTGTTTGACAACGTTTCGGTAAAATCTCATTTACCATCTTCAGGTCTTCTTACTTCTGCTTCGCGTTACTACGTTCGGCTTACTGGAAGATGTTTGTCCACTTGGTGAGTTATATACTGTGCTTTCGTTCCGGTGTGTGGTTTTCTTCGCATGGCTGCGCGTCACGGGTCTTGCGTTTAACGGTGCTGTGGGTTCTTGTGTTCTGCTTGGCCTACTCTCAGCGTTACGTATCACTGGTTTATTGATCTTCTTGTTTTTCAGGACAGGTTTCCAAGCTGTTGGTAATCTTTAGGTATCGTCACGTGTATTAAGATTTTGAGGATGTTTTTCAAAATCGATTGCTTCACTAATTATTCTTTTTCCTATATGCTCCATACTTGCTAGTAACTTGGTATTATCGAAATCAATCTGGTGGCCGGTTTATTTTACATGTTGAGCTAATGACGAGGTTTTTCATTTTCTGGACAGCATTCCGATGTTCTTCTTTCCGGGTTTGAATTCTTCTGTTAGTTTGTCCAATGTACGTCTTCTCACAATCTCCGCAAGGAACTTCATATACCCCTTGGTCTTCTAGAGGAATGTTTGTTTTGGCTGATGGTAGCATATTGCCAATCTTCCTGTCCGTGTTGAAGATGGTTTCTATTCTATGTTTCTTTAAAACCCTGCTTATTTTGTCAGGTAGTTCCTTGACATATGGCAGGAGAGCTTTGGCTATTGGTTTATCTTCTTCCTTCTTTTCTTTGTTTCGCCTAGGTCTTAAAGCCCTCTTGATGTTGTTATCAGAGAAACCATTTTGCTGTAAAGGCTAATTTAACGTTTTTAATTTCCTCTTCTTTGTGGTCGTCGTCAGAGAGTCGTTCTGACCTTGTCATTAGTGTTTTGATCACTGATTGTAGCTGCGATGGGTGGTGATGAGATTCTGCATGTAGATATCTGTTCGTGTGTGTTGGTTTCCGATATACCGTATAGCCTAGACCTCCATCTTGTTTTTTCTTTATACACACATCGAGGAAAGGTAGCTGTTGGTCCTTTTCCAGTTCCATGGTGAACTTGATTTTTGGATGTCTGTTGTTCAGATGAATTAAGAATTCCTGTAATTTCTCCTCGCCATGTGTCCATATGACAAAGGTGTCATCGACAAATCTCAGCCACATAGATGGTTTATATTCTGCTGCTTCTATTGCTTGTTCTTCTAATTCCTCCATGAATAGGTTGGCTATTACTGGTGACAAAGGCGATCCCATGGGTGCTCCTTCTATTTGCCTATACTTTCAAAGTAAGTGTTCTTTAGGCAATGTTTCGTCAATTCCATTAGATCCTCTCTTACATGGTATTTCCTCTGGATCATGTCGAGTGCTTGTTCCACTGGAATGTTTGTAAATAAGGACACTACATCAAAACTTACTAGCAGATGTTCTGGATCCACTTTTACGTTTCTAATACGCTCGATGAAGTGGCTCGCGTTCTTGACGTAAGATTTCGCTTCTTCGGCATATGGTTGTAACTGTTTAGCCAGGAATCTTGCTAGATGTTGTAATGGAGATCCAATGGAACTCACGATGGGTCTCAAAGGCACTCCTTCTTTGTGGATTTTAGGTAATCCATAGAGTTTTGGGCACCTCGATGATTTCTCTCTTGGGATAAGTTGCAGTTGTTGGGGTCGGTAAGTAAAGCCATGATCTTCCTGTCGTATTCTTGAGTGTCCATTATGACGGTTGCATTTCCTTTATCAGCTGGAAGGATAAGTATCTCGGTGTTCTTTTGGAGATTACGTAGGGCTTGAGTTTCTTCTCTTGTAAGATTCTTTTTTGGCGGTTTAGCTCTTCTCAGTATTTGGGACACATCCTGTCGGATAGTTTCTGCGATGTTGGTGTCCATATTCTCAATAGACGCCTCCACTCCGCATATGATGTTTTCCACTGGAATCTGTGTTGGTGTTACAGCATAGTTAAAACCTTTTGACACACCAACACAGATTCCAGTGGAAAACATCATATGCGGAGTGGAGGCGTCTATTGAGAATATGGACACCAACATCGCAGAAACTATCCGACAGGATGTGTCCCAAATACTGAGAAGAGCTAAACCGCCAAAAAAGAATCTTACAAGAGAAGAAACTCAAGCCCTACGTAATCTCCAAAAGAACACCGAGATACTTATCCTTCCAGCTGATAAAGGAAATGCAACCGTCATAATGGACACTCAAGAATACGACAGGAAGATCATGGCTTTACTTACCGACCCAGCATACGAACCTATCTCCACAGACCCTACTACATACCTTGAGAAGACCACAAAAGCTAAAATTAAAGCGTCGAACATCAGACAAGAACAACAACTGCAACTTATCCCAAGAGAGAAATCATCGAGGTGCCCAAAACTCTATGGATTACCTAAAATCCACAAAGAAGGAGTGCCTTTGAGACCCATCGTGAGTTCCATTGGATCTCCATTACAACATCTAGCAAGATTCCTGGCTAAACAGTTACAACCATATGCCGAAGAAGCGAAATCTTACGTCAAGAACGCGAGCCACTTCATCGAGCGTATTAGAAACGTAAAAGTGGATCCAGAACATCTGCTAGTAAGTTTTGATGTAGTGTCCTTATTTACAAACATTCCAGTGGAACAAGCACTCGACATGATCCAGAGGAAATACCATGTAAGAGAGGATCTAATGGAATTGACGAAACATTGCCTAAAGAACACTTACTTTGTCCACAAGAACCAAAAGTATAGGCAAATAGAAGGAGCACCCATGGGATCGCCTTTGTCACCAGTAATAGCCAACCTATTCATGGAGGAATTAGAAGAACAAGCAATAGAAGCAGCAGAATATAAACCATCTATGTGGCTGAGATTTGTCGATGACACCTTTGTCATATGGACACATGGCGAGGAGAAATTACAGGAATTCTTAATTCATCTGAACAACAGACATCCAAAAATCAAGTTCACCATGGAACTGGAAAAGGACCAACAGCTACCTTTCCTCGATGTGTGTATAAAGAAAAAACAAGATGGAGGTCTAGGCTATACGGTATATCGGAAACCAACACACACGAACAGATATCTACATGCAGAATCTCATCACCACCCATCGCAGCTACAATCAGTGATCAAAACACTAATGACAAGGTCAGAACGACTCTCTGACGACGACCACAAAGAAGAGGAATTTAAAACGTTAAATTAGCCTTACAGCAAAATGGTTTCTCTGATAACAACATCAAGAGGGCTTTAAGACCTAGGCGAAACAAAGAAAAGAAGGAAGAAGATAAACCAATAGCCAAAGCTCTCCTGCCATATGTCAAGGGAACTACCGACAAAATAAGCAGGGTTTTAAAGAAACATAGAATAGAAACCATCTTCAACACGGACAGGAAGATTGGCAATATGCTACCATCAGCCAAAACAAACATTCCTCTAGAAGACCAAGTTCCTTGCGGAGATTGTGAGAAGACGTACATTGGACAAACTAACAGAAGAATTCAAACCCGGAAAGAAGAACATCGGAATGCTGTCCAGAAAATGAAAAACCTCGTCATTAGCTCAACATGTAAAAGAAACCGGCCACCAGATTGATTTCGATAATACCAAGGTACTAGCAAGAATGGAGCATAAGGGAAAAAGAATAATTAGAGAAGCCATCGAAATTGAAAACATCCTCAAAATCTCAATACACGTGACGATACCCAAAGATTACCAACAGCTTGGAAACCTGTCAACCAGTGATACGTAACGCTGAGAGTAGGCCAAGCAGAACACAAGAACCCACAGCACCGTTAAACGCAAGACCCGTGACGCGCAGCCATGCGAAGAAAACCACACACCGGAACGAAAGCACAGTATATAACTCACCAAGTGGACAAACATCTTCCAGTAAGCCGAACGTAGTAACGCGAAGCAGAAGTAAGAAGACCTGAAGATGGTAAATGAGATTTTACCGAAACGTTGTCAAACAAATGGTTCTTTTGAGGACCATGCAGATTCATCGCGAAAGGAACCCGGAGAAATTTACAACCACATATAACACCCGCGGAAGCCTACGAACTAACATATATATATATATATCATCATCTGATATTTCTCACTTGTTAAATTAGGGTGTTTACGAACACAAATTCACTAATAAAATAATTATATTCGTAATTATTTTGCCAAAATTTTGCCCGCCTCGTCAGGTGTTCCTCAAGGTTTAGTACTTGGGCACCTTACTATTGATATTGTTTATTACTTATATTGTCCCTCTCTTCTTTACGCTGATGCTTACGCTTATATTATAAAGTAAATAACTATGCTGATTACTTATGTCTTCAGAATGATTTAAATGATATTTAAAAGTGGTGCAACAAAAATAAATCGTAAGATTTTTGTGTTGTGGACACCCTTATTATACTTTAGTACGACTTAAATTGAAATATACTAGTGTTGTTTGGAACCCTTACTACGAAGTACATATAAACAGTGCCTACCCTCCCTCCTCCGAGAAAATTTTTAAGCTTTAAAATAGATATTGTATTGTATATTGAAAATAATATTGATATTTTTAACTGCAAATTTAGTCAAATCAAGTCTTTCTTTTAGCCATTTGTTATTTGGGATTTTCTTTCTTTTTTCTTGTAAATTTTGTTAATTATATGTGTGTATAATAATTAGTAATATTTTGTTTGTGTAGTAAGTAAATAAATAAGTTTGTTTAAAAAGCTCAACTTTTTTTCTAATTTGAGTCCTTGTATATTTTACGGTTTCCTAGATCCCAATTGTGAACCATAAAAAATATACCATGCTGTATAATAAAGTAAAACATTTTATGTTCTTCTTTAATTAAAGTGAAAGATAGTGGAACTTGAATTTATGATTATAAGTACATCACTTGAATTCCAAAAGAGGTTTTTTGGTACATTCCGATAGAAAATTGGCGTGAAATTCTTAGAATCGCATAAATCTCCATTGATATACACCAGCAATAATAATTTTTAATTCTTAATACTAACATCCGACCCTGAACCTCAAGTTTGCGGAATTGTTTACAATAACGCCTTTAATAAGACGTCTACTTTATCAAGTGGCGTCTATATATATACGACAGAAAAATTTGCATATTTTCTCAAGCGAATTATAACTTTGTAGTTGAATCGAAATCAAGACAAGTTAAGATGGATCCGTATTGTTAAATCTGCTTTATGGACTGGAATACCTTGACCTAATTATGTGGCGAATTAAGTAGGTACTGCAAAAGCGAATTGAAAACGAGCATTTTTCATTTTTTGTGGTAAAGATTTTTAAGTAACACAGATCCAGATAATCAAAAAAATGCTTCAATAAGCCCAAAATAGAGGTCCTTAACCTTTATAGACAAAGCAATTCTTCTAAATTTAATAGAGATCGTAAATCGCAGGATTTTCGAATGTGTCGAATTTAAGTATAAGATAATTTGTGAATATATCATTAATAGAATCCGCATTGTAAATTAAATTTTATGGACTAGAAGGCCTTGACCTAATTTAAGCAGCTGCGAAATGAAACTAAAATAATTTTTTCCATGGAGAGTGTTATAAAATAAATAGTTTATGAGTTGGTTGGATGTTGACCTCTGAATAGGAAAAAAGTGAAATTCTACAACCGGATACAGCTACGTCTTTCTGTCTGGCTAAATTTTGATCTACTGCTCCTATAAATCAAAATTGAATAAGTCCGGTATATTTGTAAAACTGATATAAAACAAATTGTCAGGAATTGAATAAGTGTCAATATCGAACGGGTTTCTATATCTGGCCAAAAAAAGGCTTAAATAATAGATATCAAAAACGAATGGTTTTTCTACAGATACATTTTAAAAATAAAAATACAACTCCTCTAAAATGCAAAGCTGTTACAAAATTGCATACTAAGGACAACTAAGACTAAGCAAAAACCTGTTACGGCAGTAATTTTTAGTGTTGGCTGAGACAAGAAATCTTGCAAAATTTGAAAAAGTCATGTCTTGTCGTGTAAAATAAGACAAGAGTTTCTTTCTAATCTTGCTCTTGCTCGATCTTGTCTTGCCAGAATTTCGCAAGACTCTCGCATGATTCTTGCTAAACTTTTACTTACAAATGAGCTTTATTACAATTCGATAACAGTGGTGGTTACTCTCGGTTGCCTATGGTCCCCTTGGAGTTCACGTAAGTACGCAACGATTAATAATGTCTATTATCGACACTGATCGATTGGTAGACGTTATAAAGTATAGAAACTGCCAGTTTTACATTTTACATAATAAGGAATGAAAGAAATAGACAAAACAGAGTCAGAGCGCATGGCATGGCAGTGAATTTATAATTAGGTAGTCTAGTTCAGCAGAACTGGACTAGACTCAATAATCATTGATTTTAAAAATAATTCTTTATGCTGGATGTCCTTTTCTCACTTAAATATTAACCCTTCTTGTATCTGCAAGACTTCTTGCCGCAACAATATTTCTTATCATCTCTTGCAATTCAAGTTGTTAAGTCAAGTTGTCTTGTTTTGCCGTGGTCCATATTTAATTTCGGACGTTTTGCCATACTTAACGGATGGCATGTTCAGTGCTTCTCGTATCTTGTTAAACCGAACTTTTATACTAGCTGGTTAGTTCGATGTTTAGGTTGACTGTTTCAGGCATGTTACGGATGGCTGGTTCAGGTAAGCTCCGCTTCACTTGTTTGTTCTTAAGCAAAGGTATCCGAGTATGAATAATTTTCAATTCTTCGTCCCTGTTCATGTTGTTCGGGTATTGTAGAATCTCCAGAGTCTTTCTTCGCGTTAGGTTCTAATACCCATTGATACGTACCAGCGCTTTAGTGTATTCTACTGGGATTCTGTGTCTCTTTACAAGCATGTTCAGCAACAGCGGATTTTTCAAGCTGGTATAACCGTATGTGCCGTTTGTGTTCTTTTTTCCTAGTTTTTAGAGTTCGTTTGGACATTCCCACGTATACTTTGTCACAGTCACTACATGATCTTTGGGGTTGCGGAGTTGCTGACGTATTTTACATATTGGCGTGAAAGCAGTCTGCACGACTTTTTTGCGTAGTATTTTTGCGACTTTATCACATTGGGGATGTATGGTAAAGTGGTGGTTATAATGACTTCATCCTTGGGCTTTGCTGTTTGCTCGTGCCGAGATCTAATTACTCTATCGATGTCTTTCTTAGAGTCTCCACTTGCTAGGAATACAGATCGGAACGAACCTATTTCTTCCTGTCGATGGTCATCATCAACCAACGTTAATGCCCGATGAACTAGGGTCTTTATGGCCTAGCGTTTTTGTACCGGATGATGGTTGGAACTTTCCATGGAGATACCTATTAGCATGTCTGTTCTTTCTGTAGATACCTTGTCCCAAGACGCTAGAGATTCTCCTTTTTGCTAGGATGTCTAGAAACAGTAATGCTTTGACTTGCTCCACTTCCATGGTAAAGTTAATCTTGCCGAATTGATCAATTGAGTCCGTTACAAACTCCGGGAGTGTACTTGGTGTCATGCAGTGACTGTGACAAAGTATACGTGGGAATGTCCAAACGAACTATACCAGCCTAAAGAATCCACTGTTTGGAAGGGGGAACACAGAATCTCACTAGAAGACACTAGAGTGCTAGTTCGTACCAATGGGTACTACAACCTAACGCGAAGTGAGGGTCTGGAAATTCAATACCTGAACAACATGAGCAGGAACGAAGAACTAAAGATTAGTCACATCTGGATGCCTTTGCTTAAGAACAAACAAGTGAACTGGAGCGTACCTGAACCAGCCATCCGTAACATGCCTGAATCAGTCAATCTAAACATTGTTCTCTAAAAGCTCGGCTTAGTCACCGCGAATACCATTCAGTCGCCGCTCAAGATACGGGAAGCACTGAAGATGCCATCTGTTAAGTATGGCGAAACATCTGCAGTTAAGCATCGACCACGGCAAACAGTTTAGAAAGTGTACATAATTTTATGTTTAGGGGTAATTGTGATTTTTATGTAGCAACACCTGACATGGTCTGCGACGTTGTCGTGGCGTTGTTACATTCAAAACCTGTTAGCTGTTACAACTATAATATCGTTGGTCAGAGAACAACAATTGTTATGTCGATTTCATTTTGTCTGGTGTAATTTATCATGCAGCGACATAAATGTACTCACATTCCTGGCACCCTGTAACTATTGACGGAATTTATTGTGCGGTGTTGCCAAATCCGACAATTGATATCTACAAACTTGTTATAGATTTTATATTGAGAAAAATATATAAATAATTCTTACGTCATATTTACGAACTATATGCACAACTAATGATATTCAATTTTTTGCTCGTAATGAATTTGCAACCAACGCTGTTATAAAGTTCAAACAAAAATATATTTTAAAAATGGAATAGAATAAAAGTAATGAATTCTACGAAAAAATATATTACATTGCTAAGACGCAGTTGATTTTTTTCGCAAATATGAAATTATTTATTTATATTTAATAATTTAACCTTACAGATATGGTAATATCCTTCTAAGTTGACTTTCTATTATCTAATCTATCTAAGGTTTAAGCCATCCGTATATCAAGGCTTTTAGTAATATATTTGGCAAATTTATCTATATTATGTCTACAATCAAGGTCGGTAGCATACCAAACGTAAAAATTTTATTAAAATTATCATTAAAATTATCATTAAATCTTCAAATCTTCAATATTTGCAAAAACTAACCTTGTAGTATAATTAACACTTGCAAAAATATAGGCAAATCATTTGCGCAATTTAAGACATGTTCAATTGCTCTTTAAAGTATTATCAGGAAATGAGTTGCTTTCAACTTAAGTGACTATCATATATTCTTCAGGTAAAGAAAATGCTTCATGTTTACAATCAGGTCTTTGACCTTTGCAAAGAATAGTTTTGTATGCAGTTTGTGATGATATAAATGCCTTTGTGTACCCGGCAGCTTCTGTGCATAATATACAGGATGTCTTCAAACGTCCAGGACTGCCTAGTGCCTTTTTCCGACAACAAGATATATTCTATCCTATATAGGGATATATGCCTGATACCGTTGCGAATTTATGTTATTTTGCTGTATATATAGTGACTCATAATTTGATTTGTACAGGGTGTTCTTTTGACAAAATTTATACATATTTTCTGGTGAAGGGCCATTTCTGACTGTTGACAATAATTAATTTTTCTTACTGAACACGATATTCAACATGTACTAATTATTACTGCACATTAAATAAAACTGTGACGTTTATATTTACCAGCAAATAAATAATTCTAAAAACTAAAGATTGCTACTATTACATATACCTGTATATTACATCATTCTAATTAGTATTCATTAGTACCTATTACAAGTTAAATTATTTACTAGTAATAAATACCTTACTTTTTGGCAATTATTTTCTCTTTTTCACATTCATAGTAAAGAATGTGAATACCTAATCTGTCTTAATTAAACACTTGTTCATATTTAAAAACGGCCATTGATATTTTATTCCTAGGGAAAAGTAAAGATAATATACTCGCGTCAAGAATTCAGACGACTTACGTCATATGAACAATTGAATAATTCGTTATATTTTTATCAAAATATTTCAGAAACTGCAACTGAGAGTAATAAAACTATATACTACACTAAATGTTTGCATTATATATTGCACGAAATTGCAAATATTCGTTGATTTTAACGCGACCAAATATCGAAAATTACGTTGACAATAAAGACAATTGCCTAATGTCAACCATGACGTAAGACGTCTGAATTCTTGACCCGAGTATACCTACTGAACATTTCAAATAATAAACATTCAGGATGGTGACTTTTATGATGGCCAGTACTGGCAACGGTAATATATACACATACAGGGTTAACTATGACTAAGTACAGATATTTTAAGAAGGGATACAGAAAAATAGGAATTAACGAAATCACCCTTCAAAACATTTCCAAACTTATTTATAAACCGAACATTTTTTTTCCGAAACTATATTAAACTATTTGTCGCCGACTATACGATCCATCCACCGTGAGGTTATTTATTTCACATGTTTGACGTTTAGAGAGTACGCAAGCAACACGAAACAGTAAAATTCGTTGTCATAATTGAAATCCTGTGTTTATGTTGTGATTTTGTTTTCTCCTTCAGTTTTTAGTGCCTTTTTTCAATTTTAAACGTTTTATAGTTATTAAATAAAGCAATGTGTGTAGGGTACACTTAATTTCCTATAATATAGTTTGTCGGTTTGTGTTTCGAAGTTAAAGGACAAGACTGCCGCAGGTGCAATCAAAGTTTTCTGTTCCTATTAGTAGGTATTTCTTTCTTTCAATTTTCTTAAAATACATGGGTATTTTATTTAACTGTACGTGGAGTGTGTTCTATTAGTAGTACCAGTAACATCCATTGCACTTATTTTTGGTAAGTTTTCAAAAAATGATTTAAAATTATTAGCTATTCATATAATAGTAATAATAATATCTCTACCCCTCATTTGAATCGCGAGGATTAGCCCACAAGTCTTGGACTTGTACGGGAGAAGGGGCGGCATATTATTATTAAGCAGGCCGCATTTGCGCCCAGGAACGACTTACGTTGGTAGGCCCTAACCACCATTCAGTGCAGGAATGAGTGAAACCTGGAAAAACCTCATTAATTAGAGGGGTAGTCTAACGTCAACCGGTATCAATCTCTCACATTGACCCAAGCCAACATTTTCCACCTTACCATATCCGCAGAGCCAATTCGAATATAGCTTATATACGGTCTACCGCCTGCGGGGGTCGAACTCACAGCGATTTAGTCGCCTCGATTCAAGTACTGACGCCCTAAACCACGCGATTACTGACCGTTCCAGTGATTACATTAATAGTTATTAACATTTGATTACATTTTATTCCATTTCCGTACCTCCATCCTCCATACTATTAGAGAACACTTTGAGCAAAGTCTCTATTACTGCATGGAGTAAATCATACTGTATGAACAGCAATTGCCATTAGAGTGTACCAACAAATGTTGTAATGATATTGCTACTTGTTTAAAGAATAAAAAATTATTAATATGTAAGAATTAAAATTGACACCTAGTATATTAGAACATTTTATGAAAATTTTGTACCATTGTAAAATTTTGGTAAGTAAATTAAGATACATCCTGTATATTAAACAAGCAACCCATTGGTACACGACATGCATTTCCACTTTATTTTTTGTGTTATTACTTATTAAACTTAAAAAAGCAGAATTGACCTTTAAAAATTACACAACAGATTGGCTAAAGTTAAAACGGTTATTATTTTGTTGGAAATGCGTGGTATTTCTCAATGTATTTATAGAAAATTATCACTCTATAGTACATAAACATTGCATATTTTTAAATCATTATACTTAATGACTTACATAGGTTAGTTTAACGAGAATGTAATTTTAACTGAATTTTAAATCACCTACATTTGAAAATACATATCTATTTTCAGTTTCTTAGAAATTATATTAATAAAAAATAGCAGATATTTTCACTCAACTTAACGAATATGTCAACGAGATAGAAATCGTCCGTATAAATATTTAACTGCAGCTGATATTTTTAAGACCTATGAGTATTAACACAGCTTACCAAGCTAAACTTAGTCCAGCTAGTTGGGCCGAAATAATAATAATAGAAAACCCCACATCAATCTGCGCTGACCCCTCACTATTCATCAGTTTGTCTCGAGCGCTGGCGTGGCAAGCGCTGTTTGGTCAGAGACGTACGTATTTAGTCAAAATCAAAAAATGAGCTTCTATGCAGCTTTAAATATTTAAATAATTCTTGTAAATTGTATATATAATGTAGGTGTAAAAGTTATTTATGTATCAAGGGAATTATAAGGGCCTTAATTACTGATGGCAAAGTTTGGTCCCGAGGGCCTCCGCCCGCGGGACAGCAATTGCCTGAGGTTATTAAGGCTCATTAATTCCCGTGGTACATAGATAATTTTATTTCTGACCGATTTCAATAAAATATTGTTTATTTTTAAAATGGAAAATTCTCAGTATATTTGAATCAGTTACCATTGATTATAAGAGTTTTGTTGTTGCTAGGTTGTTGCTATGTTACGTATATGTATATTAGGTAGAGGGAATTATAGAATCTATAATGTCCCAAGGGAGTTATGACTCTCTTTATTGATAGCGTAACTATGACGATATAAACTTATAATATCCCGGTCAGAAATAAAATTTATTATATATTACTATAATTGCCATATATCGTTTTTAACATATTGTATAACATATTACTATAAGTACTTTCCAGGAAAGTGCAGTTTAATATATTTTCTTATTATTGTTGACAAAGATACGATGATTGCTGCAATAAATTAGCGAAGAATATGTTCCGAGAATGTTTCCGAAATAAGAGACAACATTATGATATAGATAGATGATTTTATTGTTTTTAGTCATTTCAATGAGAATGTCTCAATTTGTTATGCATGGCAATGTGAAATTATTTAATCTGCGGTTATTTATGCCAACTATTATTTTATAATATACAGGGTGATTAAAAAAATTCTGATTGTGAAGGGGATTTTTACATATACAATTTTGTAAAAAAATCAAAAGAGGCAGTTCGAAAATGATTTTAAAATACACTCCTGCTCGGCACTGAAAATCGGCAACTGGCGAAATAATGGTAAAAAATAAATACCGTTTTATAACATCTATTAACAGTTTCTACAAATTAACACAAATGTTTCTGCTCCTTGGCAGCAATTATGAAACGTTTGCGCAAATTATCAATAAAGGTATCTATCCACTTCGCTGCGATACACTTCATTTTTTAAATATCCCCACAAAAAGAAGTTCAAATGATTTAAAGTCAGGAGATCGTGGCGGCCATGGTACCGGTCCTCCTCTTCCAATCCCTTGTTATTAATGCTTGGACACGCTGTACATGGTACGCATATAATACTCATAATTGAGTCTCGTGTATGATAAGCAACACTGCTGCAATACATTCTGGACGCCCTGAACGCCCTAGACCACCATATCTTTCACGATTTGGTTTCAATTTTCCTCGCATTGCCTACACTTGCACTCACTGCACACGCGGTAAACATAGCTGCATTTGGCATATGTTTACCTGGAAATCGTTTTGCTAAAGTATTTTCACTTCTCCATAAAATTCTCCATAAAAAAATGTTATTACGATATTGACTTCATTTTTCATGACGCATATATTCTTTTAGATGAGTTCTAAATCACCCTGTATAGCCATTGACAAAAGCGAAACAAATGAATGTGTATTGTGAAATAAGATAACGAAATAATAGACCATCAAGGTGATCACTTTTACAACGTCTGGTACACTGAAATGATAATGTATTCAAGACGAATCAGTAATAAGCTGGCATTTTTATATTGCATTTTCAGAAACAAAGAATATTTTGCATAGTTCTTGAAATGACGATTGAAAACTGAAAAAATGCATTTTTTTCTTCATATATATTTTTGAAAGAAATTAATGTTGGTATCTTGTCTTACTTTTTCTTGATTTTGTGTTGATATCGCAAGACAAGTCAAGACAAAACTTGGCATCTAGAATTGCAAGACAGATTTGAAAAAAGTCTTGCCAGAAGCAAGAAGTTTTGGAAATATAAGAGCGGATAATATTTAAGTGAACAGTAACTGAAAAAATAAATATTGTATTATTAGATATACCTATGTTTTTTTTTTAATTATTTTTAAAATCAAAGTTTTTTTAATCTAGCTCTATTTCTGCTGCATTATAATAATAATAATAATAATATCTCTACCCTTCATTCTAATCATGAAGATTAGCCTAGAAGTCGAAGACGCATTTGCGCCCAGGAACGACTTACGTTGGTAGACCCTAACCACCATTCAGTGCAGGAATGAGGAAAACCTGGAAAACCTCATTAATTAAGGGGGTAGTCAAATGTCAACCGGTATCAATATCTCACATTGACCCCAGCTAACATTCTTCCACCCTACCATACCCGCAGAGAGGGTGCCAATCTCTCCACGAATATTGCTTATATACGGTCTACCGGCTGCGGGGATCGAATCCACAGCGATCTAGTCACCTCTATTCAAGTACTAACGCCTTAAACCGCGCGACCACTGACCGATCAATTATAACTAATTATAAATTCACTGTCACTTTATTGAAAGAACTTCTATTCTGTTTCGCTTATTTCGTCCAGTACTTATTGTTTATTATGCAAAACTGGCTATATGCAAGAATCATGCATACGAGACTCTCGCAAGACATAATCTTGCAAGAACGAGCTGTAGACTTTAAAGAAACTCTCGTTTTGTTTTGCAAGACAAGACAAGACTTTTGAAATTTTGCAAGATTTCGTTTCTCAGCCAACACTAAATGAAATGTTATGAAATATGGCAGCTTTATGTTAGCATAAGCTTTTCGATGGGTATGGAAAAAAAGTTCTACGCCAGCTAGATGTCTACAATTTGATAATCAATTTTTGATTTTCCTTAAGACCGTCATATTTCGTCTTGATATCATTTAAAGGGGTGAAAAGAGACGAGGACAACCATACATGACATATAATTGCATATTTATACAAAAAATTAATAATTCAGTTTTTTTGTAAAAATCAATATTCTTGGAATTAAAAAGACTAATGTAAATCATATATTTTTAACGTAATATTTAACTGTTATTTTATATCATTATGGAATTCATAAAAGTAGCTACTATTTTTGTATTTTCCATTTTTTTAACGAGTAGTAACCAGTTAATAGCTCACATGGTATATTAAAATGTATTACTATGATTTGATTATATTATTTTGAGGTTTCGGGGCAGGAAATAGATGAATATGTAGTTTTTATTGTTTGCCACATATTCAGATTGCTCTTGAGATGAAGATGTTTAAGTTGACATCAACAAACAAACCGTAGCATATTAATCAATGACCATCGACAAAAATTTATAGATAGTGGAAAATTTTACTAATTTGTTTACGTTTTAAATTGTTTATGTACATTCCGCTTACTTACAGTATTATTACCACGTTTCACATGAAAATATATAATAGTTACTAATTGAAAGTTATGATTGCGTTGTTGGGTTCAAGGCGCAATTGTCAGTTCATAACTGAGGATAATAAAAATTACTTTTTCATAACTTAACTAAAAATATCTCCACGAATTCATTATTCAAATATATTCATTTGTATTCTAAATCTCTTGTTTTAATAAGCATTAGTGAGTAAAGATGTTAAAGTTGCCTTTCATCTACTAAAAATCGTAGATTAACTAGTACTTTAACCACAAGGGGAGATATAATGATACTTTAACACCAAGAATAGATTAAGTTATTTATTTTTTAATTAAGTATTTATAACCACTAATTTAAATCATTATCTAGTATGCAGCAAATGGAAATGGTTTGAAACTGTCAGAAATATTCGACTAGTTAAGCTGAGAACGCGTTACCATTGAATTTGATACAATAAATAGTTGAACGGACATTTCTGATAGTTTCAAACAGTTTCCAACTTCAAAAACAAACTTAATATTACAGTAGAGGTATTAGCAGGTCATGAGGCAGATAACATACAACTTTACAATTTTGTTTTTTCTAAAATTGTGAAGCTATGTTATTTGTCCCATGACCTGCTAATTCCTCTGCTGAATTATTGATTTGGGATGCAATATTCATAACGAAGAAAAAATATATTGCAATTATAACATATTTCTAGAACATGGGAAGGCAAGAATATTCTATTTACTCCGACGAGAATACCGATGAATTGTCATGAATGGTCTTATTTTATACGCTGTTAAGTATGCATTCTGACACAGCAATCTTGTTGGCCATTGATTCCTCAATGTAGGCATGTCTCTGCTACGGAAAAACTCTGCCAACCATCCAACCGCTTCACTGTTAACAAGTCTGCGTCAGAATTTGCAACCATCGTAGTTGCAGAACGACGGAAGCAATTTCCAGTACATATTTCTGCATTTGGCAGCTTTAAAAACAGCTCTCTTCTGTGAAATTTTATAAACGGTGTTTATTTCCACGGGTTGAGCGGTGCATTTCTTTTGTCGATAGTTGATGAAGAATTTGATATGGGGTATGTTCTGATGGCGTAGATCGAAATATTTTTGTATAATGTTTAAAACGTTGTCTTCAGATTTTGATAGTAGTAACTTGAATGTGCCTTTGACGCTTCAGCCCGAATATCAGATGGTAGTAATTCCTCTTTTATTTCTTTTTTAGACATTTTTGCCTCCAACAACTACAGAAAACGACACCAAAGAAGAAATAAATGTTGACACCATAATGACTGTACAATAGCATCCCATAAGGGATGACTTTGTTTAATAATCACATTCCATAGAAATCAATGTTAACTACTATACAAACACGTCCATATTTGGGCTAAAGAAAAACATTGTTTTATGCACGATAAAATTCCATTATCGTGAAATTAGTCTTGTATAAAAGTAACTATTACTCTGGATTTTATGTAGACAACCAAAGGAAAAATATAATTTTATGTTAAACGTGATTCAATTCACTTTAGAATATCGACTTCATTAATAAATAACTCCAAAGCTCAATGATCTAGGAAATAGGAATTGGGTCCATTATTTTCAATCCCTATGAACAAGACCCTTTAAGGGCTGTACCTGCCTTTCGAGGGTGAAAAATGGTCGAGGTGGAGTATCTGCAGCAGCTGCACGACAGGTGGGTGTTATACAAGGTATCGAAATTTAAGGTATCACGCCGAAGAAAGTAATAAGCAAATACATACATATATTTCTTAACGGTTTGTAGTTTTTACAAAATACATTACAAAAAATTACTATGATATTAGGTATAATTTTCCAAAATGTTCATAAAACGCGTATAATTTACATGCATTGTTTTTATTGTAGTAAAATTTAATAATATTACGTTGGTAGACCCTAACCACTATACAGTGCAAGAATGGAGGAAACTGGAAAACTTTATTAATTAGGGTAATATATAGGTAGTATTAGTTCTCATACTCATTTACTCATTTCATATACCAGGTACATGATTTTTTCATTAAGACTGATGTTTAATAGAAAAAAGAACATCCGTCCAGGATTCCTATGACAAGTTTGCTGAAAATGAATAAATTCCTTTTACATATGAAAGAAAACGTTAGAAAACATACTACCAATTTAAAGACAGTGAATTGTACACTGTTTTGTATCGCATTTCTCCTTTATATTTTCAAGTATAAATGGTATTTAAAAAAATTTTGCGGGATGTAATAATGTTTATATTGCCGTATTCGGATTTCCTCAAGAAAATTATACCAATAGAAGCAAAAACATCTAACGATACCAAAAAAGGGTAAACAAAATTGGTTAACACTTAAAACGTTTCTAATTCTCGCGCTGACACCTGATGACATAATAAAAATTCAAAATCACAGAAATGCGATGTATTTGTAGCTTAGCAACTTTTGTATGGTACATTTGTTGCATTAAATTTTCCTCATCCTGTATATATTTTAATATTTGGTATTGCAAAAAAATGCTGACTTATTTTAATTTCTCCTTAAATTAAATTTGATTCATACTATCTGATTTTATACAGGGTGTCCGGAAGCTAAACCGACAAACGAAGACAGCAAATTCTAGAGATGATTCCATTTCGATTTGACCATCGTCTGCTAAATCGCAGCAACTGTGCTTTATCTAGTCTCTTCCCTGATCTTGGTTTGCTCCACTGCCCGTTTGCAGTGACTCACCGCGCGTGGCAGCACACTACCGTAGTTGACGTAGTCGTCAATTGCTTGCATCAGTAATTTGACGTTTCTTAGAAATTATGACAAATGTCATATCTGTTAAGGTGTACGTTTCTGTTTACGTATCATTTTTAAATTTATAAATTGGTACAACCTAAAAATAGTAAGTATTGTGTTTTTTATGGTGAAAGTGCAGGAGCAGCAGTTCATACGTATGTCATTAAAAAGTGTAAAATATTTAGACACAAAAGCTGTGTATGAAGTATAGGAGTGGTATGAGTGCAGCATATTTTAATGTTTTAAAATAGTTGATGAAAAATACGTATATTTTTGCAAACCAAATTAGATAAGTAGACACTATTGAAGTATAAGCCAGTATGTTTCCAAATACTAACACTGGAGTCGCCACACTACCATAGACGTCACATTTGGAAAGGTTTGTTTGCATTTTTTATTATATTTTTTATCTTTCACTTTTTGATATTTTTAATATCAAAACTTCAGAGTGTTCTAAATTAAAAAAGAAAGTACTCTTATGTGGCTAGCGTGTATCGTATGAGAGAAAAATCTATTTGAAATGTTAGATTTTTTTTGCATGATAATTTCAAATTACAAATTACTTGCTAATATTTAGCAGTAGGCTTTGAAAGCAGATAAAGTAAAATTCTATAAAAAAAGTTATATTTTTGTATTAAATAATATTACAAACTGATAGAAATTATAACAAAGCGAGGATTAACAAAAACAAACAAACTTTGGTTTAATAAAAGATGATCTAGATGGCGGTCATTACTTTCAATGCATAAAGTGATCCGTTTCTGTAATATTCTAATCTAATATTTTCTAAAATAGGGCTCAACCATCCTAAGGAATCATTTGTGGGTAAGACGATTCATGTCAAATGGATATGAAACCATTCCTAAAATTTGCTGTTGGTTTGTTGGTTTAGTTTCCGGTCATCCTGTAAATTATTTTCAGCAAGCATCTTGAGTCGATTTCTATAAAACGTAGAGGATCGACTTAGATATTCTAAAAAATTTCTAAAATAATATGGTAGTGTAGTAAAAGATCTTTAGAAGTTTTTGTATAAAAATGTTGTATACTTAAACGTGTTGTTATTATTTATTTGACACTAGTAATATTTAATTTAGCAAAGTATAGTTATTTTTCACAAATTTTCAAACACAATTTTATGGAAATTTATAACAAAAGTAGTTTACGTATACTTTCTACATAGGAGCAGCCAACAACATCGCTACAATTGTGTATTTTCCCAACTAACATAAATTTGTCGAGCCAAATACGTTCATGTGTGTTGTTGTGCACCATGGAAATTATTTTCTCACCCCGTATCTCCAACTGAGAGCTTTTTTCTTAGAACTGTTGCGTATTTCGATTTACATCACAGTGTGACATTGAAGCGGGAACTTTCGAACATTTCCCGGTTCAACTTATTTTTCTACGACATGACAAACATGATATATCGGATCTACCCCAAGGTCTTTCTCTTGGATTGCAGCGAGGTGTTAACAACCTCTGCACCTTTTTCATCGCATTTGAAATACCACAGTATTAAGTCAATACCTGCAGCAAGATTTCAATTTTTTTTAATTATCTAGTACTTGCCTAGTTTAATATTATACATGGAAACTGCTTATAGCATTAATTCAATGATTTGACAACTGTTAATATTGCAGAAAACGTTACAACAGGTAAAATAGAGATTTTAAAGGAGCTAAATATGATTTATTTTGCATGCCTGTGATGTCACTAGCATTTCAGTTATACCATCATATAGGTACAGGGTGTAACAAAGAAGCAGGTCATTCCAGTAAATGCGTATAATGATTACAAATTATTTATTTATTTATTTCTCAATAAGGGAATACACAACAGGCAGAGTAGCCTAAAAAAGTGTTCCACTAAATAGGTAACAAAATATTAAAGAAATTGGTGTACAATGTTGGAAAGTGCAAAAATAACAATATTACAAAAATGTAACACTAGTACACTTATCAAGTAAGAGAGAGAAGAAAACTATATTATGTATAATTAGAAGAAATAGTTTACAAAGGTGTAAGAAAAAAAAATCATAATATGCTTTTTGAAAATATCTGTAGTAATATTAAATATATCTACATTCGAAAAATTCGTATTAAAAAACTTCTATTAATTGGAGAATTCTGTCCAGGTTTAGTTTTACAAAAATTTATTGAAAAAAGATGACGTTCTCTAAAACTACAGGGAGGCACATAAAAATTAATGTTAGATAAAAGTAAGGGCCAGTACATAGCTATGGACTGCTTTATATAGGTACATCGCGTCACACTAATGACATTCAATTCCTTTTGATCACTGCTATAGGATTAATGTTATATACTCCATTGACTTTATAATCCAAAAATTTAAGAAACTTGTTTTGAACTGATTCAATTCTAGAAATTTAAGTGTTATGCTGTGGGGACCAAATTACAGAAACAAAACTTGATTTATTTTGTACTTTGAGAAATACAATGTTTTCAATGCCTCATGTGATTTAAAAGATCTGCTATTTCTTATAATAAAACCCAACATCCTACTGCTTTTGCAACGACATAATCAATTTGTGTGTTAAATAACATTTTACTATTAAACATTATACTAAATCTTTGGTTACAGAAACTTGTTTCAGATTAATTTGATTAAAGTTGTAGTCATATGAGTATTAATTAATGTTTCTAATAAGAGTAATAAATAAGCATTTTTCTATATTAAGAAATAGTTTATTCACATTACAATGTATATTATTAAGATAGTAGATAGTAAAAAGTAGTGGCCCCACGTGTGAACTTTGAGGCACTCTCGTGACTTCCGTGCACACCGATTTTCATTAATTAAGCAATGAATATATTATGATTAAATTTATCAAAAGCATTCCTGAAATCGGTGTACACGGAGTCCACCTGTACCTGACAATCCAGTGCAGACAAAATGCGTTTAGAGTAAATTTATTAAATTAGACTCTATGGATCTATTAGGTAAAAATCCATGTTGTTGCTCAATCTCACTAGGCTTAACTTTACTAGAGAAAATTATACACTATTTTTTCAAAGACCATGCTGAATATATTTATTTTAGTGGTAGGTCTATAGTTTGTGACCACATTGTTATTGTCAATTTTGAAAACAGTAATTATATAAACTTGCTTCCATAACCTAGGGAAACATTCCTCAAATGATTTATGATATTAAAAATAATAACCAATGAAACATAAACCGTTAGCGCATTTTTTGATAGAAAACGACGGTATTTAACCCTACTTACATACCTCCTTAAAAGGTAACTATATATGTGTTGTGTGATTTTCCACCATAAATTTGTCAATCAATCAATTTGAAATTTAATAGCGATATTTTTGTAGTTGAGGTATTATTGTAAACGACGCCTAAAAAATAAACGTAGAAACGAGGGGAAGTCTCGCATTTTTTCTGACGTACGCCCATTGACAAGTTATCCCAATGGCGCAGTGTAAAATTTTATTCAGAATATTCTATTACTCTTGATAGTTTTTGTAAAACTCTTCTTTTCGAGATAAATTAGATTTTTGAAAGTTATGTAACGTTAAATTTAAATGTTCAAAGAAACACTGAATGGAACAATATGTAATTAATTTACTGAGGATTTAGATGTCCTAACTAATTTTATACAGAGTGTCTCTGAACATAGGGTTAACCAGATTCACTATTTTTAAGAAATAAATTACAAAAAATCTAATAACAGGTGAAGCAAAAGTCACGCTACCATTTTGATTGCCTATAACTTTGTTCAAAGAAAAGATAAGAAAGTTTGGTTTTCATAAAAAGTTTATTTGGTCTTTAAATTTTTTTTCGTTATGATTGGAAAATTATATCGGCTAAATGGTGACCGCGATTGGCTATGCAACTTTCGGCTGTTTTTAAGGCATTTTTCATGACATCCTGCAACATCTCAGGCTGAATTTCTTCAATTTCATGACAATACTGTCTTTAAGATGTTGAGAAAAACTTCTGTTTTAGCCAAAACTATTCAGGCACACTTATAAGGCGCTCTTTTCTGTTGATTAATATTTTCATGTATTTGTGTGTTTAATAGATTGGTTCAAACTCGTAGTAATGCGTATTAATTATTATTAAGTGTGCATGTTTAACTAATCTGTTACTTAATGACTGTTACATACCAGAAACATATGTTTGCGTAAATGTAGCTGGCTAACTCTAGGTTCAGAAACACTCTGTATAAAATTAGTTATTAGATATTTAAAACCTCAGTAAATTATCTACAACTTATTTCTTGGATATTTCTTTAGGATTTGAAATTTAAAAATGTTATTAAGAACTATCTAATATTCTTTATGTTTCATATTTATACAGCATATTTTTTTTATCGTAAATTTCTATTTATAAAATATTGGTGTAATTTTATTGTGATCGCTTTTAATATCACAAAATTTATAACTCCTAACTACAAGGCATACTATACAAGGCGACCCTCCCGTGGAATCCAAAAATGCAATAATATAGGTTTACCATTTCTTCCGGTATAACTGGTAGTGCTGGAGAGTTCTAAATACCCGTATTTTAGGTGTATTCGACCCAGGCATTTTCAATTTTTTCGAATAAGTATTTTTCCAGATAACGATCGACGCACGGTCCTGTTATTCATTATTATTACCTACATAAAGACATTAAATAAAAATCCTCATCTACTCCGTTATCACAAACCACCCAGACTTTTACCGATAGCAACATTTTTTTAAGTAATAAAAATTCCTAGTCTATGACATTGACTGCCTACGGTGTTGCATAATTCACGCACGGCAATTTAAAATTTAGTAAGAGTAAGAAGTCTCGAATCCAGGTCGATCAGTTCCTTCCTTGGACCTTGACCCAAAATGGCGGCGTCGAGCCGTATTTGCAGTGGCCATAGGCTCCGCAGTCTCACCCGTCTATATATAGTGGTCACCTTGAAATAATGAAGTCAATAAGAGTGCACGTCTTCATTAGACTTCGATTTACATTTTTACTTCAATGCGTGCAGGATGATTGGCCAACGTTTTTGGTAATTACTGTTTCATGCTTTGCTGTATACACTGAAAGAAGTGTTTTTGAAACATATTCAACTCCTTGAACCGATATTTTGTTTTATATTTCCATTTATTCTAAAATTATGCAACATATAAAGGATACCGCACACGTTCATAAGTTGGCACAACTTACTGGGCGTGTAAGGAACCCTTTAGAGATATTCTGAATTACAACATCGACATAATAATAATGTTTTGACCCACGTATTTTGACACACCAAATCTGAATCTAAAATTTATTCAGCGCAAGCATCCTCAAAATTGTTAGTAAATCGCAAAAATAGCAACAAATCGCAGTCACGTTAGTGAGCGGAAAAAAATCAAAAATTTTTTTTTCTGGTCTTGATATTTATTTTGGATTTCGATGCGCTGAAATCAAATCTGAAGTCTATTGAACTGCATCACCCAGAGATTTTAAAAAATCGCTAGAAATAACTGCAAAAATCGAAAATCGTTAAATATCGCAAAAAAAGTATTCGAACTTTTGACCCACCTGTTTTATGTATTTCGAAGCACTGAATCCAAATTTGATGTTCATTTAGCTCAAATACCCTTTAATGATGAATATTGCGTAAGAAGAAGTGAAAAATCGCAAAGAATTACGTTAGTGAGCGCAAAAATATCCGTAAATAATCAATAGCAGATTTTGCAAAAATCGGAAAATATAGCAGGAAAACACAAAAATTCTGGTATGTACTTTTTACTAAATCCGTTTAGCTCAAACATCCTCAAAATTTTTAGAGAATCGCAAGAAATAGCGAGAAATCACAAAAACACGCTAGAAAGCACAAAGAAATTTGTAAATTTTTGTTCTGACCTTTTCACAGTGTGTTTCTTATGTATTTTGATGCACTGAATTCGAATCTGATGTATATTATTAAGCTGCACTCACAGACTTTGCAAATATCGCCAGAAATGGTTGGAAACTTACAAAAACTATTTTGAGGATGTTTGAGCTGAACGGAATTCAGATTCGGATTCAGTGAGTAAAATACATAAAAATATGTGTCTCTCAAAAGTACGAATCACTTTTTTTTTGTATGTGCCGATGTGATAATATGTCTACCCTCCTTTTAACAACGAGGATTAGCCCATTGTACGGGAAAGAGGGCGGCATATTATTATTAAGCAGACCACATTTGCGCCCAGGAACGACTTACGTTGGTAGGTCTTAATTACCATTTAGTTCAGGAAACCTGGAAAATCTCATTAGTTATGGGGATGGTCAAACGCCGATTGGTATCAATCTCCTAACATTCTTCCACCCTACCATACTCTCAGAGAGGGTCAATCCTCCCACAAGTATAGCTGATCTATAGTTTATAATTACTTGTTACTGTTAAATATAATGCTCATTCTTATAACAAGGTAATAGTAACAGGAAACGAATCAAATCGTCACTAACATAAAACAATGCTCTATATTTGTTGTCATACAAGCTCTAACTCTTCTCTGAGATTATATATATAAGGTTGCCAAATATTTTAAGTATTTAAATATCTTATCAATACGAAATTTTACATGTCCACGCATTGCCAAACCAGAATTAGGCAAGTAATAGATATGGTAATCATCATTAGGTAGATTTGCTAGTCACCTTGCATTTGCAGGCATTAATTTCGCTGGAAAAGAATAAATATATTTTTAACGTAGATTTGCATACTGAATAATGTTGCATAATGTACACCACAGTCAAAAAGGGAACAGATATATCGTGAAGAAAGATTACACGAAAGAATTGGAAATATTCGTGCAGTCGCAGAAGACTGATACAGTTTAAAGCAAAATATGAATCAAATATCTTGTAGGTAGTAGTAAATTTCAAAGTATTTTACATGACATATGCTGAGTAACAGTAAAAGAACATTGATGCAGGATAATATTATCTTGTGTTTTCCATTGCGACTAAACATAATACAACACTCGTATCATAATACTCAAATAAAAACTATATACAATAATTATTAGAATGGCCCAAAAGCTAAATAATATAGGGTAGATGCTTTCAACTATAATTCTAACAAATATTTATATTCATAGGTGCCAGCAGCATAAAAGAATTGAAAGATATTCAGTAGTTTTTTTTAAATGACGCATCAATTTAATACACTGAAGTAATGGACGTATCTGTAGTTTGTTAGTCCGTTATGGAGTAGCTAATGGCCGCAAGATGTAGCTTGTCTACACCGCGTACTGTTGGTCTCTTCTGTCAGATTCGACAGATTAATAGCTAGGGTTATTCGTCAGATACGTCACCTATGGCATAATGATGGGATGGGGTGTAATCCAATGCTGGTCGGGGCATTAGCCCCCCAGAGAGTTGTTTCCTGGAATTTCATGTTTACAAACTACAAATCCAAAACTAACTTTCTCAGAACTGCTTCATATCAGTATAATAAAGTAAAAACTATTCTTCATTGATTACCACTGAAAATCTACTTCAATAGATTTAAAGCAATTGCTGTATTGGAGTATGTAAACAGTTTAACAAAGAATATAAAGCAGAACACATTATGAGGTATTGCAGTACAATATTGGGTGAAATGTCATGAATTTACATTTATCCGTATTCAGATCGAAATTATTTTTATAACACCAATCACTCAGACATATCAAATCTTACCGTAATATGCAAAGCTTTTATCTCCTAATATATCTTCATGTCATGAATAAAAAACAGCTTTTTTGACGTAACAATGTTGCAAATATCATAAATAAATAGTAAAAACAATATAGGCCCCAAATTTAAGCCCTGGAATACTCCTGAAGTTGCAATGAACATAGAAGGTCTAATATCATCAATATTGACAAGTATTCTGTTACATAAGTAAGACCTAATCAAAGTTATAGTTTTGAGGAGATACACCAAATGAGGATAATGTATCCAACAGTAACTGCTAAAATCAGTATAAACAACACCAACTTGCTTTTTCGAGTCTAACGCTTGCGAAACAAGCTGTGTAAAAATATTTAAGTTGCTTCCAGTACTGCGATATTTAACAAAGCCATGTTGTTAAAAATACATATTTTAGCGTAAAATGCGATTTTCAAATGTCATTTTTTTCGAGTAATGACGTCATCGATTTTTTAAATGGTAACACCATATTTTTTTCCTTGATTCTGAAAGATCGTTTAATTCTCTATCAGACAGTACTAAAATTTTGCCCTCTTACATAGGAAAGTTTTCGAGTAAATGACGATTGAATGTTAGAAAACGTAAATTTTATCCAAAAGTAACAATTCTGAGGTATGTAAAATAAAATACAATTGATTAAATTTTATACTTAAATTAAATGTTCGAATTGCCATCCACCAACTTCTTGACAATGCGCAAGTCTGTGAAGAAATTCTTCTTGCACATTATGAATGATTTCTGGGGTAACTCTGCGTATTTCGTCCCGAATGCGATTTTGAAGTTCTTCTAAATTACGTGGTTTATTAATGTACACTTTTGACAATTCGAACATTTAATTTAAGTATAAAATTTAATCAATTGTATTTTATTTTACATACCGCAGAATTGTTACTTTTTTATGGATAAAATTTACGTTTTCTAACATTCAATCGTCATTTACTCGAAAACTTTCCTATGTAAGAGGGCAAAATTTTAGTACTGTCTGATAGAGAATTAAACGATCTTTCAGAATCAAGGAAAAAATATGGTGTTGTCATTTAAAAATCCATGACGTCATTACTCGAAAACATATGACATTTGAAAATCGCATTTTACGCTAAAATATGTATTTTTTAAATTAAAAATCGACCTGTTCGAGGATTTTTCCCAAAAAATAATTGTTTCGTTTTTATTGAATTTATTCCATACTTTTGGCGCATACTGTATAATAAGTCATGCAATACATATAAACTCCAATAGTTTTAAAAATACAAGTATTGATGAAATTGGTCAGTAAATCTTAAGATCAGACTTACTTACTTCCATATTTATATACTAGAGTGACTCTTGAGTTTCCATAAATTGGAAAAAATACCAGTTTTTAAAATAGTATAAAGGTAATACAAAAGAATTAAAAGGGCTTCCTTACAGTTTTTGTTAACTATGTCATATGGTATGGCCATTATATGAATCTGAAGGCCCAGCAACATTTTTGCTACCCGCAAAGTTATTTAATAATGCTGCTAGTTTTAGGTAAATAAATCCCTTGTAAGCTGATTTTAATGCAGTGTCGTAATGTCGGAATGTATTACTAACTATATCTAATCAGTTTTTAGGAGAATCCTGGATGGACTTACATCAACAGATAGTAGTAACGGAGCAACGTGTTTGCTTGTTTGTTGTGTTTCAGTGAGCGACAGCAGAGCGCCATGCTTGACATTGAGCTGGCTTACACATTACCCCTGACCCATTGATCCTATTGCATGGAATTATAAAACTATTATTCAGACATCAATAATCATCGCTACACCACAAGTGATGAATAATTAATGCACCTCTACAGGTTGGACCCGCAATTTTATAACAAAAAACTTTCAGTTTTCTTCACTGATCTGAAGGATCTGGGTTAGTTGTGACATTTTTTTTTTAGAAATTTGGCAGGATTGCTATGATTTTCCAACTTTAAACTACACAGGAAGAAATGAATTTTACGCGCTACAAAGATCTTAAAGGGTAAAATCTAGAATTTAAGTTGTTTGGTAAATGTTTACACCAACAAGAAATTTACCAAATCGAGTTTAAAATTTAAACGAGAGCGGTAAACCCTCTTCCCTTCCCAATTGTAACCGTCGTACGAGTTACGATCATAGGACTAGTAAACACGTGTTGAAGTTGCTTAGTATTTCATACGAGAACGACTCGTAATTCGCGTAATTCGTAGTGTTAAAGGTTAAAACAAATTGTATAATTTATTGTATAATACGAGGTGCGTTCAAGTTCTAAGGTCTCCGAGTTTTTGTTTCGGAACTGAGAGAAGATAGACACCTACCGTTTAATTTAAAACACGTGTGAACTCGTTGTGAATGCGTGACAGAGATGGCAGCACTGTACGGCACACAGACCCTCTAGCGGTAGCGGCGAAAGTGAGAAGTGTTCTTGACACTTAAAATGGAGACGTTTTCGTTTCAAGAACAGCAAGTAATCATTCATTTTCTTCACTTACGTGGTGCGACACCCATTAAAATTTATCACCAGTTCAGTGAGACGCCATTTTAAATGTCAAAACACTTCTTATTCTCGCCGCCACCGCTAGAGAATCTGTGTGCCATACAGTGTTGCCATCTCGGTCACGCATTCACAACGAGTTCACACGTATTTTAAACCAAGCTGCAGGTGTCTATCTGCTCCCACTTCCGAAACAAAAAATCAGAGACCTTAGAACCTGAGCGCACCTCGTAGTAAATGTTTATGACTGTTGTGTATTTCCCTGTAGTAGGAAAAGGTCCCATTAAAGCATTTCGTCGCACATGAGCTTTTAAATATAACCTGTACTGTTCCCTTTGGCAGAATTATCTAGTTATGTCGTTCTGGAATATTAGTTGAATTAAATGTGACAAGCTTTATAAACATATTTTTATTTATTTATACTAATAATGTATCTGAAAATGTCTCTAATTTCCAGTCATCAGTAATAGTCACTACCACTCTTATCAAATAAAACCTAGCGATCTTAATGCCATTGATTTAATAGTTCTGTATAGTTCTGTATATAAATAGCCTTATCAATTTGCACAGTAGGCAAATTCAATAGGATGGTATATAATTCCCAAACATACTCGAATTAAACCAGACGATATAGTTTTTAACATCTATAATATAAAAATCCACTCCACATATAGTAAGTGATTTACATTAGATTTTAATATACAGTGCCTTCGAAAAGTAACGAATAACTTCATTATTTTTGAAATTGAGAAGTTTTCGAAAAAATCCCTTGGCACGCCGATTTTGCTTTTAAAAAAGGCACTTTTTGATATACGACCTATATTTGTAACGGCATCGTTCTCCGAGATATTACGTCATCGACAATTTTTTTAAATGGCGACCCCCAATTTTGACCATGTCATTTGAAAGATCGTGTGATTCTACATACACATCATGAAAAAGTATGTTGTTACATAATAAAAATTTCAAGAAAATAATGTTTGAAGATTTTAAAGTTTAATTTTCACAGAAATGTATCACCCGCGAAGGGGACCGATTGAGTGGCCAGCCACATCGCCTGATTTGACACCCCTAGATTATTTCTTGTGGGGATACTTAAAAAGCAAAGTATACGTTACTAGACCGATTAATTTAGAAGATTTAAAAGCAAGAATTCGTCACGAGATATGTCGTATACCTCCTGAAGTTATTGATAATGTCCAAAAAGTATTTATTAATCGTCTTGGCTACTGTCAGGCAGCCAAGGGTGCACAATTTGAACATTTAATTTAGTCGATTTTTTCCATAATCATTACCATTTTCAGTATTGTGAAAATTAAATTTTAAAATCTTTCTTGAAATTTTTGTTATGTAACACCATAATTTTTTTCTTGATGTGTATGTAGAATGGCACGCTCTTTCAAATGACATGGTGAAAATTGGGGGTTGCCATTTAAAAAATTGTCGATGACGTCACAAATGTGGGTCGTACTTCAAAAAGGGCCTTTTTTAAAAACAAAATCGACGTGCCAGGGGATCTTCTCGAAAACTTCTCAACTTCAAAAATAATGAATTAATTCGTTACTTTTCAAAAGCACTGTATGTATTTACAGTGAGATTGACACTGTTGAAAGTAAACTGTACCAAACATTTGTTAAAATATATTACTTAAGTGTTTTTGTCAAATTTACCAAATCGCGATGAGGTAAATTTTATCCTTTTTCCGTGTTAACCTGGGTCAAAAATAGTGTAAATTTGGAATAAACTTTTACTCGCATTTTAGAAGAAAGATATTCTTTTTTGAATTTAAACTTAAATGCTTTGACAGTTTACATTATCGTAAACTATGCTACGCATTTTTATTAAGTCAATTTCAAATCAAAATTTCTTTAAATGATGGCTATTATTCTGCTTAATGAAGTGAAAATACAATTAAGATAGGTAAAATAAGAACAAAAGATTTATTTGTCTGACGCGTTCCTACACATGGTGAGTCAAGTTTAAATAGTCACACATAACTAATATATTCCTCACAAAATTTTAAGAAAAAATGTAAATACAACCTACCTTTTATCTTGCTCTCCCATAGAGATACAGGGTGATCAATTTCAAGGGAAAAAACAAATTTACTCGGTTACCCGAAAGTGACAAGAGCCAGTGCCCTAAAATATTATAGATACTTATTATTTAAAGTGAATCATCTCATGAACTAAAAACTGGAATCAAATTATTATCAGTAGTGTAGGTATGAAGGGCCTATAACACCCTTTTAGAAAATTATTTGGTACACTTCACACAGAACAGAGTAAAAATATTTGGAATGGTCAATCTCTTTACTACATAAAAGGACTAAAGATAAAAAATTCGCCAGTTTTCCTGTAGAAACACTTTATGACAACTGTAAACTATGTGTAAATGTAAAATACATAAAATATCCAGGCAGACTGGCTTTAATTAGAATTACTGCCTAATGTCAAAGTAGAATCACTTTTAAATGTCACAAATACTGTTTGCAGTAGCTGGTTATATTTTTTTCTTGAAATCAATCGTTAAAAAGCATGTTTCTAAATGTCTGCAGAAAGCATATTTAAATTTGAAGATATTATATCCTCACCGACATGTACTATCTGTTTCTTTGAAAATAAAATTAACTGATGCACTAGTGTTGAGTCATTTTAATTATTGTGATGCCTTATATGGCTCATGTCTGGATAATATGGATAAAAATCGTATACAGAAAGCTCAAAATTCATGTCTTAGGTTTATTTATGGAATTAGGAAATATCAACCAATCTCTCATAAATTGGTTGATGCTAGAATCATTACAAGTAAATGTCCTCCATATTTGTACAATAAAATAAAGTTTCGAACTGATGTACACACGTTGAACCTTAGATTTAGAGGGCTTATATCCCCACCTCGTCATAAATTAACCATATTTCGCAGATCTTTTACTTTTAATATTTATGATTTGTATAATAAATTGCCACCTGATTTTAAGTCCCTTTCCTTACAATGTTTTAAAAAAGTCAAACAGTTGCTACTTATCTCTAGAAATAATTGAATTTTGCGTTCTCTAGTATATACCTATAAATTCCTTTATGTTGCATATATAAATATCAATATTAAAAGGATGTAGAAAAATATTTAAGTAAGTCAAAAATAATACTTTTTTTGTTTATCTCTATAGAAAACAGTTTTGTATGAATAAAGTAAATGTTAATTTTCTAGGCTGAAACTTTGTTCAGCAGGTAGTTCTTTTCTACCATGTTGTTTTTCAGTCTATTTTGCAGTTTGTGGTACTATAAGAATAGATTAATAAATTTGTTGTCAACTTGCAAAATAATTTTTGTATGCTTAGTGATCTATTTGTATGTTTATAATTTGTGTGATTTGTGAATTCTGCAAATAAATATTATTATTATTATTATTATTATTATTATTATTATTTCTTCTGGAGAGCGAGATAAAAGATGTGTTGTACATATCGTACATTTTTGTTGTACATTTTTAATTGAAATTTTGTAGGCAATCTATTCCTGAAGTTTGACTATTTAAAATTGACTCACCCCGTATAAAAGTGGTTGACAAATTTAATGGATGAAATAATTTAGCTCATTCCATTTTTATTTTTTAATGAGAAATCGTATTCTTTAACTTTTACTTTCAAAAAATTAAATGACAAACATTTTTTTTATCAAACTTCCTCTTGATAAATCGCACATTTGGATACTGGATTTCTTAAAATTAATGTTATAATTACCCCACAAAAAAATTTAGGCCATGTCTAGAAAAAATAGTGATACGGAAATAATTTATTTAAATATACATAACATTATAAACATTCAACAGATTTACTTAATACTTAAATAGTTCACAATTTTTTTTCTATATACATATATGGACAAAAAGATAAGGAGGAATACATAAATATAATTAAACATTCCATTCCAGTTTGTAAAACTTCAAGTTAGTATACTTTTGAGGAAAGCAGGATCCTCAAAATGCACTTTCGGCATATGAACTTTTTTGTAGAATTGTTAAAATTTGTAAACCTATTCAAAGTTGACGCCCGTGCATTTAAAGTTTTATAGAGAGGACTGCAACAAATGAAATATGAAAAGTGGAAAATTGTCTTATTGTGTTTTATTGAGTTATTAATAAAAATGTGTGATTTAAACTTAATTGAAAACAAATAACATTATAGGTTAAGGAAATATGAACCGTCTGTATAATATTTTTATCTATTACTGCTACAAAGCGTGGATATGAGTTCTGACATATTATTGATTGACAACAGGTTCATAGTATACTCGCGACAAGAATTCAGACGACTTACGTCATGCGAACAAATGAATAATTCATTATATTTTCACCAAAATATTTAAGAAACTTCAACTGATAGTAATAAAACTATATACTACACTAAAAGTTTGCATTATATATTGCACTAAATTGTAAAAAATTATTGTTTTTAACGCGACCAAATATCGAAAATTACGTTGACAATAAAGACAAATGTGTAACGTCTGAATTCTTGACGCGAGTATAAGCTTATTTTTCTTAAAGTTAGACTCAGATCTGGCTGTCTAGAAGGCCACAATATGGGTCTACCGCATCCAGTGCATCTCTTATTCACTTTCTCTCTTGCATTCCATAATGTACTGATGCACCATCATAAGCGTAGCTGTTGTAACCAGCTATGCTCATGGAATTTCAACGAGCAATGGCAGTGGTAAATTTACATTTAACAATTTAAGATACAAGGTTGAAGTAAGTCGGTTAGGTAAACTAATTACATTACTGTAGCAACATAGCCCAAATACTTATTGACTATCATATCTGATGAGAACTTTTACGTATTGACCAATTTAGCCCTAAAACTACAATTGTTTCGTAAGATTGTTGTTCGGGGAATGTATATAGATGGTTTTTAAATTGCTGTGATTGACTCGGACAGGAGAGGATCATATATGCAGTAGCGGCGTTAGGGTAAAACGCGGTTGGGCGATCGCCCAGGGCGCCGGATAAAAGGGGCGCCACAGACGCAACATTTTAGTTAAAAAGAGATAGACAAAGTAAAATTTTATTAGTTTTTTTTCTAATAAATGGTTATTACATTATATCATTTCTCTTTTTTCGTATGGGTTTGAATTGCAGTTGGGGGGCGCCGTAAAAATTTCGCCCAGGGCGCTGGTAGTGTTAAAACCGGCACTGCATATATGCACTATTATACAATAATATAAAGATAAATCAATTGAAGTTTTTTTAACATATAATTATTTTCAAGAAAAAAATTTGTTTTTCTTCTAACTTTAAACAGATAACAAAAAATAAATCGCTTATATCACATACATTTGTGTTGTATCCAATTTATGGTGAATTAAGTATGTTAAATGCCCATTTTGTGGTGCTGCATGTATAGCTGCCCGAAAATACAACATAGGTACCTAGTTTTTCTTTAGTTTTATTGGGTTTTTGCCACACTTCTGAAAAAAATAAAGATTAATTAAATAAACCCTTGCGCCAAACGGATCAATCAAGGGTTATTGTTTAAACCCCGTCAATAATACGGAAGTGCGCGATAGTAATGTGATTTTTGTTATTTTTTACTTATCTGCTTTTTCCAGTCGTGCGAGATATTTTGGTTAGGCAAACTTAGTTTAAAAAATAACCCTCGACTGATATCCGTTTGGCGCAAGGGCTTATTTAATTAATCTTTATTTTTTTTCCGGTGTGGCAAAAACCCAATAAAACTAAATAAAAACTAAAATTATGCCACAAATAAATAGCTTCAGACAATAGGTGCCTAGGTATATCAATCTTTTCACAGAAATTCTAAAAAAATATATAAATGTGTTTCATACTTTATGCAACGTTCTAAATGTTAAACATATATACAGGGTGACTCATTAAGAATGGAAACATTCGCGTACAAAAGTTGTTTATGGACCGATTTGCACCGGGTTTTTTTTAAAAGATATTTCTCCAAAAGCTCTTTCTTGATGCGAAATTTGAAGACGAAATTTTGATTCAAGGTCTACTACGAATTTTTTTAAGTGAAAAATAGCAAAATTTTGTTTGCGATTTTTTTATAAAAAATCTAACTACTCCAATGGATTTAGAACAAACAATTGTCCCTAAAGCATCCCAGTGTTTGCCGTTGTCGGTGAACCTATTCTTTCATAAAAACCAAATAGAACCCTACGAGAAACAGCATTAAATAACTTAAACACTGGTGTAATAATTATTAATAAGAACCATAAAAACCAGTACACAAAATAACCAACAATTACTCTAAACAAACAACAATTGATAAAAATGATGATGATGATTAAAATGATTAGAAAATTACATTTTTTAAAATAAAAAAGGAGTCTCTCAAATTGATATACACTAATAACGTCATTAAATTTAAATTTTTGTACCTTCCACTAATCCTCCGTTTAATTCTATACATTTTTCATAACGTTTTCTTGTATATTTTACAACATTTCGTAATTCATGCGTGTTATCCTCACACGCTTTCCTTATTCTAGTGCACAATACCTCCCGATTATTTGGCCTTGTCTTATAAACTTTGGACTTAATAAAGCCCCACAGAAAAAATCAAGTGGGGTCAGGTCCGGAGATCAGGGTGGCCAATGAATTAATGGACTGTTTCAACCTATCCTATGAAAAACGTATAGAATTAATTACAAAAATTTAAATTGAATGCGTGATTAGTGTAAATCAATTTGACAGACTCCTTTTTAATTTTTAGAATTGTAATTTTCTAACCATTACTTTTTTTCAATTGTTGTTTATTTAAAGTAATTGTTGATTATTTTGTGTACTGATTTTTATGGTTCTTAATTATTACACCAGTGTTTAAGTTTTGTTTATCTTTGGGTTCTATTCGGTTTTTATAAAAGAATATATAGGTTCCCGACAACGGTAAACACTTGTGATGCCGATATTGTCATAACTTTTTTACGGACAAACTTTTTTTCTCAAAAATTGGTACAAACGCATTCGAGGGGCTCCTAAATCCAGTGGTGTAGTCAGATTTTTTATACAATCGTTAACAAAATTTTGCAATTTTTCACTTAAATAAAATTCGTAGTAAGCCTTAAAAATCAAAATGTCGTGTATAAATTTTGCATCAAGATAGAGCCTTGGGAGATCTTTTAAAAGAAACTCGATTCAAATCGATCCATAACTTTGTCATGTTCGATAAATATTACTATCTACTTGAAAATATTGTTTAGAGGTATAGGTACCTATTCATTTTTGTCATTCACTACCTAACTTTTCTCATAGAGATATTGCATGCTTCTTGTTCTCTTGTGACTGATAAAATGCCTCGCCCACAACTAATTCTCATTGACATCTAATGAATTGATATTAATACCATAATACCTAGATTACTGGTTATTTATTGTCAAGTTTATCTGCTCCTCCATGCTAATATTTCAGAAAATTAAAAGAAATATTCTAGATTTATTTTTCTTAACTTGGTAACGGAACACTTGTCGTTTAAATTTGCAGTGCTCTGTATAATTTAAATATAAGTAGATATATCTACTTTATTTAATAACATTGAAGTTTTACGGAGAATTAGTTAATTTACAAAGTATAAGTATAGGTAGATACTTCATTTCCATGGTAATAATATCATAATTTTTGCATGTACAGTGCGTTTCAATAACTTTGATAACATTTTGATGAGCTGTAACTTTTCTGTTTTTAAAGATATCGGAATGAAGCAAAAATCATATTGCATAGTGGACTAGCAAGTTTTTTCTTATTTGAAAAACAAAACAAAAGACCAACGATTTTGAGAGATCTTAACCTAACTTATATTTTTTTAAATGGAACGCCCTGTATATTATTGGATATTTGGATTCTACTGAAAATTCCAAGCATATTTAAAAAAGCATATCCTATACCTATCTTCAACTGTTTCTGAGAAATAGTTTTACAAACATGTCAAATTATCATAAAAATTGCTCTACTTGTTCATGGCACACTTTGCACTGAGCTAAAGCTGAAGTTCAGCATTGCTTGAGCCGTGCTGGTAGCAATCGAGCCTTAGTGTTTTGTTTTGTTGAGGAAAATGGCAGACAAGTAGAGCGATTTTTATGATAATTTGACATGTTTGTAAAACTATTTCTCAGAAACAGTTGAAGATAGGTATATGATATGCTTTTAAAATATGCTTGGAATTTTCAGTAGAATCGAAATATTCAATAATATACAGGGCGTTCCATTTAAAAATATAAGTTAGGTTAAGATCTCTCAAAATCGTTGGTCTTTGTTTTGTTTTTCAAATAAGAAAAAACTTGCTAGTCCACTATGCAATATGGTTTTTGCTTCATTCCGATATCTTTAAAAACAGAAAAGTTACAGCTGATCAAAATGTTATCAAAGTTAATGAAACGCACTGTACATAAAATTTCAATATAATAATAAACAATTGCATAGAAATTTTACATAACATTAGTAACTTTACAAATCGTAAGGCATAAAAAAACCAATGATAATCATGGTATATTAACATCAATGATTTTTTCAGTGTAGTTTTTGAAATATGTGAAAGGGACACCCTGTATACAAACCGAGGGTCAGTCAACTTGGCTTCATATTTAAACATTAGATACTATTACTACGCAATTCCTCTAATGGTTACTGGCTATTTCAAGATTTATCAAACTCTGGGCTGTTCCCATTCACACAACCGCGCTTTTGTACGGCTGGAGGAGTGTGCGGTCGAATGTAGGCCGCCTAGCGCGCCAAAATTCGTGCCATTATTCAAGATTTAAAAGAGACTGTGACACTCAAGGCTGCAGATGGATGTGGCGGCCCGCGATAGCCCCTCATGTCCGAATTTAAACCGGATCCAGATATGGCCTTCATTCGTGCTCAGGTAGTGTACGAGGGATGCCCGAAATTGAAGTATGAATTAAAAAAATGTTTTTTCCACTACTAGTCTATAAGCCCACCATTATCAACCTATTATTGATGCGCAAACTTCTATTTTTTTCACCTGGTTCACCAATAATGACCTTGATTTATTAACCAAGGTAAATAATGAAAATGACACTTAATAATTTTGACACTTGACAGTTATAGAAGTACAGAACCACAGCACGCAGAACGTGGAGGTTATGAAACACGTTTTTAATAGATAGAAAATATCCAGAACATGTGAACAGATAATTATCAGTACCACGAACTTATCGGAAATAATAGTTAACTGTACAATTGTGGCATGTCATATTGATGCCTGCTCCTCCAATGTTGAGCGATGTAGTAGTGGCACCAGCAGCATTATCAGCTTGATTTCCGGGCACGGAGTGTCTTGGAGAAAACGATGTGCTTGGAATTGTATTCGGAATGGGCGAATTGGTTGAAACATCACATTCAACAGTGGTACTAGTAATAGTTGCAGAGGCAGAAGAAGCGACAAGAAATGACGACGACGTTTGGACACCTTGCAACATTCTGGCAATGCGTCTCTTATCGGCTATTGATTCTTCAATGTATCCTTCTGCTACCCTTAAGATCGCCACCCACCGTGACGCTTTAAGGACAATATACTGGCTGCGCCGATGAGTGTGACCCGTGTAAGTCTCATAATTTTGAAGTTTCAAGAACTTTGCGATCACTTTGGACATATTACTAATTGTGTTGCGCCCCATATTTTGCCGTGTTGGCGCCCCATTTCGGAAGCTAATAAATATTTTTCGTAAATCTGGTGTAAACCTTTCCCCCTAGTACTTTTTACCACCTAAATCCACTGGTAAGAATGGTTCAGCCATTCTTACTGGTAGGTATTCTTGTTATAATTATACCGCTTCCAACATCCACATCACTCGTCAACATTTTGCAGAGTTTATCAGTTCTACAGGCGTCTGGATTCTCAATGACAAGAATTACATATAGAGTATGAAATTAGTGAGTTTTTAAAAGTTTATTAAAAAAATTACCTTTGCCCTCAGAAAGGCGGCATCAGGTGCTTCAGTGAGAAATCTATACTCGCGTCAAGAATTCAGACGTCACGGCTGACGTTACACATTTGTTTTTATTGTCAACGTAATTTTCGATATTTGGTCGCGTTAAAAATAATCATTTTTTGCAATTTAGTGCAATATATGATGCAAACTTTTAGTGTAGCATATAGTTTTATTACTATCAGTTGCAGTTTCTTAAATATTTTGATGAATTGAATGAATTATTCATTTGTTCGTATGACGTAAGTCGTCTGAATTCTTGTCGCAAGTTATAGTAATATCCTCTTCTGAACACAGGCGATTTCTTGGGTCTGTAAGAGGCGTTCTTTCGCTTTAGGTATTCAATAAATAAATATTTTTTACAAACACGGAATTCCAGGAAACAACTACTCTGCGGGCTAATGCCCCGACCAGCATTGAATTACACCTGGAAAACCTATAGCAACAGCTAGAGTCATTCGTCGGACGCCCACCAGACATATACCGGTTTCGAGCTTATTAGCTCTCATCAGTATGCCATAGGTGAGGTATCCGACGAATAATCCTAGCTGCTTTCGTCTGTCTAACCCGACAGAAGGGACCATGAGAACGCGGTGTAGAACTAACTACATCTATCGGCCGTTCGCTACTCCATGCCGGACTGAAAATGTCACAGGCACGAAGCGTTCTACATGCAGTAGACACCGTTGAAAGCTGTCGACTTTTATCGCGATCGGCGAGAAACGATATTAGGATTAGGATTAGGAACGATAGGATTATTCGTCGGATACCTTACCTATGGTATACTGATGAGAGCTAATAAGCTCGAAACCAGTATATGGCTGGTGGGCGTCTGACGAATGACTCTAGCTGTTGCTATAGGTTTTCCAGGTGTAATTCAATGCTGGTCGGGGCATTAGCCCGCAGAGTAGTTGTTTCCTGGAATTCCGTGTTTGCAAAATATCGTTTCTCGCCGATCGCGATAAAGGTCGACAGCTTTCAATGGTGTCTACTGCATGTAGAACGCTTCGTGCCTGTGACATTTTCAGTTCGGCATGGAGTAGCGAACGGCCGATAGATGTAAATTTTTTTTAGTTAATAATTATTAATAAAACATCATAAAAATTTCTCGAAATTGTATCCATTACTTCGGATGCACGCTTCTGAGCACCTAACTATCGAATGGGCCACGTTAAATTCTTGTAAATTTTGCCTTATCTAAAGCGTTGCCTCATCATTTTCTCCTTCAAACTTTCCCTGTCATTAATTTTATCGCGGTGCCAGTTGTTTCATGTAGCTCCAAAGATAAAAATCTAGACACGATAGATCTGGTGAGCGAGGTGACCATGCGATAGGTCCACCTCGTTCAATCCATCTTCCTGGATAATTCGTATTCAGCCAATTGCGTACGTTTCTTCCATAGTGCGCTGGAGCTCCCTTCATTTGCACAATCATATTTTGTCTTACATTTAGTGGTACATCTTCAAGAGCAGTATTTAATTCATTTTGTAAAAATAACAAATAGTTGTCGGCATTTAGGCGTTCGGGAAAAACAAACGGCCTAATTAACTGGTTGTTGGCAATATCTGCCCATAAATTTACCGAAAATCTATGTTGAAAGTCATGCCTTCTTCTGAACCGCCGAATTTCTTGCAATTTTTCGAATACTCACATTATGGGATTATTTTCAATTTGAACAAGGACTATTCTTCATCGTTCACCCTTGCTAGAGGTCTTCCAATCGCTGATATGTTGTTAAGGTCCACATTTTCCCGTAAATATTGGCGAATTCTAGTAAAAACAGAGCGATATGGAATTCATCTATTTGGGTAGCGGCATCAATATTCTGATTCAGCTCGTCTTGAATTTCCATTGCAAAATTCGTAAATAAAATGCATGTCAACGTATTCGTTGCTTTCAAACGTATATCTTGGCATTTTTGAAGCGGTATAAATGTTTTGTATTACGTTGACAGTAACAAATAGTTTATACTTATAACTAAGCGACCCATCTTTTTTGTTTTATGACGGCTAAATTATCCAAAACGGCATATTGTTTTACTTTAGAATTGAACAAAGAATTAAAATAAAATATTTGAAGAAAAGTCAGTGGTGTACCATTTTATTCCTCAAAAAAGTTCAGTGGCATTCCGCTACGCGCGCCACTGGTAAGACTAAAAAATCACTTTCCATTGCTAAGTATACGCTTTCCATAGCTATCGAGACCTCTAAAAGTTCATTATAATATCTACAACGGTTTTGAATAAATTTAAGTTTGTGTTTGTTTTTTTCTTTTTATTAAATTTTAACACGTTGTATAAGCGTAATGAAGCCTTTTTATAGATATAGTTTATATAGCAAACTAGTATTAGTTTTCGTTGTAGAATTCATGGTTAGCGTATGGCGGTTTAGTTTCAGGACACCCTGTATTTGTTCTTATTCATTTGGTATTATGTAATCTCAATGGATTTATATAAAATCTATATTAAATTGCCTACATCCTTCTAGTGAAACTTCGTTTTTCATGTGTCACATTAATTTTATTGGCCCAGTACTAGTATTTTGCAAATACAACACTTGTAAATATTGTCCCAAATAAAACCTTTCACTACATAATTGCATGTTATGTGAGTGACTTAAATTTAATGCGATTCACGTGCAAATTTAATATTATCAGTTTTATCAGAATTTTTGACAGGCTACGCAGCACACGCAACGCACAACTTTGAGTGATGATAGTGGTATTACATACAACAATATCACTAATAATCCTAACAAACACAACCTCCTAAACGCACCGTATCTTTGTTCAGGGACTAGTCAGCTTAAGAATGCCAATAAATAATATGGATATGAATAAAATCGAGAGGGCGGAAGGGTATTTTTAACACCTTGAACATTACTTCCTGCTAAAAAAATGTCTACAAAGGTCAGTAAATATCACAAGATTAGAAAGGCTATTAGACATTTTTTTGTCTCTTGTTTTTTATATAAAATGTTTAGTTTTCTAGTAAGTTTACAAAATACAGAGTGATGAGAGTTTCACAATAGTAAAACATGTTTTTACAGTACACTGAAAAAATTGAAATTTATAAATTGTCAATAAAGCGTGAAATTACAATAGGGATGTGATTTATGTATAGATTTACGAAACATATGTAAACGTAAACCAATAGACAGAGCTATTATCACGTGAGATATACAGGGTCGGAAATCGGTGATGGTCTATCTGCCGTTACATGAGAGCGACAAAGTAAAGTATAGAAATCCATGCGATAGACGAGGATGACTATATTGACGACGTTCTAAAATCTAAATAGTCACCGCCCGTTTTTGTCATTCAACGAATAAAATCCACTCCCACTTATATCTCAGCGACCAATCGCCATCTTCGCTCGGTTAGAAGTGGGAGTGACTGCTCAGATGTTATTCTAATTTATAAAACGTCTTCTTATAGCCATCCTTGTCTATCGCACGGATTTCTATACTTTACTTTGTCGCTCTCGTGTAACGGCAGATAGACCATCACCGATTTCCGACCCTGTATATGGTAGATCTATCTTGTCTAGCCTTTGTTGCTGTAGTAGGTACTGCGAGCATCTGGTAGGATGTTCAAGTTGGTAAAAAATTCGTATGGTTATAAAAGTACATACTTTGAGGAAAGGAAGTACTTCAGTGCTTTTCAATGACCTCTGCGCGAAAATGCTGTGTTCTACAATTTGTGAAAAAGTATTATTTAAAAATACGTTCAGTGCACAGAAAAGTTATAAAGTTAAGGGCGCCATTTTTGTACGCAAATTTTCAACGAATTCCTAGCTGTTTGTTAAGACACTCTAAAAAAATCTGATTAAGTTAGAAATAATATCTCTTCATTGTGTCATTTATACGAGAGATATAGATTTCTCCAGGGTGTATAACAGTTTCCAGGCTGACAAGTCATTTAGAATAAGAAAAAAGCACCTTCTTGATCAGGAATGTTTTATCACAAAATCTCCTGAATTTTGCACGTCAACTGCACATTGAGAAACAATTTAATTGATACACATTTTTAAGTATTTTTCACGGTGTATGATACACAGTGATACAGTACAATTCTCTAGCTTATTTATTTAAATATTGTAAAAGTTTAAAAAATGCAATGCTATGTTGTAAAACTTACCTTAGTCGATGGTTGAAAAGATACAGGGTGTCAAAGTTCAAATTTTATTTTCGATATTTTTAAATAACTAAAGAACATCCAAATATTTACATATAATTTGGAGATTGGAGATTTTTGAGGGGAGAAATTCAAATTTGTTTCTAATTTTGGCGTCACTAGTAGAAGGCGCCACTTGTGGCACATCATGTTTCTTTTAAATAACATAACTGTTTTGGGGCTTAGTGTATCTGACTACTGAAACAATCGATTCTTCTACGTTTTCTATCTGAAAAAGGTATACTTTGTTAAAGAAGTTATGAATAACCCTTTTTGAAATATCCAGTGTACCGAGTAGAAATTGTCTTGATTTCAGGTAAAGAGCCTTTTCCGCTGAAAATACAGCAAAATGTTAGTCAGAATGGTAAATTATGATCCATGTGCAAAATTTCAAGTAGATTGGCCTCCTAACTTCTTATTGGCTTCATAAAGCTGACTAGCAGTGGCGTAGCGTGGACTAATCTAGAAGTGGGCGAAGTCGCATCAGCGAGGCCCTTTTCTTCCGCCATTGAATGCTGAATGAACTGAATATTGTGACACATAATAGCTACATGCAAGATCACAGTGTGCATCAATTTTGGTTCAAATATTTTCATACAGTCGGGATAAATTAAAAAAATAATTTTACAAAAATTTTTAAAAAAATGTTAAATGCTGTATCTTGAAAACAAAAGGCGATCGGACATTAGTGTATATAACTTTATTTATTATTTTTTGGTCCTCTATCGCGTGATACTATGCATTGTAGTTTTTTCAATGTCACCCTGTATATTTTCAAGAAAAGTATGGTGAAATATCAGAAAGTTTGTTTACAAAATTATTCGTTTATGATGAAACTAGTTAAAGTAGTGAAGTCTGGATGATCTGAAAATTTCAAAATTATTTTTTGTACTTCAGTTCTAAAAAATATGTCGATAATAGAGCACACCCGGCAGGGTGTGCAAATTAATTATAGTACGTGTGGTAAAGCCTCGGTAAAGCTTATTCTTTCTTAGTAAGGTCTTTTAAGGTGTTATTCATACTATTTAGAGTTCATGGCGTTCGGTTTTAAATCACCCTCAAGGGGGCCTCGCGCGAGGCCCCTTTAAGTGCGAGGCCGTGGCGCTTCGCCCACGCTTAGCTACGCCACTGCTGACTAGTCTTTATTATGTTTCCTTTTTCCAAAAAAGAGTTAGGAACATCATAAAAAAATAACACAGATGGAGTCTATGGAGCCTTAAAAAACGTCAGCTGCTTGAAAACATACAAGTTCCTCATTTTTATAGAACAAATTAGAGTTTATTTGACCATGCTGCATAGACAACATGTTTATGGTGGATTGTACAGACTTGGTGGTGACCCGACTTAGAATATCGTTAACCTATGATGTAGGTATCAAGACTATAATTATTTGGAAGATTGTTTACAGTTAATATTTGAGTCTTGAGTAAATATGTTTTCTTTTCTTCAGTAAATACCTACTATTTTTAGTTCAGAATTCCTCTGATATCATCAGGGTTATTTAAGGATTTGTAGTTGGAAAAATATCAGTCAGACATTTTGCTACACCATAACATTTCATATATAATCGGACATTTTAAATAATTGCGAAAATGTTATTAAGATTAACCAAAGTGCAATGACATAACTAACACATTTTTTAAGTTATCGTAGTGTTATGTTATTTAATTCATTATCAACGAGTTACTGGTTACTGTGCTACTGATAAAAATTATTTATTTCTCTGTAAATAGGAAAAGTCAAATGAGTAACGTAATACTATGACTATAAATCTCGATATGCATATCTAAAATATTAGCGAATTTGGTGACCTGGATAACGCAACGATAATAATTATATTTAGCATTTCTTATACTACCATAACATAAACAAAAATTTCCACTCTTTTCTGTAGTATCGTCGTATTTGTTTTGCACTGACAAGGATCATTATCTCAAAATTTGGATTTATAGTCGCAAAGTCTTATTTGATAACCGAAGCAATTTTATAAACAGAAGACAAACCTATGTTTATTTCGATAAAAAATGGCAAGTGGGGACGTTGGTTAACCACCACATTACTATTAAAATTATTTGGTATTAGAGTACATTAAATAAAATAAATAAAAAGTAAAGTAAATAAAAAGTACTTTCCAAGACACAGTAAATCTGTTTTATTAACCCTTTAAGGACGGCTTTAAACGAATGATGATATTTGTTATCAATATACATTTATTGATTAGTTTATAATTACGTATATTGAATTGCCATGTAAGTATTAATACATATTGTTACCTTAGTCAATGTAAAATATTGATTAAAGCAACGAATTTTACATATATTCAATGGATGCTTTAATTGGGTACATGAAATACACTCAGTTTGGAACGAACAAGCTTGATATTATAATAATAATAATATCTCTACCCCTCATTCTACTCACGAGAATTAGCCCAGAAGTCGAAGTTTTGTGAGGGAGAGGGGCGGCATATTATTATTAAACAGGCCGCATTTGCACAAGTGACTTACGTTGGTAGGCCCTAACCATAATTCAGTTCAGGAATGAGGGAAACTTGGAAAACTCATTAATTAGGAGGGGTAGTCAAATGTCGACCGGTATCAATCTCTTACATTGACCCAAGCTAACATTTTTCTACCCTACCATACCCGCAGAGAGGGTGTCAATCCTCTCCACTGTTTCTTATTCGTTTTTTGTTACTGTTGTTTATTAGTATGCACAGCTTAGAAGTAGGTGAATAAGATGATTATTATATTTTTTTTTTATACTGATTAATTTGTTTATATTGTATATTGCTGCGATCAGCAGGAGATTGAAGGAACCCCCAGTAGACGGCAGGGGTGTTAAGTGGGCAAAAAGCTGTTATTATTTGATATTTTATTTTGGGTAGGTCATGCATTCTAAACCAAACTCACATTAGTGATTACTAATTGTCACATTTATTTTGACGTTTATGATTTAAACGCGTATTTTATAACTGTCGCATTCATTTTTACATGTGCGTTCTATTCGTCGCTTCCCGAACAGAAGAGTGCCAGATAGAAATATATTCCAACCAATGCACGTGAAACTTCAATGTTTCCCAGTGTGACAATTACGTCTGAGTGGGAAGCTGGTCCTGGTCTAGCAGTGGAAGAAGAAATTCTAAATATGGTAGAACGTAGCCCTAGTGTAAGTACGAGGTGCATTGCAACCCGTCTCTAAATTAATCAAACTAAGTCATTCACAATAGTGGTTGAAAACCTTTCCATATTCAGCGCGTCCAGAATCTTCAGGCCGGCAATAATGATTTGCAGTTGCATTTTTCCAATTGGATAAACGCAATCCATACACTTTATAAATACATTTTGTTCACTGATAAGGTTCAATTCATAACTGTCACAACATCGTTGGTCATATGAAAATCCGCCCGCCACGGTGGAAAGTAACTTCCAGCATCGGTTCAGCATTAACGTGTGCCCAGTTGTACTAGATGCTCGTCTTACTGGAGCTAAATATGTAGAATTTTTAGAAAATAGTTTGACAAATCTACTGGACGATGTTCCGTTGGATATTAGGCAAAACATGTACTCTCAGCATAATGGTGCCCCTGCCCATTTTAGTCTTATTGTGGTCAATCATCTTAACAATCGCTTTCCACAACGCTGGATTGGCCGAGGTGGTTTCCAAAATTGGCCACCAAGGTCACCAGATTTGAATCCCCTTGATTACTGCCTTTGAATCATTATTATTTGCAAGAGAAGTGAACACAAGAGAGGCGCTATTTTATGGGATTGTCAATTGTGCAGCACTCATAAGAGAAAATCACCGTACACCTCAACAAGCTTACCCGTGGACAAACGAGCTGATGCATACATTAAGGCGAGGCGGTGGTAAATTTAAAAATTTAATTAATTAATTTCGGCTTATTAGATCTTTAATAAATGCTATAATAATACCTACAGAATAAAGAAAAAATCGAAACAAGTTTTGTAGGGGTGTCAAATCAGGCGATCTGGCTGGCCACTCAATCGGTCCCATTCTCCCTATCCAACGATTCAGGAACAGCTCATCTAAATAAGCACGGACAGGTGTTGCATAGTGCACAGTATTGTGAAAATTAATTTTTAAAATATTGAAACATTATTTTCTTGAAATGTTTGTTATGTAACACCATAATTTTTCATGATGTATGTATGTAGAATGACACGCTCTTTCAAATGGCATGGTCAAAATTGAGAGTTGCTATTTAAAAAAAATTGTCGATGACGTCATATCTCAAACAACAATGTCGTCGCAAATATGGGTCGTATGTCAAAAAGTGGCTTTTTTAAAAACAAAATCGACGTGCCAGGTGTTTTTTTTCGAAAAATTCTCAATTTCAAAAACAACGAATTTATTCGTTACTTTTCGAAAGCACTGTACAATGGAATAAGATGCGTTTAAGAATACCGTAAGTTTGCCACATCACCACTAATAATTATTGCATTACCTACACAGTATTTACACTATGTAGGTATCTATGACCCCCAAATGCCACAATAACGCAAAGACACAAGAAACAAACGCCTGTTATGGGTCCAATAATTAGTTCTTGGGGAAACCTAAATATTTTGGCAAATAGTCTATATCAAAAATGTGTATTATCAGTTTCAATGATATCAACAGAAATGTAAATTTTATGAGTTTCCGAGATACAGGGTGTTAAAGTTGTCTCAAATATAAAGTGTCCAATAATGTTAATAACTTTTTAAAAACACCCTGTTTAAAAAAATTGTTCAAACGAAACTTATTTGCCGTCTTTGGCAAATTTATTTCGGAGTCAGTATTTGATATGACAATAGTTTTTTTAAATGATACCACACTATTTTCTGTTTTTATTTGCCTTTCCTTATCCTTTTTGCATACGAAAGTGTAAAATGTGTATGGGCTTGCCCATAACGGCCCAAGAACTAGTTCTTGAAGAATACCGAAATATTTAAGTCATTTTATTTATGGTTTATGACAAGATTAACCTAACCAGTCCAGTCAGTTGAGTTATAACGGTTTTTATGCAGGGTGCTGCGTTTATATTGAAATAAAACTGGAGAAGGCGAAGAAAAATACTGGAAGGTACTTTATACAACGTTTGTGTCATAATGTTGAGTCTCCGAAATACAGAGTGATAAAGTTGTTTCGCATATAACACTTTGTAAGCATTAAGAATTTTTTAAGATGTCTTAGGCCTACAAATTTTATTTTCAAGTATTTTGCCATTATTATTACTCACTTAAGTCCCATGATATACTTTTTCGTAATTAAACTAGAACGAAAAACGTGCGTAGGACCCTTCAGGATTTGTGTGTTAAAAATAGCAAATAGCAGCAGCTTTTTCACGTCTTAGTAATCAAGGACGTTCGTACAATTCCACGTATCTAAATTGTCGGTATCTTTCGTTTTTTACTAGGAGATTTGAAATTAATAGACGTTTTCTACGGCTAAAGCTTCTATTTTGTATTCTCCTCACGTATCTCTTAAGGACGGAAAATATTCTGCCTTTAACTATGAACGGTAGATATGAACAGAGAATGGAAACGCAAATAATTAGTGAAAACGTGCAAAAAGTATTTAAATAATAAAATATATACCAAATCTCAGTTGTTTTATTCAGTATTGTGTTCAACTACTTACGAAAATGAAGATAACATTGACTACTGTTTTAGTTTTCTAATAGAAATTAATAAGAGTTTAAGCAAATAAATGTATTATCATTATTAAAATTACTAAATCAGTACCAGTTAATTTATGTATAAACAAAGAATATTATTAAAATAATGTGTACATGAAGAAGTTGCATGAATTTTATATTGGGTTAAAATGTATTTACAGGGTAATCTTTCAAAAATATTGAAAGGTCAGAAAATGTGTCTGGCGGTAATAACACAATAATTAAAATATTAACATTAATAAATCGCCATAGAATGTAAATAAAACCACGTTGCTGAAAACACGATATCATTGGTGTGACATGCCGTTCAGCGCGGATTGTTTCCGTGGATACAGAAGCAGGTTACGATGTTGGTGATGTAAACAGCCGTTTTTCCTTGTATTTTTGCGTTTTTGTGGATTTTGTAGGTCACAGATACATAGTGTAAATATCCTGCAGGTAACACCATAATTAGTAGTGGTGATGTGATGAACTTACGGTGTCATTAAACGCAACTTATTCTTTTGTTTACAATATGGATTCGCTTGTGATAATTACCGAAATTACCAGATAGTTTTATTTGAGGTATTTATAAAACTATATCATTCAATTTTACATTAAACTACTTGTTTTAATTTGACAAATAATATATATATAAAGCTGTTTACAGGCCTTTTAGGCCCAGAGCTGTGTTATTCTCCTCCACTCCATTCTGTCCTTCGCCTTTCTTTTCCAATCCGTTACATTTTCTCCCTTAGATCTATTGCCACTGCCTCTCTCAAACGCTTCCTCTGTCTGCCTCTTTTTTCTTGTAGTGAGGTTTACTCCCTACTATTTTCTTAACTGCACTTTCACCCTCCATATATTCTAGATGCCCTAGCCACTGCACTCTCTTGGCTTTTACAAATTCGTCTATTGTTGGCGCCTGGTACATTCCATATATTTCCTCATTATTTCTCCTTACATAGCCTTCCTCTGTCCTCTTACCACCTAGAATTCTTCTTAAGATCTTCCTTTCCCACCTTAAAAGGTTTTCTCTTGACTTCTTATTGAGAACCCAGGTTTCACTACCATACAGCGCTGTCGGTCTCAAAATTGTTTTATACATTCTAAATTTTACTCGTCTGGACAAATTTTTTGATTTCAATAAGTGGTTGACTGCTGCCGAACTTCTGTTTGCTTTTATTATTCTCCTATTTATTTCTTGTTCCTCATCACAGTTAGCTGTTATTAGCGCCCCAAATACACATATTCTTGAACTTCTTCAAACTCCATCTCTCCATGCTCTGTTCTCAATTTAAAATTTGTATCCTTTTTTTGTTCTCCTATTCTCAGAAGCTTACTTTTCTCTTGATTTATCTGCAATCCCACTTTACTTGCTTCCTCCACAAGTTTTCTCGTTACTTCTTCTAATTCCCTACTATCTCTAGCAATAATGGCCACGTCATCTGCATAACTTACTATTTGGTGACTTTTAAACAATATGTGTCCTTCTCTGTTCAACTCACTATCTCTTATGACCTTTTCTAGTACTAAATTAAAAGAAGCGTTGAGAGTGGGTCTCCTTCTCTCAGTCCTGTATCAATAGTAAAGCCTTCCGAACATTCACCTTTTATTCGTACTTTGGATTTAGTATTTTCTAAGGTAATTTTCAATAGCTTAATCAGTTTAGTTGGTATCCCAAATTGTTCCAGAATTTTACTTAGTTTATTCCTTTTGATCGAATCATATGCTTTCCTGAAGTCCACAAATAAAACCATTGCTTTGATCCCATACTCATAGCATGTAGTCAGTATTTTCTTCACCATGAAGATTTGGTCCCTTGACCTTCCCTTTAAACCTGCTTGATACTCCCCTATTTGTCGTTCTGCTATAGGTTCTATTCTCTGCTTTATTAACGTTGCCATAATTTTATACCCTATATCTAACAATGATATACCCCTATAGTTTCTGCAGTCTGTTGCATCTCCCTTTTTTAAGATTGGCATAATCATAGCATCTCTCCAATCTTTAGGCATACATTCTCTTCTCCAGATCATTCGTATCATTTCGTATATTCTTTGTCTTAAATCCTCTCCTGCGTACTTAATGTTCTCTGCGCTATTATTCCGTTTTTCCTGGACTTTTGTTATTCTTTAAAGCTTCTATAATTATATCTATTTCCTTTTTGTAGGTTCTTCTACTTCCCTTCCTCTTCTCTTCCCGGTATCATATCCTCGTGTATCTCTTCTTCCCTTACACTCTCTTCATTCAACATATCTGCAAAGTATTGCCTCCATCTTTATCTCACTTCTGTTTCCTCTCCAATTAGATTGCCACATTCATCTCTAACATATATTACTTCCTTCTTTATCTTTTTTCCCTTTTTTATATCTATGTAGAAGTTACGTATTTCTTTCCTCTTGTAATGTTGCTCTATTTCCTCTATTTTCTTAACCTGATCTGCTCTCTTCTTTTGTCTAAACACTTTCTTTGCCTTTTGTCTTTGTTCCCTGTATTTTTCCTTATCTTCCTCTTGTAGTGACTGAAGTGCTAAAATTAATAAATAATGATATTTAACATTTACTAATTTTTTAAAATTAATTTAATACATTTTTATTGATATTTACTATTGATTTTATATATCTTTAAACATTTTTAAAATATCCCTGTTTATTACTTTTTATTTATTATGTTTTCAGAATAAAACCGGTAATTTAATGTAGTGAAGTGCATCAAACAACATTCTACATCACGTAAATGGTAGAAGCAAAGACAGAACATGTTATTTGGAATCGGAATGAAGCGCTGAAATGTTAGTTGCTTTACCATTGATTTTCTAAACGCCCTGTATACATTCTGGTAAGCTTAATTGATTCTTTACAACCCATTTTATTTTTTTCGATGAACTTAAACCTACTTGTATTTAAAATTAAACTTACATTGAAATGGTCTTGACAAACCAACAATTTTGCAATACTTCCTTTCGTCGCGCTTCATCGTTCTACATCACATTCTTCTTTTCATTTTTGGGACGTTGAGATATATTAGGCGCCGTATGCGGTATTTGAACATAATGATATAATGGATTGCTTTTTTCATTTGCCCGGTGAGATGAACTTTCTGTGTTCATTTTACCAGTCTATTTTGCATTTTATTCAATACCAATGTCTATTTAAAGCAATAACGCCTAATAATATCACAAATTAATTAACCGTTACGTGTATATATATTTTACAGTGTTTACTACATGTGAGAAGCGATGTAGATGCTTATACCACAAGTAGTGAGACCCATTCTTATCAACAAGGGGTAGAAATATTTTACAAGTCACTTACCTTCGACTGACTAAAACGAGAAATGGCACTAATTGTTGGGGTATAAAATATTACAATGCATTACCAGAGCACATCAAAGCTTTGAATATTAATTCGTTTAAATATAAAGTTCAGCAGTTTCTTTTGAGTAAAGCGTTTTATAGCAATTATGAATATCTTGGTAGTAATTTGTCAGCAATATAAACTTTATAAAGGCCTTTTATATCTGTGTTTAATATTAATTTGTAATTTATATTCTCTTTTTTAATTTTTTAGATACATTTTGTGAGAGTTGGTGATGTGCTCAGTGATGCGAGAGAAATTGAGTATGGAGTACCACAAGGTTCAGTACTTGGACCTACCTTGTTTAATATATACATAAACGGGTTATTTTCATTGAGAACTAGTTGGAATATTATTGGTTTTGCTGATGATACAGCTATCTTCTACAGGGCGAAAAGCTGGGAAAACTTGAAACAAATCGCTGAAGGTGACTTCCTACAAATAAAAAAATGGTTGGATCACAAATTATTAACAATTAACGTAGATAAAACGAATTACTTACCTTTTAGTTGCAATTCCTCTGGCGTTCCACCATTTAACCAGCTATGTATCACCAAGAACATGTCAATTTTACCTGAAACTAAAATAAAATATTTGGGTATAATTATAGATCCTCATATGAAATGGAACATGCATATAACATTTTTAGTGAACAAATTACGTACTATATTGTATAAATTCCGCAAACTGAAGGAACTCTTACCTGTGCATTACTTAAAACAGTTATATTTTGCTTTAGTTGAAAGCCACCTCCGTTACGGAATATTGGTATGGGGCGCAGCTCTTAATACTCATCTTCGCTCTTTGGATGTCATGCAGCGAAGGTTTTTGAAATTAATTTTTTCCAAAAAAGCAAGGTATCCAACAGACAAACTGTATGATGAGACACAAATTCTAGACATACGGCAATTATATTATTTATGTTCCGATATCAGATATCACTTCCCTCTCACCAATATGGTACCCGACACAAAGACTATTATAAATCTCCACATATGATTTGGTCCTGTGCGCAACGGTCTTACTCTTGCATGGCTCCGAAATTGTACAATTCAATTCCAAATAATATAAAATCAATATGTAATATGCACGCTTACAAAAAACAGTTGAAAGTTTATACTTGAGCATTGAACATCTATTACTGCTAACTACTTTGAAAATTAAAATCCTATTAAAACTATATGTAGTCAATTATATTTATAAGCCTATACGGTAGACCGTATATAAGCTATATTCGTGGAGAGATTGGCACCCTCTCTGTGGGTATGGTAGGGTGGAATAATGTTGGCTTGGGTCAATGTGAGAGATTGATGCTGGTTGATATTTGACCGCCCCCCTAATTAATGAGGTTTTCCAAGGTTTTCCTCATTCCTGCACTGAATAGGGGTTAGGGCCTACCAACGAAAGTCGTTCCTGGGCGCAAATGCGGCCTGCTTAATAATAATATGCCGCCCCTCTCCCGCACAAGTCTCCGACTTCTGGGCTAATCCTTGTGATTATTATTATTATTATTATTATTATTATTATTATTATTATTATTATTATTATTATTATTATTATTATTATTATTATTATTATTATTATTATTATTATTATTATTATTATTATTATTATTATTATTATTATTATTATTATTATTATTATTATTATTATTATTATTATTATTATTATTATTATTATTATTATTATTATTATTATTATTATTATTATTATTATTATTATTATTATTATTATTATTATTATTATTATTATTATTATTATTATTATTATTATTATTATTATTATTATTATTATTATTATTATTATTATTATTATTATTATTATTATTATTATTATTATTATTATTATTATTATTATTATTATTATTATTATTATTATTATTATTATTATTATTATTATTATTATTATTATTATTATTATTATTATTATTATTATTATTATTATTATTATTATTATTATTATTATTATTATTATTATTATTATTATTATTATTATTATTATTATTATTATTATTATTATTATTATTATTATTATTATTATTATTATTATTATTATTATTATTATTATTATTATTATTATTATTATTATTATTATTATTATTATTATTATTATTATTATTATTATTATTATTATTATTATTATTATTATTATTATTATTATTATTATTATTATTATTATTATTATTATTATTATTATTATTATTATTATTATTATTATTATTATTATTATTATTATTATTATTATTATTATTATTATTATTATTATTATTATTATTATTATTATTATTATTATTATTATTATTATTATTATTATTATTATTAATAATATTTATAGTGGTAACGTAACTTCTACTAGTAGTAATTAAATTTATGGACATGTTTGGATCAGTGTAAATTGCATTAAAAATATAAGAAAGAAAGGAGCTTAATGGATCATAATCTCAAAAGAAACAGGTGGATTTTAATGGCTGCAGAATCCAGAGAAAACAGATCGAAGGAACAACGAAGCAACTGCGGACAACGTTGTTTCTGGGTTTTTGCCTTTCATCAGCGCAGTGTAGCTTAAAAACAAGATGGAATAAGAAGGGAGCGCAAAGGACACAAACACAAGAGAATGACAAGTAGAAAGCCTATCTCTATTTGCGGCTTCGTGTCTTAAGATTATGATCCATTAAGCTCCTTTCTTTCTTGTATTTATCCTGGCTGAGACCCTGCCAGTAGTTGCTAGACTATCTTCCGCGGCGACTGCTTGCCTCAATACTGAGGCTGTGTGACACGAAGCTGCAAAAAGGATTTCTACTTGCCATTCTCTTCTGTTCGTGTCCTTTGCCCTTCCTTCTCATTCCATCATGTTTTTAAGCTGCACTGCGCTGATGAATTGCCAAAACCCAGTAACAACGTTGTCCGCATTTGCTTCATTGTTCCTTCCATCTGTTTTCTCTGGATCCTGTAGCCATTAAAATCCACCTATTTCTTTTAGAAAGATAAATAGTTACAAGTTTTCGATCGCCCACGCTGTATTTCGATCGTCTAAAATTAAACACTACTGCAGTTCTGTTATGGACGACCCGCAACTCTGAGCGATAACCCTCGGGTGCTACTACATCATATTTATCAATGTAAGTGAATGACGTAACACGTCACGTGTTCATCCAGCTGTGCTCGCAACTGTTTTCCACATTTCGCCACACATATTTTGTAAGCAGTAGAAACTGTCAATAGGCCGCACAAACAAACATCAATAGAGGCATTATTTGCGAATCAGGCGCGTGAATGGCACGCTTTTAGATAATAATCTAAATAAGATTTGTGTAGGAGAGGGTTCGTCCATTATTATTGCGTGGGTCATTGAGTAATAACTGTACTTATTATTCAATGCGTGGCTACTATGAAGAATGAGCTGTAGATGATGATAATGAGTTGTATCCTTTAATCATCAATTATATGACAATTATTTTTCAAATTGAACGGGGAATTCAATAATAATTTTTATCTGGCGTACCATTTTTGTCTTTAAAAATATTAAAGTCAATGCTTGTGCTCACGCCGCTGCTGAAGATAGAAAATATGTTTATATTGCAAAATATGCAACTTTATTAATATTCACCACATACCAAGTTTCATGGAAATATATCTAATGCGGTTTCGGAAATATTAATTATTCTCCTTCTTTCCCCAAAACTTTAATACCCCGTATTTTTGTAACGGAACATTTTTGAACCATTGTTTATAAAACAAACTATCATTCATTTTCAATGTAGGTTTACCTCCTTAAATATACGCATATCATTCAACATTCTGTATATGAGGCAAATGCAAGACAAGATTGTCAAGATCAATGTGGGTGCAGGCGATCAGGACTGTTCTGCACTTGCTCCAACATTGACGACAATTTGGATGCAGGAGAAGAACACGACCTGAACAACCCCATGTAGTACAATTGTCTGGAGTAGTTAAAACCACAGAAGGTATCTTTACTAATCAATTTTTTTTCTATCATAACATTAATCATTCTTTAACAATTTGTTCAGTTAAAGAACAGCAACAACTCACTGTTCAGCATAGACCTTCCACAGCCTCTGACCTTTTACCTGGATCTTCCATTACTCATAACCCTTCATCTGGACCTTCTAATACAGACATCAGGTATATTTTCATACATCGATACCTATACAACTTATTTGTCATTTCGAATCATGTTCTGGCTTTAAATACCTTCTTTCTTTTCCAGATGAAAAACTTACTCGTGAAAAGTGATGACCTGGGTTCGACTTACACTTATTTCATGATACTTGTACATTACCATATACAGATTTCATATTCAGCGTTATATTCAGTGTAATGTACCTGTAATATATAAATATAAATTATTAATGTTTTTATCAAACATGCTTTGCCATCAGTCATTTAAAATATTTTTATCGTAATAAGTACATAGAAAATATAGGGCGTTTTGGCTGTAGGGCACAGAAGGAATTTTGCGTAATTTTCGCTTTTCTCCGTCCGAAAAAATTGAATGTTAAAAACGTCTCTTGCATACAATTTAATGTGCTTTCACGTGGTATTAGCAGCATATGTATGCTCTCTGTACCAATCCAGGTTTCTTTTAATGAACAATTCCATAGACAAAGCTGTATTCAATAATTATCTAAAATAAACATTAATCTAGCTAAATTTACTACAAAAAATTCATACCTAGTTTAATGAAAACATTCTATAAGTAAGTACTTAAGTTCACTTTTGAAACTGTTTGAAATATAAAATTCAGCCACAATAGCTGAGATCTGATCTATTTCTCCATAAGTATTTAATATCTCTTTTTCAGGTGGCCTTCCTTAAGATGAGTTAAATATCTAACTATAAAAATTATTATATAGATTAGTATAGCTTTTTTATAGTAAAAGCTAGATTAATTGTTATTTTAGATAATTATTGAATACAGCTTTGTCTATGGAATTATTCATTAGCATACATACCATTAAACTTCTAGAACTTCTATCAAATTTGATGAAATAAATAATAGAACCCTTACCTAGGTAAATTTGCAAAAAAAATGCACTGAAGGTATAACAAGTGTATCGGCAATAAAAGACGACTTTGTACATTTCACCTTAATGTTAAGAAATTTATTTTCTAAATTTATGAACATTTAGTGATAATTTTTATTTGTATTCAAAATATTAACTTGCAACAAATTGCGTTACGATGTTTTTCATTGTTATTTTGATTTAAAACATTACCACTTTTCCAAAAAATGTATGAGATTCACTTTCGATAAACGTTTAGTAATGACAGGAGTTCAAACATTTTTATAATACCAAGTTCTTAATGCAGTAGTCTTTGTATACATTTCTGTATTTCAATAACTGAATATTTTTCATAATAAGGTATTGTGTAACAGAAGTGATTTACTATTAAATAATATGCCTCGTCATCATTCAAAATATTTTTGTCTGATTAGGAAGTAGGTTAGCGAAGATTTCTTTTATGTACAAATTTAAAATAACTTGGAATGTCATATATTGTTTTATAAATAAATAACGCGTATTATCATTGATTACTTCAGATTTTCGTATGTTTAACTTCGAATTAAATATAGAATCTAAATGAAGTCTCATCATTTGTAAAAGGCTTATGGATAATGTTTTGCTGCCTCCAATATTTACAATTACTTAGTTAATTTATTGAAATCCTGCATTACCTAAAACCTAGAGGAAGTTTGATGTTTCAGGTTATATACAAGATTATTTAATCACATTTTTAACAGAACAAACTAGCGTTAACACAATTTTTACAAGCCTTTCTTCAATATTCATTAAAAATATGTACACATTTATTGTTGTTTAAGTTGTTATCTTTTTGCTTGAAAATGTCATCATACCACAGTACGAAATGATAATTATTTTTCAACTGTCTTACTAACATCCGTGAATAGCAGTCTGACCTTGATGTAACAATTAATAACAAATTATGTTGAAAGAAACATCAATTTACTTACACAACATAATTGTTTTGACTAACACAAAATACAACAATACTGTGTTAATCGGGGTCCACACGAGATTGTGTATATTTTTACACATTTCTCTGTATGTAGCAGTGTGTTACAGGTTTAACACAATCCACTGTGTTAATGTAACATATGCTAAGTGTAACTTTTACACATTTCGATGTTATTTGTGTTATTAAAAGTGTAGCCTTTTAACATGTTAATTTTATTGTATAATAGGTATTAATATGAAAGCTCACTTACCTTTTTGTTACTTCATTTGTTAATTATGTTCTCGTTTACTTTCGAAATAATTATTAATAAATATAGTTTCTGTAATATCTTTTATTAATAACAAATTATGTTGAAAGAAACATCAATTTACTTACACAAAATAATTGTTTTTGACTAACACAAAATAAAACAATACTGTATTAATCGAGGTCCGCACGAGATTGTGTATATTTTTACACATTTCTCTGTATGTAGCAGTGTGTTACAGGTTTAACACAATCCACTGTGTTAATGTAACATATGCTAAGTGTAACTTTTACACATTTCGATGTTATTTGTGTTATTAAAAGTGGTGCACCTACCCTTTTTTTACCTTTTGTTACTTAATTATGTTCTCGTTTACTTTCGAAATAATTATTAATAAATATAGTTTCTGTAATATCTTTTATTTTAACGTATTCTAGAAGTATTTCCAGTCGTCGAGAAAGCATTGAATATATATTACAAAAATTTCATTTCAAAAGCAAACAGGAACATAATTAACAAACTAAAAAAGTAGGTAAGCTTCCGTATCAATATATAGTATTTTCAGAATTATGGTATTACAGTAATAAGAAAATAAATGATATTTTACGATTTTATATTAAAAATGTATCATTCAGTTCAAATGAATAACAACTAAGTTTTCTAACAAAATATTTAACAAAATTAGAATGTGGTAATAGAAATACATATTCTAATAATAAGGGACTTAGAAACTAATAACGTTCTAGAAAATCATAAACAACGAAACAACAAACATTAAACAAAAATTTAGGCACTACATAATAGGAGTTTACAAAAATTGACTGGTAGTGACCTGAACATATAATTTTCTTTTTCTAAAGTTACAAGAAAATACTGTGTAATCTAAAATGACAGAGTAGACTTTTAATATCTTTAGGAGTTTTAATCATAATTGGTTTTAGCTTTATCATAATTATCAGCAATATTTGTTATAGTTAGGTAAGTACTTACCCTTTTTTCTTTGACCAAAACTCAATTTAAATGTTGTTCAAATTTGAACAGAGCGAACGAGAGATAAGTGAACACAACAACGCTATACCGTAGCGACGTGTGTTGGAACAGCTGATATACTGCAGCTGCGCAGTTGTTCTGAGCCAATCAGGAGTAGAGATATAGAACATAGAGGTGTGTTAAGTTTACACAAAATGGAGTACTTTTCACTTATAAATATTATACAAATTCAGTATATTTTATGATAATCAGTAATTTTAACACATTTTGTGTAAAACTTATAAAAATACATAGTCTGTAAAACTATTAACACGAAAATTTTATACATCCTAAATACGGGAAAAACTCATTTACACAGCAACTTTTTTCATAGTGCAACTTTTCACCAACGAAACTCCTTACCAGAAACTAAATAAATATAAGCGCTTCATAGCCAATGCTGCATTGCATTGTAGATAATTTCATATATTATGTACTCATTTCTTTTTTAATTTGCATTATTTATATTTATTTTGTTCCCTGTCGATATTTATACTGTATTAATTATTCATGAATTTATTGATATACGGTATTCTTTCTACCTTTCAAAATAATTATTCAAAAACTATCTAGAACTAAAATAAAGAAAGCATAACTAGACCATACTTTAAAAATCTGAACCTAATCTCGCTCTTGTTCAATGCTGACCCTTCTACCATCTAATAAAACCTACGCCTATGCTCGACTCAACTGCCAAATTTGCGCTACATGGTTTTGATTTCCCGTATTAGTCCGTAACTTGTTTAACGAGGTAGTAAATTTACAAGTAGCTCTCATATTACCGCCATATTGTTTATTACATTGGTACAAGTCTATTATGAGACCCGAACGCTGGAGTTCGTCCGCCAAAGCCACCTTTGATATATTGGTACGTATATTAGAAAATATTACCAGCCACCAGGGCCGGACTCGCAGTCACCAATTGGAAACTCAAAGCGATGCTTAGCTGTCTGGCATTTGTAACTCAAATAGATCTTTATACAAAACGTTATAATATAGATACGCTGATAAAAATTACAGTAAATTTACAGGTTGTTGACACCATGTATTACAGTAAAAATAAAAATACATACTGTACTTATCACAAAAAGCATCAGGTAAATACAGTAGAATTACATCTTTTATGCTAAAATGACATAATTATTTATATTAAAAGTACATATAACGATGTTGTAAAATTGCATTTCATACTCCGAAAAATACATATTCGGAAGTGTATGTCGTTAATTTAATATAATGTATTGTGAATTTGCAAACAAGATGTTATAACGCCCAATAAAATTGTTTGCACCATATCACGTGGTAACGCGACAATGAGGTGAGGAAGTACGTATATGTTATTCTCAAGAAAGCATACTTATGATCGCTTCTTGTTATATTGTGTTATATTTTAAAGAATATTTATAAATGACCTAACATACAGATTCGGAAATTGCGGATCTTTACAGAGAAAGTAGAAATTGCCGCTTCATTCCAGGGAAGGTACGAACTTTAAGAGGGGCGGCGACGTGCATTGGTCTAGCATTCCCCACTACTACGGTAATCGGTTCCGTATCGCCATTGAAAATCTAACTGTCAGATCAACTGATGCCAGTGTTGTCAGATCTCATGCATTCCGAGGAAATCTCATGCTTTTTAATAGACACAAAAAAAAATAATAAAATTATTAAAATTACTCTTTGAAATCTACCAAAACAAAAACCTAACGAGAAATAAAGGCAAAATCGAGTTAAAAATTGAATAGATAGAGGTAGGTATCTACAATATTTGGGTACTTGAAATATCCTTTATTGTAGACTGCTCTCTTAATAATTAGCAATGAATACATAAACGGGTATGACAGTCTACGGATATGAGGTGTGTGTGCTATATTCTCGCTGTATTGCAGCGATTCTTAACTCTATTCCGTAAGGGTACCTACATTTTCTGGAAACAACAGATTTTACGACCCGTGAGTCACCCTGCGTCACGTCAACTGCGCCTTAACGTTCGCCCGGCCTAACAATAAAATAAATTAGAAAGGTTACGTGGTTAATAACTTAAGTAAGTACCTGTAACTACCTACTTACAATGTAATATTATGATAAAATAGCAGAACATAATGATTTTTAATGAAATAAAAATGGCATTACAAAAGTAATTAAAAATTACTTGCTTCTTTGAAATTATTCTCATGCACTGAATTTTTCCCACCTGGCAACACTGCTTGATGAAAACACGCTGTGGTCGAAGTATGCGTGTAGCATGACACAAATACACGCAAGCGGCAAAATACAATTCACCATCAAGATCCTCACTTTCCAAATCTGTATATTGTTTTATATGTCAGTATACTTACTTGTTCATTATTATACTTTTAGAACAGCGGCGGCTGGTATGATTTTGGGAATGCCATCTCAATAACCAGACATGGACCCAAACCAAAAAGGATATGTACTGCGGCGATATAGACAACTTTTGTAGAAAAAGAACCCTTTGCAGTTTGCGAAAAAGCAACTCCCACTAGGAATAATGGCAAATTAGAAGCTTAAATGTTGTGCGGCAGATGAGGCGACATACAGAGTAATTTAGAACTTATCTAAAAAAAAAATTTTTGAATGTACAGGAGATTCTTTCAAATACAATTTTGTAAAATAAATCAAAAAGGTCAGTTCGAAAATGATTTTCAAATACACTTCTGCACGGCACTGGAAACTGGTCCACTGTAAAACCTGACACCGCAAAGCATGCAATCGGCGACCGAACAAAAAATTGAAAGAAATTCACAAGAGAAGAAATAAATAACATTTTATACAGCAAATCGAACTACTTTTGCCGTTATTCTTATCATTATTCAATAGAATTAATCTGTGTTTTTAAATAATAAAATAATTTGACATACCTGATGTTACAGCAACAAAATTTTAGGTCCGCCTTATCTAGTTTCTACAAACTAACACAAATGTTTCTGCTTCTTATCCGATTTGAACTCATAAGTTATTGACATCAGCTATGACACATTTGTGTAAATCATCACTCAGTGCGATACACTTCATTTTTTAATATCCTCACAAACCAATGGATTTAAAGTCACGAGATCGTGGCCATCGTACCGGTCCTCCTCATCCAATCCTTTGATATTTATATTTGGACACGATGTACATGTTACGGATTTAATAGAGCCTCGTGTATGATACGGCACACTGCTGCAATACGCCGTGGACGCCCTGGACCTCCATCTCTTTCACGATTCGGTTGCAAATTTCCCGTGTCACGCCGGTGTTGCATACACTTACACTCACTGCAGACCGCGGTAAAAGTAGCTGCATTTGGCACATGCTTACCGGGAAACCGTTCTATTAGGTATAGCATTTTCACTTCACCACAAATTAAAATGATATCCATCAACTCCGAGTTGCTGTAAATGTAAGCCATTTTAGACACTTGAAAAACTAATGTAAACACTCGCATCACAAAAACGTTAATACTGTAAGTAATCGGATCTCAATATTCGGAATCGCCTGGCTAGATATTATAGTAGCTCAGTGATGTAATGGCTGAAAATGCTACAATTTCAATAATTTTATCTCGGAAATTATAAGGACAATACACATTTTTTTACGATATTGACTCGTGAATCGCACTGTAATGTTATTCAATAAGGCTCAGTATCCGTCTTTAACAATAACCCAAGCATTCTTCTGCGTCTTATCATACCCTCAGGAAAGATACCACCATTAGCTATATAAAATTGCTGTCAGATAAGCTAAAATATGGCTGGTCTTTAACAAAATTTGACATTTATAGGCTGTCACGATATAGGGATATCGTAGCCCGCTGATCTTATATTATTATGTATTACATTTATTTACTTTTTTTCCACAGTAATGCCTCCCGGATTATAACGGGCTAAAAATGTAAAAAATTGTGAACAATGTCAACAATTAGACGATTCTTCTTGATCTAATGTATATCTAATGATGCTACTTGAACCTATGTTGACCTTAAACACTATCTGTGATCGATATGATATGACGCTACTACTTTTCATATCTTCAAAAATAAATAATATCTACCCCTCATTCTAATCCCGAGAAAATGCCCAGAAGTCGGAGATTTGTGCGAGGTAATGGCATATTATTAAGTAGGCCGTATTTGCTCCCAGGAACGACTTACGTTGGTAGGTCCTAACCACTAATCACTGCAGAAATGAGGGAAACCTATAAAACCTCAATAATTAGTGGGATGGTCAAACGCTGGTCGGTATTAATCTCTCACATCGGCCCAAGACAACGTTCTCCCACCATACCATATCTGCCGAGCGGATGCCAATTCTCCCCACAAGTGTAACTGACCTACGGTCTTCCCGAGCGAGTGGCATACATCAATTCAAGTTCAAAAAAAGACAATAAAGTAATCTTAATAAATTTTAATAAATAAAACAATTTTAATCATTCTTTTATAGACATTTAGCAGCATAAATAAATTTTATTTGTTCTTGATGCCCTACTTTAATTGCGGCAATCCAATGCGTAAGTAAAACAAAATAAATTGCTTTCAACCTCATCTATCATTTTTTAGTCTTGTCGTTGTATGCGAACAAAAACGCTTAGTCATATTTGCTCCAACAGCAAGATATCCTCTATCAATGAACACAAAATGATTACAATTTTTCAAATGTTGACCTCAAAAAATATACTCACTGAAACTGACAACTTGATAGGCCGACTGGTTTAACAAATATTAACAAACGTTTGTTTTTGACACATTATATTTTATTGAAAAGGTATATTTGATCATCGTCTGCTAAATCGCACCAGCAGTGCTTTTTCTAGTCTGTTCCTTTGCCCGTTTGCACTGACTCACCGCGCGGCAGCACTTTACAGCTCAAATGTCATAATCGAACATAGTCATCAATTGCTTCATATAAATTATGACAAATGTCTGTTTAAGTGTCTTTTTTAAGTATATAATTTCATACAACCTAAAATAACTAGTATTGTGATCTTATGGTGAATATGCAGGAGTAGCAGTCCATTATTAATACGTATATACCCAGTTTTACGAAAAATGTAAAATATTTAGACACGAAAGCTTTGTGTGAACTATTGGAACGGTATCAGCGTATTTTAATATTTTAAAATAGTAAATGAAAAATACGTACATTTTTGCAAACCAAAAAGTAGGTTCTATTAAAATATAAGCCAAATTCTTAAATTTATGGCATAATGTGTATGTTTCCAAATACTAACGTTGCTGTCGCCACACTACAGTACATTACAGAATTCTAGATTGAAATTCAGCTGATTCGACAGACAAGTATTACAAAAGTGACTCAATTTAGCAGACGATGATTTGATTAAGGCATGTTTCTGTTTTCACCTAAGATGTCCATAAAAATAATCATTAAAATAGTGGTCAAAATTTCATACACTAAAAATTTGGTATAAAAATATTTTAGTTTTTGACCGAAAAATCTACAACTTTCTACTAAGAATGGTTATCTGTAGGCAATTTTCTCAAGAGACAATACTTTTTAGAATAATGCGACCTTTTCAACGTTGCTGTCCATTTAAAAAAATTACAACCACTGTAAACATTTTGATCGCTGAAAGGGATGGTAACCAGAGAAAACTGCCCAGTAGGTATATCAATTGAATAGTCTAAATACATGTTCCAAATTTGAACAGGATCGGTAAATTAGTTTCGTTTTTGACAACTTTAAATGCCTACAAGTCAAAAACCCAAAATGTTTTATTTAACTTTGTTTTGGTAGATGGAATTTGAAAACATCGTGTATATTAAATATTCGTTAAGGCTTTTATGAGTAACCTTATAAGTTTAGTACCGTATTTTTAAATTAATTATTTAAAAAATCCAAATGTGGAATAATTAGCGTGTGTCTTACTTACATCTACTTATATGGACGGCGAGAATCTTTTGGAAAAAATTGTGTATGGCTCATACCCATCAAGGTTGTCAACTCGGTATCTATAATAAAACCAGTGAACTCTGTTGAACCCGTGTCGATATTACATATAAATTATTGAGATTAAAATAGAACTGTCAGTATGAAATCGCAGTTTTGAGAAATTTGTTATAAAATCCCATACTGGTTGTCCTTTTTGGAATACAATTATTTCTGAGAATAATATACGGACGTAGATTTTTATACGATTTACTTTTTCAGGCTTATTAAAAATGGTTACATTCTGTTATTGTAAAAAAATCATACATTAAAACAATTGTAAAAAAACACATCTAGGAATACACTGTAAAAAATATTTACACATTTTAACACATTTTCTCTATGTAGCAATGTGTTAAAGGTTTGACACGATCCACTGTGTTAATACGACATATTTTATGAGTAAATTTTACATATTTCAGTGTTATCTATATTATTAAAAGTGACTTTACATTAACATGCATCTTAATTTTATTTTATAATAGGTACTGATATGGAAGCTCACCTAGCTTTTAGTTCTGGAAAAGATCAAAGTGAACGTATTATAAAATTATAATTTCAAAAGCAAACAGGAACATAATTAACAATCTAAAAGTTAGTGTGTAATTGTGTTACAGTAATAATAAAATACAAGTTATTTTAGCATTAATGATTTTCTTAAAAATATATAATTGAGTAAGTTTTCTAACAAAATATTTAACAAAGTTAGTAGTGGTAGTACATCTGGGACTTATAAACTAATAAGGTTCTAGAAAATCATAAACAATGAAATAACAAACATTAAACAAAGATGTATTTAGGCACTTACTTACACAAGAACTTTTTATTGTGTGAAACTAACTACTCTGTGGACGAAAACCCCAACCCGCGTTGAATTACACCCACAATATCTACCCATATATTTATTTTGTAACATTATTTACTGTATTAGAAAGGTATTTTAAGCTAATATAAATCAAATCTCTTACAATTCCTATCAATGAAGTCATATGTATGTTCTCTGATACCAAACATCTAGGTATGCTAATGAACAATTCCACAGACAAAGCTCTATTCAATAATTATCTAAAGAAATTAATCTATCTTTCACTTTTGGCAGTGGGAACACGACAATTCAACCACAATAGATGAGATTTGACCTATTTCTGCATTTTTAGGATTGCTTCTTCAGGTGGCCTCCTTTAAGTTGAGTCAAATATCTAACTATAAAAATTATTACAAAAATTAAAATTATTTGAAGTTAAATATCGAAAACGACAAAAGTGACAGCCTGTCAATGAATTAAATATGACAATACCTACTTGAATAATGTTCACCTTTTTTTGTAAAAGTTTTTGTATATTTTTAGGTATTAATAATATTGTGTGAAACTAACTACTCTGTGGACAAAAGCCCCAACCAGCGTTGAATTACACCCACAATATCTACCCATATATTCCTTATTATTAGCTTTTGTAACATGTTTTACTGTATTAGAAATATTGAATTGTCGTGTTCCCACTGGCAAAAGTGAAGTTAGATATTTATAGAGTGTTTTCATTAAAAAATTAGTAAATTTAGATAGATTAATTTCTTTAGATAATTATTGAATAGAGCTTTGTCTGTGGAATTGTTCATTAGCATACCTAGATGTTTGGTATCAGAGAACATACATATGACTTCATTGATAGGAATTGTAGGAGATTTGATTTATATTAGCTTAAAATACCTAATACAGTAAAAATGTTACAAAAGCTAATAATAAGGAATATATGGGTGTAATTCAAGGCTGGTTGGGGCTTTGTCCACAGAGTAGTTGGTGTCACACAATATTATTAATACCTAAATATATATAAAAATATACACCTTTTAAATGTTTATAAAATTGGCACCTAGTACAACTATTGACGTAAATAAGGAAAATTGTTAAATTGCTCAGTATTATGAGCAAATATACTCAATTATGTATATTCACATATTTATTTACAGTGTGTGCAAAAATATATGAGAGTTTAGGAAAACATCTAAAGCAAGTGAACTACTTTTGAAAAATATCTATTTTAGAAAAATATTATATAATACTATTTTCTGTTTAAATATTTCTGAGACTACTATCTAATGTTACAGTATTTACTTATGTATAATGATGGATGAAATCCGGATATAGAACCTTGTAAATTTGCGTAGTCAGAGTACATCATAGAAATAGTTTACAACTGCGATAACCTTTTGTTTATATTATTGTTAAAATTTATGAAAATTCTTCTTCCACTATCTAATCAGTTTATACAGGCTTCAGAGCTGTCACATCTAAAGGCACAATATTTGTTTACTTGCAAAAATTTGGACACAATTTAATAAGCGTATTATTTTAAATGTGCAAAACTGTATGATAATCATCAAAATTCAACTATCAAGGTCAAGGCAGTTTATTAAAATGCATACCATTTAAACCATTAATGTTTATGTCAGGCATTTGAATAATTTTACAATAAATCAGCTATCAATTCGCAGTTTACGCATTATGACTATTAGCATTGTCCTTGGCGGTTGTTATGAGAGCATTCCTATCAAAACTGCGTGCTTAGAAAAACACATCCCTAAAATCTAAATAATTACTTGGTTACACACTTTGTCAATTATGGTGAAGGCGCTAGGATCAATATGTTGCTAAAGACTGAGTATCCATTTTTTTCCCTGTTCCTGTTGCCGTGTTTATGTAACTGTAAGATAATAAAAAGGCAATACGAATATATAGATATGTAACAGGAATAATAAATGAAAACGTACATCGAGAATATTCTCCGTCTTGAAAAATCATAACATGCAACTAAGAGCGTAAACTACATTATTGACAACACTTGGCGGGTCTCAAGCGGCTTCGGCTCCTTGAGAGCCAATAATGTTAAACTCAGGACCGTTCCACATCTGAAATCTATGGTTAATTCAAATTGCACTTACATTTTTTTTATATTCCAGATGAGTAAAATAGTACCTACCAAAATGTCACTAAAATGGACTTGAATTTAACAAATAGAAAATAGTTAATATTTCTCTATTGAGTATCGATAAAAATGGAAAAATTTTAAAGAGAAAGAATTGTATAAACAAAGTTTTTTACTCTATTAAGTTATATCTTATATCAAAAGTGTGCCAACATCAGGCATCTATCTTTGTGGATTGGATTGGCACCCTCTCTGCTTGTATGGTATAGGGTGGAAGAACGTTGGCTTGGATCAATATCAGAAATTGATACAAGTTGGCGTTTGACCATCCCCTTAATTAATGAAGATTTTCAGGTTTTCCTTATTCCTGCACTGAATGGTGGCTAAAGACTACCAACCTAAGTCATTCCTGGGCGCAAGTGCAGCTGCTTAATAATAATATGCCGCCCCCTCTCAGACCCATGTCTTGCGACTTCTGGACTAATACTCCTTAGAGTGTGGGTAGAGACATTATTATTATCAACTGGTTTATTTATTTTCATCATATTTCATATCATAAAATGATAGCTTTAGCTTCTAACTCGTCACTCAGACTTATAAATATTTTGTAAATTTGATATTATTTGTAGTTAAATAATTTTCTTAAAAGAATATGGTTTTTGCAAACAGCGAAATACAACAATAAAGTAGCTGATATAATAGCAGTTAAGTGTCTAAAACGTGAACCTAGGTGAAGATTATTTTCAATATCCTTATTTTTTATTTTAAATGTGACAAAATAAATTGCTGACATTTAAGCTAAAGTTCCATAATAATCAACAGTTTCTGTAATTTACTCCGAAGCTGGGCTTCCTTGTTTCAAATAATCCATTAAGAATCTGATTCAATTCAAGCAAGAAAACTGAAATGCTTTTTCCTACTGGACATTGTTTTTCAGATATACGAGTATAGGTTGGCAGTGTTCAAAGATAAATTTGGAACTTCATTTATAATGTAAACAAAACCATTTAAGCCTTGTTGAATGACCTACTGGAGCGCCAGATCTTAATCCACTGCATTATGATTTTTGGGGTCATATAAAATAAACAGTTAATTACAAAGCACAATTATGAATTCTATGTATCAAATTCAAGCTGTTCAAGATCTTGCCGCATTTACTAATTCACTGATTTGACGTTGCCAACCATAAGTCGCGACAGGTTATTCGTCTATTTTTTATATGACCTATTGTTACTTTTCGTAGAATTATATACAACATGGCTATAACCAACCGGGGCTTTCTAGATCCCTTTAGCTAGGGTGGATCGCTCTCTATCGTCTTTATATCCTACTACTAATTTTTTTCCATAACACTCTATATTTTGTCTTTTCTCTCTATTTTTTTATTCTAATCCTGTTTAGGTTCTTTTCCACTTCTTCCGGCCATTTTGATCTGGGTCTGCCTCTCCTTCTTCTCCCTCCCGGATTGCACTGCATCGTATAACCTCACCTCACACTTTTTTTATCATCCTTACTTTGTCTTCACCGATTAGCAATATTTCGTGGTTTATTCTCTGTCTGCAATTATTCTTATCTATTTTTATTGGTCTTATTGATAACGAACACAATCATTATCTTCCTTTCGAGTCTTTCGACTTAATTCTTCTTTTCCTTCCTGTTAGTGTCATTGTTTCTGCTGCATACATCATTATCGGTCTTATCATTGTGTCATAAATTCTTATCTTTGTTTTCTTTGTAAGTATTTTGCTTCTTAATAGTTTCTTATTTACATAGTAGGCCTTATTAGTTGCAAACATCTTTTCCTGCATTTCTATTCTTCTCTCTCCAGTTTTACTTATCACGGTTTCCAAATAATTGAACTTTTCTCTTCGAATTCATATATTCTCGTATTTTAATTTTCTTATTCTAACATATCTTTCCAATGCTCATACTTTTGTTTTGTCTTCATTTATTAGTAAATCCCATCCGCTTTCCTTTTTTTACTATTTCATTCACCATTTATTCCATTACTTTTCTTTTTTTTTACATTATTACAATGTCGTTAGTATAAGCAATAATTATTTGTCCTCCAGTTGTCCTCAGGTTATCTGTATGTATTTTCCTCATCACATATTCCAATGCCAAGTTAAATAATGTCGCCGACAGAGACATTTTGTGGAATTTGAAATGTAAATTTTGTATGTAATTGGATTCTGATGGAGAGGGAATCTTGTAAAATATAAACTAAATTTTGTATGATTCATTTAGAATCAATACAGCATTAGATTTTCATTTTATTACGAAAAATAATTAACATTATCTTACATATAGAAAAGAATAACAGTTACAAGTAATATCTGTATTAAAAAAATTGAAAAAATAGTTCCTATATAAACAATAAACAAAAACAATTATTAAATGAATCCAGTTTTTTATTATTAAGAAATAGCGACAATTCCAATTCCCTCCTGAATGAGCCACTGAGTATTAGTATTTTTACTTTAACAGGTCTATGTTAATTAAATATTCATCTTTTATAATATATAAGGTTTGGGTATTGACAGTTTTCATATTAATTTGCTTTTTGGTTCATTTCTCCCTCTGAATTTGGCACATCGCCTACCCCAGTCCGGCTCTGTACATAATCCATTTGGTCGAATCCTCACCCGCCGCGCGCAGCATGTTAAATTGACTTTAATAAAGATATACAGGATAAAGCCAGGTAACCTTTTATTAAACGACGTTATATTTACCTTAGTATCTCCCATGTGAACTCTCTTTCCATCCACTCAACGTTGCAATGATCCGTTTTTTCTCGACTACCGTTTCATTCCTCAAAAATGGAATTAGACGTCAATCAATACGGCTCGGAAATAATTTAAATTTAGCGCCATGTGCCCTAATACCTCCTACGGTAGTGCTTTTAAGTAGTGCAATAAAAGAAGCGTAATTAAGAATGGTAAAGAGATTTTTTGTCTTTGAGCTTATTGGTGATTGTTTGGCGTTGTTTTCTATCTTGTGAGCTGTGAGCTTTGCGTTTTTCACGTATTTTATTTTGTTTGTTAGGTTATATTAGTAACACTTTTTTGTTGGTTATCGATTAGGAGGAAAAGGATCTCGTGAGATTGTAGAGCACTTGTCGCCATCTGTTAGAGCGTAGATGTATTTGTAGTGTCCGAACGAGTTGAGGAAGCACAGCCGTAATGAGCGGATCATGTTTCACAAATAGCACACCATAGGCGTAGACGGGGTTTTTACCAGACAGAGACATGTTTTTATTTTGTATGTATTTTATTTTCTTGTGTTATGTAGATGTATTCGTTGTGCCATTTTTAGATAATATTTGGCATTTTTGCATATATTGCTATGGATGTTTTATGTGTAACACCAAAAAAATAATTAAATTAATTAATTAATAATTAATTTTTGATTTCGTCACAACTATGATTTGTTATGTAAAAGATTTTATTTTAAATAAAACAAATTTTATTCATTTAAATTAATTAATTAATTTTTAATTTTCCTCTTATTCCCAATAACTTTTATTTTATTTGATATTTTTGGCTGTAGATTCACATTTAATGGTATTAACGTTTTTTTACTGTATAACATGTATATAAATTCTTTCTTTGATTTCCGCAGTATTGTCATTAAACAAGTATCCTGTTTTTTCTTTAGTTTAATCGGGTTTTTGCCACATTTCTGAAAAAATAAAGATTAATTAAATAAGTCCTTGGGCCAAACGGATCAGTCAGGGGTTATTTTTAAAACTAAGACTGTCTAACCAAAAAATCTCACACTGAAAAAGCAGTTAAGTAAAATATAACAAAAATCGCATCACTTTCGTATTTTTTCACGTTTCTCTCGGTTTCGTTCTCAAAATAGTAAATGTATTAAAAGTATGTTAAGTTCGACAGTTTAAAATAGGTTTATCTGCCTCTATCGAGTTTTCATTAAACGGGTTAGTAAATTTAGCTAGATTAATTTTTTTAGATAATTATTGAAGAGAGCTTTGTCTGTGGAATTGTTCATTAGTATACCTAGATGTTTGGTATCAGAGAGCATACATATGGCTTCATTGATAGGAATTGTAGGAGATTTGATATATATTAGCCTAAAATACCTTTCAGTAAAAAATGTTACAAAAGCTAATAATAAAGAATATATGGGTAGATATTGTGGGTGCAATTCAACACTGGTCGGGGCTTTAGTCCGCAGAGTAGTTAGTTTCACACAATATTGCTAACACCTAAAAATATAAAAAAAGAAGTAACAATAAAATAAAAATCATTTAACATCTTTGTGGAAGCAGATAAACACATTTTAAGCTGTCAAACTTCACATACTTTTAATACATTTCCTATTTTGAGAACGAAAACACAGAGTTTTTCGAAATGTCAAAAAATAAGAAAGTGCACTGTAGTGATGTGTTTTTTGTTAATTTTTACTTATCTGTTTTTTCAGTGTGAGATTTTTTGGTTAGGCAAGTATCCTCTTTTAAAAATAACTTTAATAATGTATCAGTTGTAGCCAAGGCAAAGGGAAACGATTTTTTCGTGTTGCAGGCGATGAACAACCACAACATAAAAGTCAGCAACTTTACCAACCTAGATGCTGTGACGTACCCGATAATTAAACTAATCGGAACCGTAGACTACGAAATCAGCGTCTCTTGCCAAAACCAAACCGACAAAAACGTCTACCTGACCCTTAACAACAACTCCAACATCCTCATCACCACCAACCTGATAGAAAACAGATTTAAGTTTCTAGTCGAACTCCAAAGAGGCAAAAATCAAATCAATATCAAATTCTGCTGTGAGACTATTGGGATTACATTAGAGTATTTTTCTATAAAATCCGAGAATTCTGTGATACCGCTTTATGTGATTTGCGATGGGCACGACGGCTATTTCAGGCCCCTCCGTGGGAGAACAACAATGTCGAAAGTGCCTGCAAGAGAATTACTTTGTGTTCAAAACTGCTCCAATGCGTTACGGCTGAGAAACTGTACGAGCAAAACTTGGGGAGGACAACGTTTTGTCTCGAATCGGACTGCCAGGTTTTCCACAGCGAACTGAACTACCTGGAGGCCAGGAACATGACGCAAGTGGAACTGTGGGAGTGTATAGGTAATTTCATAGCATTGTTTTATGTTAGGTGTCGAACAAAAGATAGCGTAGATATTAGGATTAGGAAGTAAGGCGCCATGTCTCATTTGTCGTCAATTCATATTTTTTCAACTTTAGAGCTTAATAATAGTTATTTTTATATCAAGTTCGTAAAATCAGGGTTTTTAATGGTGCTTGACAATGATTATTTTTGATCCAGACTGTAGGTGAAGACAAAAAATCATTCGAAAACGCCATAAAACCCTGATTTCGAGCAAGAAATATAGACAATATTTTTGTCCAACTGTCCAAAGTATTTGCCAGTGTAGGTTTCAATGCAGGTAAGTCAATGTTAAAAGTGACATCGTGAAAAAGTACCCGAACTGTGAAAAATAACTTTTACGATCGCATGCATTTTATTTCCATTTTTCATCACAGCGTGCTTTTGTTTATCGCCGTTTTCTGTGTAAAAATAAGTAAAAAATCATTATTCTCGATGGTATCTGAGACTGCTGTTTAATTTTTTTGTCCAGCTGTCGAAAAACAACATTTTTAATCGCAAAATTAGCCATGTTTTAACGTCAACCTATTGCAATAATAATGACACTCTCTTGAATCAGTTTTAGAAGTACTTACTGGTATAAATTTCATTACATCTCTATTGGTGAGTGAATTAAAAGAGTGCCATTATTATAGCAATACAGGGTGTTTCCTAACTCGACAGCCAAAATGAAATGTCATATTAGTCGCGTCAAATTAGCATTTCACTTGCAACTTTTTGCGGAGAGGTCCGATTGAGATGCGGTTTTCTGCAAAATGTTCAGGGAATTGTTTATAACAAAAGGTACATCTAACCTCTGTACGCTCGCAAATTTTTAATTGTTTATTTAACAAATGACCCATTTTTGTTGAACATATGGCAAATGTCACACACGATTCAACGAAAATGTTTGGAAAATATTCTCTCGGGGGTTTTCGAGGTTCCTCTTTATGACTCAACACTATTGAACAATTACAAGGTGGAATTTTAAATGCAGTGCATAATATACAACATACTGTAAATTTTGAAGCAGTTTATAATTCACTTGTTTTGCGTTGCCAGGCGTGTGTCAATATAAATGGTGGCATTTTTGAACATCTATTGTAGTTCTTAACTTTGTAATAATGTTTGTTGTTTGTTTTATTATTTACTTTAATAAAATATTTTTATAACTCGTAGTCAAAAATAATCACATTTAAATAAAGGATTGTGGAAAATTAAGACTTTAACAAATTCTAACAATGAATTCACATTTATCAATTACTCAATTATTTTTATAACTGAATATCTCTTAAACGAAGCCCGATATGAAAAAAGTTACTGTTTATTTTATGTTTAAAATTCGATTTTACATATGACATTTCATTTTGGCTGTCCAGTTAGGAAACACCCTGTATATTGTAGAGTTCTGTCGTAAATCCATATTTGAATCCGCTGTATTCTTTGAAGGCTACTAAAGGTATAATTTATTCTTATGAATCTTTTCATACGCCGAAAAAATATATTTTCAAATCATTATTTAAACCCCCTTTTCAGACTGTCACTGACCGGTCACAGCCTTGGTCGGTTACAGCTCACAGTTCAACTCGATATCGACCTGATGCAATGTTGTCAAGTTGTAATATTTTTCTATATAGTACCTACCCACCTAGGTTTTAGACATCACAAATAAACGGTTGCACTGACTATTTTAGAATATCATGTTTTCTTGCTCAGTTCAACTTCAACCAATAATAATTTAAAATGTTAATACCCAATAAAATCAAATAATTTTATTAAAAATTGCAAGTAATGCGGTCCACTCAGGTTTTCCCGTAGAAAATACGGCCCAATCAAACGATACCCGTACACTCGCGTGTCGAGCAAATGTAGCTGTTATGACTGCAACAAAACTCCAACGTGTCTAATGATAAACTGAGTAATAAACCATTTACGTACGTTACATAAAAAACCTATACCCAATGGGTAAATTATTGAGAAGCTGAAAAGTGTTTCGTGTTTAAATACTAAGTACTTAATAAAAAACCATCGTGTTGTCGACAGAAAACTGTCCAAGACCGAAATGGCACGCCGCTAATCTAAGTTATCGAGAGTTAATCTTGACCTTGACCTACCGTATTATTAGGTCAATAACCTAGTTACCTAGTTTTTGTACTGTTATTTAACGACAAGGAGTAAAACTATTTTTTTTAATCTAGATACATGAATGAATTTTCCTTAAATATTGATTTATTTGTTAATAAAAACAAATGTAGATAATAAATAAATGTTTTCGAATGTTAGGTTATTACAGTTTAATAATTTTGATATTACGTTTTCACTACGTTTTATAAATAAATATGAATTTTTAGTATTACTCGTAAGTACAATTAACCGCACACATAACCAGATGTACAATTTGTAGTTACGTACATCTAGCCTAGAAATGTATTGTTTTTGAGTAGTATGATACTAACCTGTTTACAGCCCACCTGTCAATTACACCTTCATTTTTCCGTCCATAGCACTTTATTATTAAAATTCAGTCGCATTTCGTAAACATTCTCCGTATAACACTACCATTTCCACATATTCAGAATTTGTAAAATTATGCGTTGTGAATTTACGCCAAATACGTGAGGTTAGACCGAAATAAACAAACTACTGCTTACTGCTTGTATTCTCTCCATCTCCCCTCCAAATGTGTGGCATGATCTACAAATTTAAGAGGGAAGAAATGCGGGAAATGCAGAGTGCTAAATGGAGGTAAATTTGAATAACACGCTGATGTGTTAGACGATATTATGTATGTAAATGTGTCATCCATGGTTAATACAGGAAGTCTGTGGCAATAGATTTTCGTCGGGTGCGTCATCAGAAAGTTCGTAGCGTACCAGGAGCGTCGTGTTACTGATTTTTATAGGGTGATTTGTTTATTTTTTTAAAGGTCGAGTAAACATTTTTTTTTTCAATTTTCTGCATTTATTAGGCCTCCCGAATACATATATATGGTTAAAATTAATGACATTATGACTGACTCACCCTGTATTGACCAATACTTTTAGCTAACCAGCATAATTTAAGAAATTCATGCATTTAAACAGCGTGTGTAAAAAAGCAGCTTTTACGATACTCGTTTCAAAAATCTCTTAAATATGCTCTAAAGTTCTAACATACTGTATTTTAGGAAGAGAAATCATGAAGTCTGACATAGCGTGCGAAAATAAGAAGTACTTAGCATTCCTATCCTGTACGAGGTACTGGGGAGAAAATTACACAGAAACAATGAAAACGCACGAGGAGCTTTTGAAAATCACCCAGGCCTATGTGGCACTAGGGGGAGGAGGTTTGGCATTGTTCGGAACGGCTTGTCTTTACACATGGCCGGAAAGTTTTGAAGAAATAATTCTCAGATTCGAAGATTCCACGCTTATAGATCGTACGCAGTTCTTAGATGACAGTTGTTACAGGTAACATTTTACATTTTGTAATTGCGCGACACTGTATTTCAGCGCATATGGTGTTCAAACTCATTCTACATGAAGGGTGTTCCGCATAAGGAGACACTGAGTAGGTGCATGTAAGGCGTCCCAAAATATTGCAATTTAACCAAGCATACCTATATACAAACTTGCACACAGACGGAGTTACAAGCCTTCAAAGTGGGGTGAAATATTGTGAAAAAATTAATACCTCTGAATTATTTTTACTTGGAATAACCAAATTTGGAATATGATTTAGGTTTATTATTGGTTTTTTTTACTATGATTTCAAATTTCAATTCTAATTATTCCAAACTTATTTCTCCATTGATTGAATTTAAAAAGAATGATACCTAATATCCCGCGCAAAACTTAATTAGCGGCGAAACGTTTGGAAGCATGGATTGCGACCAGCTACAGCGGCGGCTACGGAACGCCTCGGAGGACCACCATTATCCGAGGAACGGTTCCGACCGTATCAGTCGTAATACCAACAGTAGGAACCGAAATCAATATATGGACAGGCCCAGAGACACCGATAGCGGGTCTGTCCCCACAGAGCCTAGCCCGAGAACAACCAGGGCAGGTAAAAGAATCCCAGCTAATGCTAGGGATGTGCATTTTAACTCTGTTTCTGGCAGCTACCAGTTACCGAGGTCATGACATAACAACCCGGAAAATCACCATGTATCAAGAGAGATAAGTCGATTTGGAAATCTCCTACGATATCATTTCATACTTCTTCTACAATGCCCTTCACAGAAACCTAGCACAAATCATGTCATGTCAACTTGTTCGCTGAATGTATCACCATTTTCAGCAACAAACAAAAGCAAAAATAATATAGTTTGATTACTAACTATCAAATTTTAATGGCAAATAGTAAAAAAGTGATTTAAATTAAATTATGTGCGGGATATTATCATTCATTATAGATTCGATCAATGGAAAAAAAAATTGGGTATAATTTTAGTGGCAACTCTCCCTCAATGAACACCTTATGGTGTTTCAACTTACTTGAACTCATAATCAAAAAATATCAATAATAAATCTAAATCATGTATCAAATATGGTTATCCTAAGCAAAAGCAATTCAGCGATTTTTATTTCGAAATATTTGACTCGGAATGCCTGTGTGCAACTTTGTATATGTTTGGTTAAATTGCAATATTTTGGAACCTCCTACATGCACTTGTTCTATGTCGGTTCTTATGTGGAACACCCTGCATAGTTATAGTGATTTTCTTTTTCTATAGGCTTATTTTTTAAATTTACTTCGATAATAATAAATTTCGGCATATGTTTCACCGAATTGTATGAAGAACAAAAATGAATGAACAAAAAGGCTTTATGATAGGTACACTCTTTTTCATAAAGAACTTAAAAATCAAATTATTTTAGGGGTACAGTCGGAGCATGCTTTTCGACGACCTTAGGATCAGTTCTACACGAACTGTACCACACTTTCGACTTGGGCCACACAGAGGAGGGGATAATGAGTAGGGGTTTCGACAATATATACAAAGTGTTCACTCGTCCTCACTCCACCGCCCAAAAATCCAATTCTACGCACGACATGACCAAAGCTCTCCAGGACAAGATCGAATTCAAAGAGGAATTCGAGTCTGAGAGTCTAGTTGAAAGACTGCAAAAGGAGAACAAGAGAAAAGAATTTACCGTGATCAGAAAAATAGAAGAGGAAGCTGATGATACGTTTTTGACGAGAAGTTGTGCTGTCTTGTTGTGTTATCACAAGTAATGGTACTAGCTTAGGGTTTATTAACTATATTTCTTAATTATTCTTTTTCTAGATGGTTCAACCAGAGTACATCTAGGCAGTGCTCTTTACTCTCCTTCGACTGCTTCAATAAACTCATAAAGTCAACTTCTGGCATTAGAGTCGTTGAAATACGAAGCAAAACGTCGAACTCGTTATTCATAATTGGACCTTCGAAGGCAGAATTCTAAAATTCTCATTCCAAATACCACAAGATGTTATTATCAGCTTGACCGAGGATACTTATATCATGTTTGTCGAAGATACAGTTGGCTGCATTTTGAAAGAGGAATTTAGCATGTAAAACAGTTTCCGAAAAAGTTGAGGGGTCGGAATTTTTACGAGGATATTCAAAGTACGCAACGGCTTAGGCTTAGCGAAAATAATGTCCAGTTCATCTTCACAGTGTCACCGATAGGCATTTTTTGGAATATTAATGATTTTATTTAACCAAAATAATATTTTTATCCACAATCACATTATAATCGGACTTTTATCCACACATATGAGCCGTCTAAAGTGACACTTTATCCACTAGTACTAGTGGAATAATGAGAAAAGTAATAATAAATCTATAATAAATCAAATTTATTTACTTATTAACATTTACATTTATAGCAATAGACATTTCGTTTTTAATTTTATCACATTTAACTTCTTTCCGTTAATAACAACCCTTGTAGCATTGTTGTCATCATTTTCCGCGCATAACATCTACCGAAGTTTGTGAAGAATTTGCACAAGTTACCGATGATGTCTCTTCTTATAAAAAATAGCTATATTTTCTTTGGTTTTCGTTGCAATATCAAGTTTGTTAGATATGGACTTCTCAACATAACTTCTGCTGCAGAGTTGCTCTTCCATCCACCATGCCCTTTACCTAATGGTTGTAAGATGAGCACCTTTATTGGCCAAAAAAGTTATTGAAGTGCGCCTCATACAATGGCTAGTATATGCTTCTGGATTTGCGATATTCAGGAATGAAGCATCTATTGAGTACCTTCACTAATGTGTTGAGAAGTACCTACATTCATGATTGATGTATCTTAAGAAGATTCTGTCTTTGGTTGTCAAGTATTGAAACAACTAGGTAACTGCCAACGTTCTGTACGTCAGTAATTTTCAAATTTGTCAATTTACAGCATTGGCAGGCACCAGAAATCCCCATTATTAGAGCAACCCAAAAAATTCAAAGTTCACTATATACCTAACGACAGTTAAATGTAAAGATATATTACCTTAATCATTAAATGTTCTTTATCGGAAACACCAGTCAAAAATTCTTCAATATGCGCTCTTTCCAATCCTGCAGCTTTTTTTGATTTGTAACCTCTCGATTAATTCTTCAAATAAGCAGTAAGCTTGTTATATTTTCTATTTATATCTTTGTGGACCTTTACAGTAGCCTTCAACATCGAATACTTCAACCACGTAATGCAATTGCATATTTTTTTTTTCTTCAAATTTAAAAAATACGATAGCATGATTTTCTCATTTACCTATTGTCATTAAATCCGTTAAATTCGGAAAACACTTTTTCGTAATGTAATTTCGCTGGCAATAAATGAAAAATTGTTTATTGGGCTTCTTTGAAAACAGCCACAGGAATACAATCGCTCTCTTGCATTTTTGCCAAATTCAAATAAAATTGTTTATTAAATAATTGATAAATTAACAACGTACCATAGCACCAGTAGATATAACAAAAACCTAACACGTTTCATTGAGTACTAAGAAATGTCAAGTCGTGCGACTATTTCTTTATTAAATTCCAATAATTCTGACACCACAAATATGAATATATGTGATGTGATTATGGATAAAACGTTGTATTGCATTCGTGTTTTAATACTTTTAATTGCGTTTTATCCACTTAAGAATATTAAACGCTCGAACTACATTCTCGCGTTTAAACATACGTTTAAGGTTATGTTCTAAATGGAACATGGAACTTAAAGAATGTGTTCAAAATTGTCACCATTTATTTTAACACGATAAAATTTTCTTTATAAAATTTCTATTCTCTTGTATGTGATTCTTTTGATAAGCGAGAAGGAGCTGCCGCATTTTGACGACGCTCTTGAATATCTCTAGTAGTTCATTATTCTCATAAGCAAGAATTATTAAGTGTTTAAATTTTGCAACAGGTTAAAAACGTCAACATAAAAAAAAAACAAGAAAAATAGAGGTCGCACAGGAAAGAAACTTATCGTATCGAATTATTTGTAAATATTAATAGTTTTTTTCTTCTCCTTTATTTTTGGAAAATTCCAAAAAAGTCTATTTTAATTTAAGTAATATATACAGTTAAAATTGTACAGGATGTTCGATAAAAAATGAAATAAAATACATTATCAGGCATCTTAAGGAAGCAAAACTGTACTAAGCTAAGTTGATTTAAATCACACTATTTTTGTCCAAGGAAGCTAGCCTTAAAGTATAGCCCATTGTTTTCTGAACATCCTATATAACCAAGTTAAAAAGTAACACTTTAATAATTCAAAGAAAAACAAATAATTCTGACGTTGGATTGATGGACTGGACATCCAAAAAATTACATAAACTGCATGAAAAATATTTAAAATCAAATTTTCATTTATTTTTATACGTTCAGACGAATTTTGCTACCGTAGCAATATAGCAATTAGCGGAAGTGTTAAAATATAATATAAATATGTATCTGACTGGCTTAGGCTAAATAATAAGCGTGTTCGTTTCTCTAACTTTCTTATTTAAAGGAATACGTCCATTGAAGCGCTCGGCTAAATAAAAAATGTCTTCCTAAATATATGATAGATAATAATAGATAATAAAAAAATATTTCTCTGTGCTAGCATGTCTGGTTAAAACTACTAACTACTTCTAGCAAATGTGATGGTATATTGCTGAATTTATTAAATTAGACATTATAACGAGGATTGAGAGCTTATATTAAGTACCTATATATAGTTTAAATTCTATACATGGTTGGAAGTCTCTACATTCGCGAACCAAATTCGATTCATCCTTTCCTGTCTTGTTTATTGCACCGAATAAATTAAAAATCCAGAAAAAATACTTGGTTTACTATTGGGTTAAATTTGGCTCACCATGTATAATATAACCAGAAATTTACTGGATATAGAATTTGAGTTCGAAGGCTCTTGCTTCCTACCATCTCACTGTAGTTTCAATAACTGTTTTCGACGTAGATAAAAATAGCGTACTATCGTACATTACAGGGTATTTCAAATTACTGTCTACATACTTTTGAATTTCCTCGTACTTTCTTTATATATTTAAAAGCCAAATAATTCTCATAGCTCTAGAACACCATAATCGAAACACAAGAATACGTAAATTAAAATAATCAAAATATAGATTTAGAGAATAATAAAAATCGATAAGAATTTTGCTATTGTTCGTGTCTATATGTAGCAAATAATAGATATAACTATTTATTTTAATTTATTTATTTATATTTATTGTGAGCATAGAAATAAACACTGCTAAAATATAAGTTGTTAGTTATTTTCCCATTTAAATTTGTAGAAAGTATACGCCGCACAAACAAAATAGTATTTAATACGTCCTTTAGTCATTCTGCATTTATTTTCATCCACTCTCTTTTGAAAATAAGTACTATTTACATTATTTTTAATAAATAAAACGTTTATTATCTCATAATAAAAGGAAAACAAGTTTAATTCATCCTATATCTATTTTCTATGTCAGCTAAACTGATATCAGTTCTAAGTTTCATTATCCTGAAATAAGTAGCTTGCTTGGATGCGGTGTATTTTAAAGCACAATACCCAGAAATCAATTGGACACATAACATGCAGAACATTACTCCTTGTGCGACAATCTCTAAGACATAAAATCTAAAATAGGGATTTAGTAACAAGAAGCTTTGTAGAGTAAACTGTAGGAGCAGAGACAACATCCAAAATCCTGCTAGTTCTGGTATCTAAAAAAAAACAAATGAGTCAGGATAATTGTTGTCACTTTGTACTTACTCTGTCCCTTAAATTGCCTTCATAACCTAAAAATAATCTAAGTATCTCCACGAGAAATATTGTAGTTATGATTGTCACTATTATAAACTTGTTCAATTCGCTATATAAATAGAACTAGAAACCAGAACAACAATCATCAATAAAAAGGAGAAACGACCTATTTTTATTAAAACACCACAATCTATTTTGACATCCCGTATACTTACATTTTGAATGAGAAATGATATTATCACCAGTGTCCAAACTGGAGCAAAAACTACGTTAAAGTACAGCGACATCTGTAGGGGCAGATTGGATAAAACTTCGTTTCCTGAAACAAACCATTTATATCAATCTATCTAAAAATGGAAAAGCTTTCAGACCAGTCAATTTGTTGTCAATTTTGTGAGAAAGCCTGGGAACACATAATCAGAAACGGAAGTCACTGTTTCTTTCCAGTCCATGCTTGTAAAGATCCGGAAAAATGAGCCCTTCACAATCTGTTATAATATTTCTGCTGAAAAATAGATTTCCAGGTTTGATCGATACTTATTTATGCTATAGGTGTAGGAAAAGGGAGCTGAATTGTATGTGTTGGGTTTCCTAGCAACCAAAAAATTGTATGTGAAAACAAAGATTAGATATTTAGGTACATTTAGATATCTACATAAACTAATATTTTTTATGATATTTCATATCCTACCACCTCTTCAGTACGTACTTATATAATAAAGTATATTAAAATATGAGAGGTAAATATTAAATATTAATCTGTTAATACAATTTTATTACAAAAATATTTAAGTGAATATAACGAATAAGATGTTTCTCAGCTGCACCTTTAAATGTGCGATGTAGCGTATTAAACAAAAAATATAAAAAATAATCTGTATTTACGTCAGAAGTCAGATCATGTATAAATTCATCTGATGATAGAGAGATAATAATATTTATACGATATCTGATGATGATAATGGCCGAAGATAAGAATAATACATGGAATGAATGAATCTATACGAATATTGTAAATACATATCACTATTCACGTTGAAAAAGAAAAATTACTAAGTAGTATATAATTTTAATTTGAACACCGGCATGGATATAAATAGCATTTGGACATTGGCAGGGTGAGTATGTGTATTTTTAATAAGTGAAACGCCATGAAATATTATCTATCAATTAAGTACTTATTTTATGAAATTGCCTACTCAAATCACGTACGTACATACGTATTCATAACAATGTTTGATCTCATTATTCTATTTTATTGTTTTTATATGTATACAGGGTGTTCAGTAAATAATGGAATATACTTTGAGGCTAGCTTCATTGGACAAAAATAATGTGATTTAAATCAACTTACCTTAGTTCATATGCTTGCTTAAGAAGTTATAGGCCTGAGAAAATACTTTTTTATTTAATTCGTTTACGATAATATTCTTATTTGTTGGGTAATTGTACTCAAATTTTGGAAAAAAAGGTTTTTTTTTGTAAGATAAACACGAATGTCTGATTGATATTTGACTTAAATGTACACAGCGTTCTGAGCGCCTACTGTTATTCCTTTTATTTTTTTTTAGAGACACTAACCATTAGTAACTGTAACAACTTTTTGAATTAATAATTTTTTAGAATTTTTGATTTCCAAACTTAACAAATACGTCAAACGTAGTTTTTCTAAAATAGTTAATTTTAGCGGCATGCAACAAGTATACTTTTTTAAAGCTAATCGAAGCTTCTTTCAAAAGAACCAATCATTTTCAAAAAATTTATATCCTTGACAAAACTGAAGAGAATATATAGTCCTTTCAGATGCCAGATTTCAGTGGCACAGATACTGAAAGAACGCCGGTACATTTAACGCAAAAATCAACCAGATATTTCTATTTTTTTTATATTTTTTCAGGTATTAACAATATTGTGTGAAACTAACTACTCCGTGGGCTAAAGCCCCAACCAGCGTTGAATTACACCCACAATATCTACCCACATATCTTTATTATTAGCTTTTGTAACATTTTTACTGTTTGAGAAATGTATTTTAAGCTAATATGTATCAAATCTCCTACAATTCCTATCAATGAAGTCATATACGGTCAGTGGTCGCGCGGTTTAAGGCGTTAGTACTTGAATCGAGGTGACTAGACGGAGTTGGTTCGAGCCCAGCTGCCGGTAGACCGTATATAAGCTATATTCATAGAGAGGATTGGCACCCTCTCTGTGGGTATGGTAGGGTGGAATAATGTTAGCTTAGGTCAATGTGAGAGATTGATTCCGGTTGATATTTGACTACCCCCCTAATTAATGAGGTTTTCCTCATTCCTGCACTGAATGGTGGTTAGGGCTTACCAACGTAAGTCGTTCCTGGGCGCAAATGCGGCCTGCTTAATAATAATATGCCGCCCCCTCTCCCGCACAAGTCTCCGACTTCTGGGCTAATCCCTGTGATTAGAATGAGGGGTAGAGATATTATTATTATTATTATATGTATGTTCTCTGATACCAGACATCTAGGTATGCTAATGAACAATTCAACTTAAAGGAGGCTACCTGATGATGCAATCCTAAAAATGCAGAAATAGGTCAGATCTCATCTATTGTGGTTGAATTTTCGAGTTCCCACTGTCAGAAGTTAGATATCTATAAAGTGTTTCCATTAAACCAGGTTAGTAAATTTAGATAGATTAATTTCTTTAGATAATTATTGAATAGAGCTTTGTCTGTGGAATTGTTCATTAGGTAGCATACCTCCTTCATTGATAGGAATTGTAAGAGATTTGATATATATTAGCTTAAAATACCTTTCTCAAACAGTAAAAAACAGATATTTCTATCTCACAAAAAAACTCATTTTCGAAGATTTCAGTACAATTACCCAAAGAATAAGCAAATCATTATAAAAAAAATGAGACAGAAAAAGTACTTTCTCTTTACTTTTTAAGGAAACAAAATTGTACTAAGGTAAGTTGATTTAAGTCACATTTTTTTTGTCCAAGTAAGCTAGCATTAAAGTATGAGCCATCCTTTACTGAACACTCTGTATATTTTATACAAGTCACGTTTTTACAAAGATGGTAATGCAATAAAGATTATTCAATACAACTGCGATGCAGAATAATTATGTTTTAACGATTTATCTTATTACTTCTATAGCTTTGCTCATATTCAATAAATTTGTGATGGAAATTCAGAATGGTTAGACAATTTTAAAATAAAAACGTATATATAATTGGGACTGTTACATATTTATATTTAAAAATTTCGATATTCAAGGGCTACAAGTTATTTGAAGTTTTCGAGCCAAAATGAACAAATTTTAGAACAGATAAAGGGAACCATATACTCCTGGAATTATAGATCAGAGTACGATTTAGAATCTATTAAAAATGATTTAAATGGCATCGTGGAACAAGTGATGACGCAACATTTCGAAGGCAAAACTGATAAAGAATTAAAAAAATCTGTAAGTTGGTAAGTAGATGACTACCGTTTATGGCAGCAAAAGCAACCTCTTTTTCTTATTGTCCTTCTTTGTTTGCTTCTCCACCTCCTTCTTCTTCGTCTACTCCTTTTCTTTCTGCTCTTCGTTCTTCTACTCCTACCTTTCCTTTTCCTCCTGTTTCTTCTTCTTCCTTTTCTTAAGCTATGCATTTTTTTGCAGCCCCGTGTATCCTATATAATTTAACAAAATTGCCAGCTTTCTAATAATTTTGAATATTTCAGTGTTGTGTACAATGAAATTTATGAAAATTTAATACCACTTATTCGAGGTCAGTTCTCCAAAGAAGATCTGTACATGTATGAGAAATGTACATATTTGAGTAAGAGAAACGTTTCTCCTGGACAGTTTGGATCAAGTGTATATAATTGTTTGCCTTTTATATCATCTGTAAGTCCATATTTATTGTATAAACATATGTCAACAATTCATTAGGATAGGAAAACTCTAATAAACTTCCATTTCTCTTGCACATAAATGATTACAATCATACTAGAAAGAGTATTCCTGTGTTGTGAAATGTGTACTCTGAAGCTATTAATTTATTTTTAGATTGTAGAGTTATCTGTGTTGGATACATTCAAAAGCCCTCTGGAAAAAATAAACTGTCTTTGTTCTACCTATGACATGATATATGCAGAACTAAAACTGGCACTTGTTACCATTATATCAAAATACTCAGGTAAACGAAAAAAATTACATTTTAGTTACCTACATTTTTGTTTGATTGCAGAAAAAGAATGCGAAATTCCTATAATAAACAATGAAGAGGTAATACCAATATTAATGATGGTGGTAATAAAATCTAAATTATTGTACCTTTGGAGTAATCTGTTTTATATAAAATTGTTTGCCAGTGATATTATAGAAGAAAATAACAGTATAAGGTAGCTAATGACTTATTTTCTCGAGTATAATTATTATTTATTTGGAACTATGTTTTGTTTTTATTTTCAGGTCAATACTAAGCATCTATGAAACTGTAATTCAAAAAATAATGACGATCCAGGAAAACTCTCTTAAGGCTGGCTGTGATAAAGTCCTTACAAATCTAGATGTTGCTGAAACACTGGCAATTCTGTCTTCTGAGGAAAATCTTGAAACAGAAGGCCAGCCAACTCTTATTGAAGAAGGGAAAAAAAGACTAGTTTCTTTGATAACAAAGTCTACAGCTGAGAAGAATTTCATTCCATTAGATGTAGCAAAGATTTTTAGTTACTGAACAACTTTGTAATTTATTAGGGACAAAATTTTGTAATATTTTTATAATATATGTCTAAATGAATATGCATATACCTAATAGTAGTCTAAGAGCCAGTGGCCGGCAACCTATAAGTAAATGATTATACCTGAAATTTTGCACAGTGAGTCTCTTATACCTATCACTCATGAGGTGATGACTCGCTAAGCCCGGCGAGGCCGACCCAACTGTTACTCAGGTGCGAGAGGTATGAAAATTTAACCAACTTCGTTATTAAATTAACAAAGCTGCCGTTTGATAATTTTAAAATTTCAGATCTAACAAATAAGCCATTTATTTTTATTATTTATTATATTTAGCACCATTTTATATTAAAATAATATAAGGAACAAATAACCTCTATTTCTGGCACAGGTTCTGAGATTTGGTGATGTCGATTACAATGCTTGACATTTCTGACAGTTTTTTAACGTCATAAATCAGATTTAATCAAATACTTTTGAAATTTATAATTTTTGCCAATTTCACAAGTGTCTGCCATGACCTTAGAAGCACGGTAATCGTCTGGCTTTGTTATTTTTATATAATAATAATTGTATACTTTAAAATTTTCAAACGGCAGCTTTGTTAATTTAATAACGAAGTTGGTTACATTTTCATACTTCATCTCGCATCTGAGTAACTCTTGAGTCGGCCTCGCCGGGCTTTGCGAGTCCCCACATCATGAGTGATAGCACAGAATATATAGCTTAGCTATATTTTCTGTGGTAATAATATAAGCACAAACCTAGAAAAATATAGACTGCGTCGGTTCATGATATAGGTCATGTGACGGCGGTTGTGCAAATATGATGGCTACATTGCAATCTGAAATTAACTAACTTGCTGTCATTTTAAATGTCATTAAAGAATGTGACCAATCACAATAAACAAATGAGCTTCACGCTACAATACAACCAACGTAAATTGGCATAAAAACCAACTTTTAGCAATTCTGGACCTTTTAGGGCAGCCATGGTTTGTGGGTATAAGAGACTCACTGTGCAAAATTTCAGGTATAATCATTTACTTATCGGTTGCCGGCCACTGGCTCTTAGACTATAGGCTACCTATGCCTTAGCATAGCAAACCTGTGTTTTATTATTAAAAAATAAATTATTTAAATGTATGAAGAAATTCAGTTTTTCTTTGCCTTGTATATTGATATATGAAGCAGCACTATTTGTTAAAAATCATCCTGAATTTTTCATACAGCGTAACAACTTAACAACATACCAGAAGGGGCTGCTTTACTTATGTGGAACAATTTTTAATAGATTACCCTTGAGTATTAAAAACGATGCAAATATTAGGCTAATTCATTCATTTCGAGCCGTCGAGCAGTTAACTTGTCTGTGTGTATTGTGCCAGTTTTTGTGAAATAGCCAGCGACTATAAGTATTTTTAAGTGTTTCTTTTTAAGAAAGTAGAATTTCCATAGACTGCTAAATCATCAGCAAATTTGGGCATAGACTATAATGCTATTTTAAGTGCATAATTAGGAATAATATAAGCAGTGTACTTCGCTGAAGCAACTCAGGTTGGAATTTTTTACCTTGCACGACTGATAAGCTTCTTTTTGCTGTTGAGTTTTTGGTACATTTCTTATTATTGTTTACAATGGGCTATGATACATGTACACTGTGTGCGAAAAACATAACACGGCAAACTCCTTCCGTACAATGTACACAGTGCAAAAAGCTTTATCATTCGGGATGCTTGCACACAGCAATACCGGATATAAGTAATTTACCTGGCATTTCTTGGACATGTGACCCTTGTGAAAAAAAGCCATCTGGTGTAGATACTAACATGAAACTCCTTTTGGAAAAGCTAAATAACATTCAGTCTGATATTTCGGAAGTAAAAGATAAACAAAGAGATATCGTCGCTTCATTAGAATTTTATGGTGGCAAAATAGATGACTTTGCTAAGAAGATCATCGAATTTGAAGAAAAAATCGTTGTGATTCCATCGATGCAGAAAGACATTCAATCAAACAGTAGTGAGTTAACAGAATTAAAATCTCAAGTCGACCATCTCCAACAACAACTTAGAATGAATAACTTAGAAGTAAATGGTGTTCCAGAAATCCGGCAAGAAAATACTTTGGAAATTATTAAACAATTGTTTGGTACCCTTGGAATTAATGCTTCCCATACAATTGATACTTGTCATCGGGTGCCGCATAGAAATTCGAATAATAAACATCCAAAGTCCATTATAGTAAAACTATACAGTCGATCTCAGAAGGATGCCATTCTTGGTTCCATTCGAAGTCGTAAAGGTATTACAGCAGAAGAAATAGGTTTTAATGAATGCAAGAATAAAATTTTTATCAATGATCATCTTACTCCAAAAAATCAATTACTATATAAGACGACACGTGACATCTGTAAGATTAAAAAGGCGCGCTGTTGGACTAGAGACTGCAAAATTTATGTCAAACATCCTAAAACTGAAAAAAATATTGAAATCTCAAACGAAGACACGCTGCATAAAATATTTAATAGCCTGTGATTGTTTTTCTCCATTTATAATTTTAAAGAATAAGTAATCTACCCAATTTGCCAAATTCGATTTTGCTGTTGCATATCAAAATGTACGAGGGCTTCGTACAAAAACAGAAAATTTTTTGCTCTCAACCATTCCAAGGACAACAGACGTGATTTGTGTGACCGAAACTTGGTTAAATGATAATATAAATTCTTCTGAACTTTTTGATAATAAATATAATGTTTTTCGTAAAGATCGTGACAGACTTGTGAGTGGTAAGTTGGATGGAGGTGGGGTACTCATTGCAGTTGCCAGCCAGTATGAAGCGATGGAAAGATCAACTTGGTCCTGCAACGGGGTGTGCGAAGATCTGTGGGTGAGCATTACGCTAAGCAAAACAAAAGTCTTCACATGTGTTGTGTATACGTTCCTCCTCACGCGAGTGTTGAAAATTTGAGGGCTCACTTATTAAAAGTTACTGAAATAGTGCAGAATTATAAAGATGACTATTTTTAGTTGTAGGTGATTATAATATTGCGGATATTGTTTGGAATTACGATAATGTAAACAACTCTTACACTGCTTTAAACACAACTAACGGCTTTGGAGAATGCCTTGTCGATTCTTTTAATTTTCTAAATTTTTATCAATATAACGGCATTCATAATATAAGAGGTAACCTTCTTGATCTCGTTTTCAGTTCAAAAAATGACGTTACAGTAGTGGCTTCAGATTTACCTTTTGTACCTGAAGACATTTATCATAAATGCATTGAAATTTATTTTTGTGTGGATATTCATAATTCAAATTTAAGATTTAAAAATTCTTTTTGTAAGTTAAACTTCTTTAAAGCTAATTATGAACTTATTAACAGTGAAATAGAAAAAGTTAATTGGGATAATGAATTTTTTAAACTGAATGTTGAACAATCCACAATGGTTTTCTATAATATAATAAATGGTATAATTTCAAAATTTATTAGTAAAAAAAATATAAACTATAAATTCCCTGTATGGTATTCAGTCCAAACTAAGGCTTTGTTAAAGGAGAAATCTAAGCTACATAAACGCTGGATTAAATATAAAAACATACTCGATTATCAAGAGTTTTCTAGCGTTCGTAAACAAGTAAAATTATCTATTAAAACTGACTTCAAGAATTATGTTAATAGAATAGAATCTGATGTCGTCAGTAACGTTAAAAATTTCTGGTCATTTGTATCCAACAGACGTCGTTGTAAAACTGTTCCTAAATTTATACATTCAAATGATAAAGTATATTCGACAGATGCAGACATTGCCAATGCGTTTTCTCAGTATTTTGGTTCCGTCTTTGAACCCTCTACATCATCATCCAACGTTCGTCCCGTTACTTCGGTAAACGCAGTGGTCATTAATACTATAACTGATGTGGAGGTAAAGAAGCAGATAAATGAATTGAATATAAACAAAGGGGCTGGGCCGGATGGCTTACCTCCCATATTCATAAAATCTTGTGTAGAATCCATTTATTATCCCTTGTTAATTATTTTCAACAAATCATTGTCGGAGGGCATCTTTCCCAGTGCTTGAAACGTGCTCAAGTTGTTCCTATTTTAAAGGGAGGTAATAAAACATTGTGTCAAACTATCGTCCAATATCCATGCTTTCGGTACCGGGTAAATTTTTGAAGCTATAGTAACAAGTGAATTATTCTTTAAAACAAAACATCTTATTAGTGAACATCAACATGGTTTTTTCCAAGGTCGTTCAGTTACAACAAACTTAATATCATTTGTGCAATCGACTATTGATAGTATGAGTAATAGGAAGCAGGTTGACGCGGTGTACACTGATTTTTCCAAAGCCTTTGATAAAATTCATCATAACACACTTTTGGTAAAATTGGAAAACATTGGTGTACACGGCAACCTGCTCCGATGGGTAACATCTTATGTTCAAAACAGGTCACAGTGTGTTAAAATTAACAACGTTACATCATCTTACATAAATATAACCTCAGGAGTACCCCAAGGGTCACACCTAGGACCGCTGCTTTTCTCGCTATTCATATATGATATCAATCAATGTTTCATGTATTCTAATTATTGTTTATATGCAGATGATTTGAAAGTCTATAAAACAATTAATGATATAAATGACTGTACCAATTTTCAATCCGATTTGTGTAGATTTCAGGACTATTGTAAACTCAACAAATTGTATCCTTAATATTGATAAGTGCCATTACATAACATTTTCTAGACTAACAATAAATTACCTGTTTCCTTATCATATTAACAATACGTTACTTACCAAAGTCAAATCTGTCAAGGATTTAGGTATTATGCTGGATTCAAAACTCATATTTGATACACATATTGAAAATATTACTAGAAAAGCATATAGGAACTTGGGCTTTATTGCTAGAAATACTAAATCGTTTACTAGACCGGCATCCGTCATATCTTTGTATAATTCTCTTGTTCGTAGTCACCTTGAATTTGCTAGTATTGTGTGGAACCCAAATTATGTTAAATATATAGAACGGATTGAAAAAGTTCAAATAAAATTTATTAACATGTTAAACTACAGGTTTAATAGACATCTGCATTATAGACCTTATGAAATCAACTTAAAACACTATAGAATATTAAAGTTATCCTCTCGTAGATTAATATCGTACGTTTTATTTTTATACAAACTCCTAAATAGTAATATTGACTGTGATTATATTTTAAGTAGGCTTAATTTTAACATAAAGCTTCGTACAACAAGATCGACAAATTTATTTTATTTAAATGTAAATCCTAATAATTATAGTTGCAATTCACCTATTACTTTAATCCAGAAAAACTACAACGAGTATTTCAGTCACATAGATTTGTTTGATAAATCATTTAATCAAATCAGGCGCTGTGCTATTAATGTTTTTTGTTAAAAATTTATGGCCATTTTTTTATGTTTTTTAGATTATATGTTTTTTTCTTTAGATATAAGTTTCTTTATCACCTATGAACATTTTCTTTTTTACACATAAGTACATATGTTTCTTTTTTCATCTTTATTTTTTGTATACAATGCACATAGTTATATGGTTAATGTAATCTTAAGTGGTATCCTATAATTGGAATTTCTATAGAAATTCTGTTGGATTCCCTTTATTGTAAATAAATAAATAAATAAATAAATAAAAAAGAGTTACGTTCCTTCCTTGACGGAAACTGTTTCTATACATTACAGGAATTTTATGATTTTCCTGCTACAAGATGAATTGCTCTTTTCAATATGTATACATTTTAATTATTTATTAATTGTCTAATGTCTATGTATTGGTTTGTGCTGTTCATGTTGTTACGTAACTAATCCAAATTTGTATGTCACACGTTTAGTAATAATTTATGTTAGACTAATTTATATGACGTTTCATATCCTGTGATAGGATTACATGAATAAAGAATTATTATTATTATTTATTATTATTATTTTTCTGTAATATAGTGCGTAGATATATATGCGCTTCTGTGATGCGCCACTGGATTAAGTTATTTCTTGGCTACTGTTCAAATACGCAATATACATTTTGCAATTTTGAATTTTTGGGTTACGATTTGCAAGTAAGAGATTGAAATATGAATGACTAAAATTTAGGGAATGATGAATGAATGAAGTTAAAAATAGAAGAAACATATCGGGTGCCATCTGTAATTGTAATGATAAAGTATAAGAAAATGTGACTTTCCAAGAAGTCTGTTTTATCGACACTGTTGTTGTAATGTCGTTTTCGGTTTTGCGCTTTTTGTGGTGAGTTTGTGAGAGTGAACCCTTGATTTTGTGTTTTATCCGTTAAAGGAAGGATATACAGTAAGAAACTTATAAATTATTGTATATTATGTTAATATATTTTAAATCACGTACTCCTTATACGACGTATTTAGTTCTTTTTGTCACAGTCGCGCTAGTCAATTTTTGATATTTTAGGGTTAACAATTTACCAAATCTTGGGGTGTGTGGAACTTTGGCAAAGATTGCGTCGTTTCTAGACGTCTCAATGCGTCTTTCGTGGTATTTTAAGCACTGCTTAAACTGTGGTTAGCTTCAAATAATTTGGGGTTAGTTTGGCGCTTTGTTTTTATACGGACGATTTCCCTGTAGTTTACTCCTATAAAGGTTAGTTTTTACGTATTTAAGTAATACTTTTGTTTTAGCGCCTAAATTATTGGAATGATTGTTTATTTTTGAGCATTTGGGAGCATAAGATATACAGTAAAAATGGCAGCGCTCAGACATCAAGCAGCGGCAGCATTGCTTGATTTCAATCAGAAGTTGGACATAAATCTCCTGGATAGTGTGGTTGTTAGTATGTATGCTGGGAACGGAGAGACACAGAGGATAGCACAAGAAGTTTTAACAACTTTGAAAGAACATCCAGATGCTTGGAGTCGATACTATACTGGAGTATTCAACAAACCAGCAAACCAAATATTATGCGTTGCAAATATTAGAACAAGTTATTAAAACACGATGGAAGGTCCTACCAAGGAATCAGTGTGAGGGTATTAAAAAATACATCGTTTCTCTTATTATAAAAACAAGTTCGGATTCAGAAACGTTAGAAGCTAATAAAACCTACCTTAAATTAAATTAAATATGATATTAGTTCAAGTCTTAAAACGAGAGTGGCCTAGGAATTGGGAAAGTTTTATTCCCGACATTGTAGGAGCGAGTAAAACTAACGAGAGTTTGTGTCAGAATAACATGATTATATTAAAATTGTTAAGTGAAGAACTTTTTGATTTCTCTTCTGGGCAAATCACACAAACTAAAAGAAGCATTTGAAAGATACAATGTGTTCTGAATTTTCAGCAATCTTTCACCTATGCCAGTTTGTACTTGAAAATTCACAAAATCCTCCTCTCGTTAATGCAACTCTGGAAACTCTACTCCGGTTCCTAAATTGGATTCCCCTCGGATATATATTTGAGACAAAGTTAATAAATACCCTCATATTCAAATTCCTCCCTGTACCCTTGTTCCGTAATGTTACTCTGAAGTGTCTAACAGAAATAGCTGGTGTTACAGTAAGTAATTACGATGATATGTTTGTCAATTTGTTCTCTCAAACGATGGCCCAATTAGAAGCGATGCTTCCCTTACAAACTGACATTAAATCGGCTTATGCTTGTGGCCAGGACCAAGAACAGAATTTTATTCAAAACCTCGCTTTGTTCCTTTGTACATTTTTAAAAGAACACGGTAACATTGCTGAAAACCAAATAGAAACTCTAAGAAATGCTTTGCGCTACCTGGTATTGATTTCTGAGGTAGAAGAGGTTGAAATATTTAAAATTTGCCTGGAGTATTGGAACAGCTTGGCTTCCGAGCTATATCGTGAAGTGCCCTATGCTGGTGCTCAGCCAATATTCTTCGGCAACACTCGACGAGCTTTGTATCAAGAAGTATTGAATAAAGTGCGGTACATCATGATTTCTCGAATGGCGAAACCCGAAGAAGTATTAGTTGTTGAAAACGATAACGGAGAGGTTGTAAGAGAGTTTATGAAGGATACGGATTCTATTAACTTATACAAGAACATGCGTGAAACTCTTGTGTATTTAACTCATTTGGATTACGCAGATACAGAAAGGATTATGACGAATAAACTACAGAATCAAGTAAACGGGACCGAATGGTCTTGGAAAAATTTGAACACCCTCTGTTGGGCTATCGGTAGTATTTCTGGAGCGATGCACGAAGAAGACGAGAAGAGATTCCTGGTGACGGTTATTAAGGACTTACTAGGTCTTTGCGAGCAGAAACGTGGTAAAGACAATAAAGCCATAATCGCCTCAAATATCATGTATGTTGTCGGTCAGTATCCTCGATTTTTAAGGGCTCACTGGAAATTTCTAAAAACCGTTGTAAATAAATTGTTTGAGTTCATGCACGAGACTCACGATGGTGTACAGGACATGGCATGCGATACTTTTATTAAGATTGCGATGAAATGTAGGCGGCATTTTGTTACAACCCAAATCGGAGAGACATGTCCTTTCATTGAGGATATACTAGCATCGATTTCTACAATTATCTGCGATCTGCAGCAGCAACAAGTACATACTTTCTACGAAGCTGTAGGGTACATGATATCAGCGCAGGTCGACAACGCTACACAAGAAGCCTTAATTGAAAAATATATGCTACTTCCAAATCAGGTAAGAAGAAATTATTCATATCTTTTATGTTACGTAATAAGTTTTATTTAATTTATGACTACTTTGAGATAAATTAAGTAAACACATAAAACAAGCTAAACAGTTTTTTAGATATGTATTTAAGACGGAAGATTTTTCAACAATTACTAAACAATATGCAATTGTTCTTAGTTAAGTAACGGAAGCATTATATTTCAAGCTCTTCTGGAGATTATCTATGTCCGCGTTTCAACATAAAAAGTGACTAATTTACAGCACTTAGATGAGAAAGGGAGGTGAGGGTTGCAGGAGACAAGATTCTATAAGCATACCATTTGAGAAGGGTTCAAACATAACATTACCAAAAATAAATTGATGCTGAGTGAATCCGCACTTTAATAGTTTACTTTCAAAAGTTTATAAACACCCAGCCATTCTCCCCGCAATTGTAAAACGCTGTCCTTTTGGATGGTGTTGCACACTTCAGATTTTGACCTAATATTTGTTTTAAATAGTTTCTTTGCCATATCATTATTTGTCTTTTGCTATGACCATCCTCTTTTGATTTCGTTTTATAAAATTGAAATTCATGTCATAATTTAAAGCACCCTTCTGCTTATTTTAGGCAAAGTCTATTATTTTGAAACCCGCCTATAGTTACAAGTTTTTTTAAATCAAATTTGATGACTCATATAAATGGAAAATCCAAAGCGATACGCATATGAGATAATCAGTTTATTTAAAATTCTTATTATCCAGTTCAAGATATTTATGAAATAATATGGATTTATTTTCTATTTATCAGCTTGATTAAATTTGTGAATTGAATTATGTATTATTACGTAATGTTCCTACCTGTATCAAATAGTAAATAGATTTTTAATGCCTTGACTAATTTTTTATTTAATTTGAGAACTGTAATTTTAGGTTTGGGACGATATCATCAGCCAAGCGAGTAAAAATGTGGATATTTTGAAGGAAATTGAAATTGTTAAACAACTTGCGAGTATACTAAAAACTAACGTTAGGGCTTGCAAAGCTTTGAATCACGCTTATGTTCTACAGCTTGGACGCATCTATCTAGACATGTTGAATGTTTACAAAGTAAGTTTTATTGTGCAATCATACAATTTCACTTTATACCCTTTTGTAAATGGTAGTAGATCAGAAATGGGATATATATTTTTCAGGTTATGTCAGAAAATATAACGGCAGCAATTCAACTGAACGGAGAGGCTGTTACAAAGCAACCTCTTATAAAATCAATGAGGGTCGTCAAGAAAGAAACCTTGAAGCTCATATCGGATTGGATATCCAGATCGAACGATAACGGAATGGTGCTCGATAATTTCATCCCTCCATTTTTGGACGCTGTCTTATTGGACTACCAGAGGACACAGGTGCCGTCTGCTAGGGAGCCGGAGGTATTGAGCGCCATAGCCACGATCGTTAATAAGCTCGAGAGTCATATTACCTTGGAGGTTAGTAAAAGAGAATTGATTTTTATCATTTTTATGGAAAAATTTTGCTTCATTGATGTAGTTTTGTTTATTATCGAGGCATCGCATCATATTAAACAAAATTTTGTAAAAATATAAGTAAACAGTCACATTTTAAATTCTATAACACTATTGTTTACAATATGGGAATATGCACATAAATTATTTTTGTATTTATAATTTGTAAGTTGCTTTATGATTTATTCCGCTATTATTTTACAATTTTCATATTTTTTTATTATTTTTTTTTTAATTCTCCTATTTTATTGGACTTCTCATGATTATCTGCTTCTGCATCCATTTGCAGGATTCCGATTATCTAATCTTATCAAAAAGTATTGCTTATTTATTTATAACGGTGCCGATCAATTAGATGTTCATTTTGTGCTATAGAACATGTTCAAAGTGTTTTTTTATTTTTACGTTGTTCCTTTAATAACATTTTTACTTGCCACTTCTTATTACAAAACGGTACTGGTTATGATCACCGCTTACTTCGTGTTGATACAAGGTGTGTATGATAAAGCTTTGTTATGTAATTTACAATACAAAATAATGTTCATTCACATCTGGGAGTAGAAAATTGATTTCTCTGTTAGAATCTTGCCAGAAATAAAGGATTTTGTCTCTAGGGGAGAATAATGACAAAATATTTCTCTGGGGAGTTGTTATTATATTTGACATTATTTATATACATTTACAGTAAAAGGCACAGTTGAACACTTGTTTAAAATTATTTGTAGCACGTAAGTCGCATAAAACATTCTGGTCCGACTTGAGGTTTACAGTGTTCTTGGATTGTACTCGTACTCGAACTTCCACCTTGTATAACTTGGTTAGCAATATTTGTTTTGTATTGCAACGATTCTTCTATAAAACCTCCATGCGTTTTTATGATCGTAATGTCAGCCCCTGAGTCTGTAAGCAAAGTGGCTGAACTCCTGGACAAACAGTTGTCAGTATATTTAACGGGTTGAGTAAACCTGTATAGATTACGATGATACTTGATGTTTTTCCAAATATGTTTTTTCCATAGACCTTATAAATGGACGCGCCCAAAACTGTTTTCTGCCTATACAAATCGTTGATGCTCAGATGTGTGCGACAGAGATAGAGCTAGTCCGGGCAAAACCAAATTCAATTTCCGGCTATTCTGCGTATAGAATTTCATAGATTTTGTTTGAAATACTGAACAGTCTGACTGTATTACCATTGTTTCTTAACCTTCGGTCAATTATTTGATTCCTCCAAACAGAAAATGCATCTTTTCCTTGCAAGGTCTCCTCCAATATTGTAAAGGTTATATGATCAGGAATGAAGCGTTCTGGATACCTTTTTCGATATAACTACAGCTCTTCTTGAATTTTTTTGTGACTTGCCGTAAATTAGCAACATATCAACTTTTTCTGAATGAGAAAATATTTTAAGAACAAAAGTTATACGTTTGACATTCGTATTGAGTAGTGACAAGTATTTTGTGACATTTATGCACTTTAAACAACAAACATTCAATTATTTTCCAACAAATACTTGATCCTTCCACCACTTATGTGATTTTTAGGTGGTATTTTTTTTAAGACTAGATAGAACAATATTGTTTATAACTTTTAAAGGGGAAGTAATACAGAAAAATTTCTCTAATAAAAGTTTATTAGAAAAAAGAGAGCTCTTTAACAGAAAAAAATTTGGGTATGTATCTGGAAAAAATTTAATTGATGTCATAAGTCGTTTCTGTCGAATTCCAAAGATAATACGTTTGATTGAAAATGGAGCCTTACATTATCCCATTTAACAGTACGTGTCCCAAATTTTATTTAAATTTTTGGTATCCTCATAGTAGGCGCATATATCGAGTTTGAGACGCCCTGTACTCTTCTTTATCAATACTTTTGTCATTTACATTCATTGAGAAGATTTCTATCTGGTCTCTCGTTACTAGATTATTTGGCTTGGTAGCTGTCCGAATATTTAATTTTCGGACAAATGACCATCAAAAATGGTAAATACATCTCTACAAATATCTGGAAAAATCATGCATTATATTAAATATTGTGATGTTTCGTTTTGGTCCTAGTAGATTTCAAATTTCCTTTCAGGTACCAAAATCTTCGTTGTTCGAGTGCACCTTGGAGATGATCAACAAGGATTTCGAAGAGTACCCCGAGCACAGGACGAATTTCTTCTTGTTGCTCCAGGCGGTTAACAACCACTGCTTTGCCGCCTTTCTCAACATCCCTCCCACACAATTCAAACTGGTGCTGGACAGCATCATCTGGGCATTCAAGCACACGATGAGAAATGTAGCCGACACTGGCCTCCAGATCCTTCTTAAACTCCTGCAGAACGTCGAGCAGCACGAGACGGCGGCTCCCAGCTTTACCAAACCTACCTGACGGACATCCTCCAGCACGTGTTCTCTGTGGTGACGGACACTTCGTGATACGGTTGGACTGTCGATGCACGCCACTATCCTGGCGTACATCTTCTCTCTGGTCGAGGCGGGAAGGGTAAACTGTCAGCTGGGACCGACCCCGGACAATGTGTTGTATATACAAGAGTTCACGGCCACGTTGCTCAGATCTGCGTTCCCCCATCTAACTGACAACCAGATCAAGATTATGGTGCAAGGCATGTTTAACTTGGATCAGGACATCCCGGCCTTCAAGGAGCATCTGGGACTTCTTGGTGCAAATTAGGGTGAGTTTTCGTGTTTGTAATATCTGTTTTTTCTTCAAGCCAATGTTGGCAATTAACCCGTGAATAATAATAATTAATTAATTAAACAAATCACTATAACCCTTCATAATTATATGGTTATTTTTAATATTTCCAGACCGTCATCAATTTAATATCGGCGATTAACAGGATATTAATACTTTGTGTTAATTAAATAGATTATTATCACAGAGTCATTAACCCTCTAACATTTTTTAGTATGACAGTGTGACAAAAATCGATCAGTGGCAATTCAGGTTCTTAATGATAACCGATAAGTGGATAACCGTCAATATTAACATTACATTAATTTTAACATTGTATAGTTTGCCAAAACTCTGATGTCAGCGATTAATTAGAAATTTTGTTAATTAACCAGATTATTAACCTATTTAATTATAATTTTCCTAAATTAATCAAATTGCTAATCAAGTCGATAACCACATAAATTAACAAGGTTAATTTTGACATTTTAATTGTGACGATCTGGTGTTAATTGATTAATTATAATTAATAGCAATTAAGCAAATTATTTAACAAGTCATTAACCACTAAAATAAACAAGTTTAATTTTGATATTTTCACGACAATAATAATGGCAGTTAATGGATTAATTATAATGGAGTCAATAACCACCATAGTTAACATTTGGTTAATTTTGACACTCAGCGCAAAAAGAATGTTAATTAAAATTTGTGTTAATTTATGAATACATGAATTTTGTTGATGTGATAATACACAAGTCTTATCAATTAACCAGTTAATTATAATTTGTGTTACTTAATCTGATTATTAACTAGGTTTATAGCTAGTAAAAATGCAGTTGGTTAGTAAAGAATAAAAATAACAATACGGCAAATGATGTTTTTGGTTAGTTATAATTCATGTTAATTAATTAAATTATTAACCAGGTCAGCAAATTGTAAAGTTCAACAGTTAATTTTGGCATATATCAATGCAACAAAAATCTGATGTTTTCAGTAAACGGATTAATTATAATTTATTGATTAATTAATGACAGTGTAAATCAAAAAATTTCAATGCTATAAAATAACTAGTGTCGGCAGTAAACTAGTTAATTATAACTTGTGTTAACTAATGACATTATTGACAAAGCCACCAAATCTAATATGTGGTTAACTGTGAATTTTTTCATTGCAGTAAAAAGCTAGTGTCAGCAATTTAGCAGTAAATTATAATTTATGTTATTAACCATGTCAATAAGCACTAAAATTTAAATAATTTTGACAATTCTGATTGCGATAAGAATGTAGTTGTTTGAATTAACAGTACCATTGTAACTTAAATTAATTAACAAATTATTAATCCAATTGATAAAATTAAAGTTAATTTTAAATTTGCTTAATATTAAAAACCTAGTGTCGCCAATTTTAACTAATTATTTATAACCTGTGGTAATTAATCAGATGTCAACGAAAGCAGTAATTATCAAATTCAAGCTAGTGTCAGTGATTAATCAGTTATAATTTGATAAATTTGTGTTAATTAGCCATGTTATTAACCCTGTCAATAAGGACTAATTAACGCGGTTAATTTATATAATTCTGATGGCGATAAAAATCTAGTATTAGCAATTGACAGGTTCGTTAAAATTTGTCATTAAATGTGATAAAAACCTAGTGTCACGAATTAAAGAGTTAATTATAAACGAAGTCAGTAATCACCAAAATTAATGTGCTATTTTTATTTAACTTTCTTATTACAATAAAACTCTAGTGTCGAAAATTAACAGTTAATTATAATTTGTGTTTATTAACCATGTTAATCGGTACTAAAATTAACATGGTTAAGCATGGGTAATTTTATTAATTCTGATTTCGACAAAAATCTGGTATTAGCAATTAATCAGTTATAATTTGTGTGTGTAATGTACCGATACCACCAAAAATCAACATGGTGTAGTAGAATGAAAAGCGGTTGCCGCAGCCGATTCAACCTGGGACCCTCGCTTCCGGGCGATTGCTCTCCCAACTGAGCTACCACGGGCTACTTTTCCACTCTACTAATTTGGTACTGGTGTTACACATAATTTACTACAACTCGGCCAAACCTGACAACACAGCCGTCCTCGGCTGCCGGCCATAATCCGACACCTAGGTAATCATAAATCATAAACATAAGGTGCTGTGCCATCAGGTGGATCCATAATCCCACTTCTGAAGTTGTAGTAGAATGAAAAAGCGGTTGCCGCAGCCGGGATTCGAACCCGGGACCCTCGCTCCTGGCAATTGCTCTCCCAACTGAGCTACCACGGGCTACTTTTCCACTCTACTAATTTGGTACTGGTGTTACACATAATTTACTACAATGGTTAATTTTAAATGTTCTCAATTTGTTGTAATTATAACCTCTTTTAATTAATCCGGTTACAAACCAAGTCAATTGCCATCAAATTTAACGAGGATTTTTAATTTTCTCATTGCGATAAAAACTATTGTCGGTAATTACCAGTTAATTATAATTTTTGTTATTTAACCATATTATTGACCGTGTCAATAAGCACTAAAATTAACATGGTTAATTTTGACAATTCTTGTTGCCACAAGAATCTAGTATTAGCAATTAACGAATTTTATTAATTAACCAGTACCTATAGTAATGGCACTAGGGCTGTCAGGTGGTCGGAATGAATGGTATTTTCCCAAAATATATTTTTCCTGATTCCCGGTAGATTCTATTTTATCCTGAAATTACGGCAACCTGTGTGTATGGGAATGTATGTATATGGTATGTGACACTGCACAGTATGCAACGTTCAATTGCTATCATTTGGCCAGTAAAGACAGAAGACACTAACTCTTAGCAATGAGTTCAGAATCTACTGTGGCTCCACCCTTGGTCAAAAACTTAAAAAAGTTTTTCATTAAAATCTAATACAATATTCATCTACTTCAATCTACATCAATATTCATTTATATTTTTTTATTGGTATCATTTGAATATATTACAGTTGATCTAGTGATGGAGTGTGCACACAGGACAAGTGAATTCGTTTTTGCATAAAAAATATCACTAATTATTTGCAATTTTTATAATATCGTTTAATGAAGTTCCTAAAAATAGAAAAATTTTATCTCTTATTTTTCTCAACCCGTAGTTACTGAATAAGAATTTTGTAGGTCAGAATGCATCGCCCCCTTGGTACCGACTTCACTGCTCATTCAACAACTATAGGTTTTAGAAAAAGTGTATTTGAAGTTTTTTGTTAACCTTTATCTTAACGTAAAGGACATTTGGAAAGTTTTAACTTTTTTGTTTTTGTCTCGCGAATACGTATGTGTTAGATTGGAGTGGTCAATTTTTATTGGTAGAGACGGTTTGACTGATACAACTGTTCCATCTACCTGCACTACCATGGACATGGGTGTGGTCTTTCCTCTAATTTAATTGTGATTGTAATTAATTTATTAGTGATTTTGTGTTTTTAACAAAACCATGTTATTGAAATAGTATTTTCTACAAATAATTTTAGATATTTATTAATAACTGAATAATCTAGCAAATAATAGAAATGTTATCTCATGCCACTTGCAAATTTTCAAAGATACCGCAGTAAAACGAAGAATTTTATTCTAAATGTTTTATTTTTTGAGTTTTCTGTAAAACCGTAGTTGAGTTGCTGAATTTTTGTAGGTCAGAATGCATCCCCCCCCTACCGATACTCACACTGCTCATTCAGCAACTATAGTTTTTTAAAAAAGTGTATTTGAACTTTTTGTTAACCTTAACCCTACGTAAAGGACATTTGGAAAGTTTTAACTTTTTGTTTTTGTCTCGCGAATACGTATGTGTTAGATTGGAGTGGTCAATTTCTATTGGTAGAGACGGTTTGACTGATATAACTGTTCCATCTACCGCACTACCATGGGCGTGATTGTAATTCATTTATTAGCGATTTTGTGTTTTTAACAAAACCATATTATTGAAATAGTGTTTTCTACAAATAATATTAGATATTTATTAATAACTGAATAATCTAGCAAATAATAGAAATGTTATCTCATGCCACCTGCAAATTTTCAAAGATACAGTAAAAGCGAAAAATAACGGAAGAAAGCGGATTCGATGATGATTATGTATTTTTAAAAATTTATCTATAGATGTAAATGTGAATGTATAGTATGGGAACATAGGGGGAGTTATTTTTTTAAATAAAAAAATAAACAGTAACAAAGAATAAACAAAACATTAAGAATTTTATTCTAAATGTTTTATTTTGAATTTCTGTACCTAAAAACACCGTATATTTGATCATTTCTGACGAGAAAACAGCGACCTTAAATAGATGCTGTTCTCAAAATTGTACATGTGAGGGATATCAGATAATAAAAATTGTATGTAGGAATTAGAGCTCAAGTCCAGAATATGAGTGTAAGTGATACCGTTGAAATATGTACAGTGCCTTCATAAATGATTATAAGCCACGTGATCAGGATCGAGATTCTCAAATCAATCGCAGAGCAATTCATATGCGAATATCCTTTTCCTCACTGCGGCGATTGAGAGAGACAAGAAATTTATTTGCATCCGAGTTGTTCTTCGAGAATCACAGTCCTGGTCACGTGGCTTGTAATCATTTATGAAGGCACTGTAGTTGATTAACAAGTGTCTGTGAGTAGTGTATATTGTACAATAAAGAATGACAAAGAATATACAATTGCAAAACGGAAACTCACTTAAGGTAGAAGATAGAAGTCAATGATACAAATTACATGATCCTGGGATTTTCGGGATTGCAGCTGTAGTCTCAGAGTCCTTCCTCACGGGCCGCAACTGCTCTACACAACAGAGCCGGTTTAAAAATGTGTTTTTTCTTCGATTTGACAAGTTTATTGTCTTGTAAATATTACGTCACGTTCTCTATTACCTCTGAAGGATACAGTTATTTTAGAAATACCCAGCAGTATGTTTTTAAATTTAATTTAATTTATAATTGTCGATCAAATGAGAAATAAAAATTCAACATAATCAGTTCCCTGTTTGTATAAAACAACAATTGTATATAATTTGCCAAGTGTTGTAACATTTCATTATTTTTATTTATCATTAGTCAAACTTTATGTAGAGAGGGGTAGTTTAAATTGTAAATGTTTCTGTAGGAATACACCGGCGAGGACGACACAGATCTGTTCCTGGAGGAGCGTGAGAAGGCGCTGCAGGCCGCGCAGGCGGAAAAGCGCCGCATCCAGCTCTCCGTACCGGGAATATTGAACCCGCACGAGGTGCCCGAGGAAATGCAAGATTAGCAGCCAACGCAGAGAACTGTAATTAATCTAAATATTATTTAGACGGATATTTTTCTATTTGTATCATCGTAATCCTTGGATTAAGAGTAGAAATACAATCTACCAGTGTAAATGTGTTTTGTGCATCCCCCTCGCTGAGATGCTTTTAATTTTTTTATATTATATTTTTTTTAATGATTACCTTGTTCCTTTCTTTCTTCTACTGTGTATAGACTACGTGTTAATTAGATGGAATAAATTTAAATTGTCTGTAATTTTATTTTTCAGCTCTCGGTTCTCCGATTTTACTTTTTGGAACGCATGCGACTGTAAATTTACTAAAATTGTACAAAAAGTTTGTCTCTTTAACATGTTTTCTGTACAGGTGTGTAGTGGTGATTGATGATTTTCTAATCGATTTGGCACAAAACACAACCCTTGTATTTTTTACGCCTCTGATCGATTGTGATTTTTTCGTTTGAATGTATGATTGGCTGTTGATGTGTATTTAAATCAGTTTAGGTGAAGAAGAACATTTAGGAACAGTTATGTTTGATACACTGCTCGTTAAAAATGCGATTGTTTTCTAATAAAAATAAAATATTGAAATATATAACACAACCTCGTTTTTGTATCACTTCGAACCGCTTCAATAATCTGTCTACGGTGAGTATTTATTATCCCAATTGAGGTGACTATTTTTAAATTTCCGTAATTATCGCGTTTTTAGTTATTACGTCAACGCATCGTCTGGTAAATTGTGTTCCCTGCGTACTGTTTGTCCAATAATCAACTGAATTTGAATACAGGGTTCTGTAATATTCTGTAGTGTGGCGACTTCAGTGTTACTGTTTGGGAACACAAATGTCAAAATTTGACATTGGCAGTAACCTAACTTTCTATATGTCTAATTTGATTTGTTGTCAACAGTTCAAAACAAGTCAGATCCATTATTACTGCAATAGTATACATACATAACCGGCCGCAAACAGCGGTCGAGGCTGACCGGAGAAGGGAACCCACCTCTAAGAGGCCGCAGGTCTACAGAGATGGTGAAGGATAAAGAGCGATAATACCGCCGATCCTAATCCATACAAGGCCACCGTTTGCCAATAAAATAACGGCGTATACATACATAATAATAATGGACTGAATCTTCACTACAGATAGCACAATATATTATTTTACCAATTACTAAATTAAAATTAATAATGTGAACAGGAACTTACACCTCAACAGCGGAAACTGCAGAAAATTTAAGAAGTGATGCTATTCGAAAAGATCCATTTTATTTGTGGCATAATGGTATCCTCAAAGTTATCCATTTAATTTGTTTTTGGCTGTAACTATTTTAATACTGGAACAATTTTTTTCTAATTTGGCACACTTGTTACTTTTATACAGATGCAGTTTCAGATAAAATATTTTTAAAATTGCAGCACTAAAAAGTAGAAAGGGTACGTGCTGAGTGAAGAAATTATCATACCTTCTTTGTCTTTAATTTTATCGAAATTTTGATGTCATTTAGACTGACAATTTATCTAAAAATTTGATACTTTGAAGTCAACAAAAACCAACCGCTTTACAACTGTTGTTTGAAAATCGACATTTAAATTGTTTTCACATACTATAGTGCATCTCATTTCTCTAATGATGTAAGCAAAATAATGTACATTGAAAATAATTGAATAATTACTGTCATAGTATTGTTTTTACAAAGAAATTTGTGAGAAAATAGATATTTAACTAATTTATTTTAACTTTGGTAAAACAATTTCCGGACTGGTTGCCACGTCGTCGGTTTAGCTTCCATGACATTATAACAATCTGTTTCCTCAGAAACAACTATTCTACTTTAACTTTATCATATATATCTGCAAACGTCAAAAATCCGACAACGTGGCGACTAGTCCGGAAGATTATCCTACAAAAGTTAAAATAAATTAAGTAAATGTCTATTTTCTTATAAAAGCTTGAGTTTCTGCATTTATCTTATATGAATTAATGAAGCATGAGGTTTAGAATTACTGTCAAAGCAATACTGTAACAGCTGTCATTCAATTGTTTTCAAGTACACTTTGCTTACATTACAAAAAAAAAATTACCAAGTAATTCAAAAAAATTAAATGTCGATTTCCTCGCAAACGCTTGGTTTTTTTCGACTTCAAACAAGAGTATCAAATTTTGAGATACATTATCAGTCTTAGAAACGCCATCAAAATTCCAATAAAATTAAAGACAAAAAAGTTATAATCATTTCTTCATCTAGAATCTGCACTTAAGAGCGTTGCAATTTTAGAAATATTTTACCTGATACGCATCTCTGTAAATGTAACAAGTGAGCCAAAATTAAAAATAATCAGTCCAGGATTATGTTATAGCCAAAAAACAAATTAAAAAATAACTTTGAGGTTACGTAACTTTGTTAATATTGACTTTTCGAGAAAATGTTACATGACCTTGACACATTTTTATGCGTAAAGTTTCCGAACACCCTCTATATTTGACATAATTTTTAAGAAACATCAAATAATTGACAGCTACGCTACATATAAGTCCTGTAGTGTGCTGCTACTCGTGCAGAATCACTGAAACAGGGCAATGGAAGAGACTAAGATAAACCACAGCTTTGCGATTTAATATAGTAGAAGTTACAAAAAGAAGATAACTTTTAAGTAAATTCTAGTTGGTGTTGGCTTTTTATGAAGAAATCCTAAATTGGATTCATTTGTATCGGTCAATGTCAACACTAAATGTTAGTAGTACACTATTATAACGTTAGGGAAAAGTTTAAACCAAAACAGTTGAACATTATTGGCCTCACACTGAGAATTTTTTTTGCGGGCGCCTGTTTTAAATTTAGATAAGGGTCGCTATAGACTGTCAAAATCATTCGATTCGAACCTTAAAATATAAAATATTCTAAGAATCGAACGAGTATTGCATTGTCTAAGTCACAGAATATTCTGTGTCGTCGTGCCGTGCCGCCTTTGTAATGCAACGACTGTTGCGATTTACCAGAAAATAAATCGAGTCCTGGTCTGCTAAATCGCGTTGTCTTTGTAATGTACGGCTGCTGCGATTTAGCAGATCATAGCTAAATCGCAACAGCTGGTATTACAAAGGTGACGTGATTTAGCAGACGATGATCGAGTAAATGGAACCAAAATGGAATCCGACCCCTTTCGAATTATTACCATAAATTTTTCTAGATGGCGCGTTAGTGAAATCTAGCCAAAAATTGTTCGGGTCTAGGGCACTGAAGTGTACGATATGGAATGCGTAAAGTTCATTGCGCATCCAAATAAAGGTACCAAACCTAGGAGCAGACAAAAGGAGGCACATGAAACTCAGCAAAGACATACTTCATTGGTTATGTATGTGGGTGCGTAAATACACTGTACCTACCAACCATCTTCATATACGATATGAATTGTGTTCTTAATGTCCCATTATTTTGTTTCTAAACACGTCATTGGCGTACAGTGTGGTTTCTTCTTTTATCTTGTATCTCGTTAGTGTTATTCTTTGTGTATTTTTGTGGGTGTTATTGTTGGAACATGTCATGTTTTATAAGGGACTGTAAAATTAACCAGCATATAGCACGAAATAATTCTTCATATCCCAGAATTCAATTTCAGAACCCCAACTGTTCCGCCATTGCTAGAGGCACAAAACAAAATATGGCGCTGATCATGAATAATCCATTCGCGCAGCTTTTAGCGCATTCCAGTCATCATAATATAATAAAAATAAAATTACATTTGAGAGGTCTAGTGTTCTTGTTTAATCTGTGGTCTAGGGACTTTAATGTGATAATAGTGGCTTCATGGCAGTGGTTTTTTCAAAATTTAAATTTTATGTTCTCTGGAAATTTTATAAATGTTTTAAAGTGCCTACCGTGAACTATGGTGATGGCAAACTTTTCTATAAACATGTTACTAGTCGCAGATTAAGTACAGGAAGATTACTAGTATAAAGTAAGATTGTAGTAGTGTTTGTTTTGCTTGGAAGATACGTAAGAGAAGAATATTGGAGTGATAAGACAACAAAAGATGTAAGTACGCATTATTTAGAATTTATGTAAAATATGTAATTTTTGTATATTACAATTTACAAATTAAACATAACCTTAAAATGTAGATATATGAACAGGCAGATATGCTGTTAGTATCGTGTAAATAACTGTATTAAATACATCTTAAAAAAATAAATATCCTCTCTCTAAAAGTACATGCATTATGAAACTATACATAATAGTGTAGTTCGGTACAAAAATTATTTTTTAAAATAGTCGAGTTGCTTAATTTAAACTAAAAAACTTTCTGCTGTATATCTTGCCAATAGAACAGCTAAGTTAGTGATATTAAGCCACAATTATTGGTACCTATATATTATCTTGGCTTGAACATTATTTGCATTACCATTTAAATACACTGTACCTACTTATATACATTTATTTCTTTGGGGAATTTTGAAAGTGCCCTTTAAATATTATATACATATAAAAATTTGTTGCAATTGTTGTTTCTTCTCTCTAAATATATGCTTGCTCATTCAACGCAAATAGAAAAGCTTTCATTTACTTAAACATTTTCAATGTTATTAAACAAATCTTTACATATAAAAATAGATATACAACAATTTACTAGATATACATGTTGAAGCAATTGGTATAAAATACTTAAATAAGACAATATATAAGAAAGGGCTAATTCTTGAAATATTAGAATCTAATTTGAAATCCTTTATAATCGGGTTTGGCCAAATTCTGCCAGTTTGTGAGTTCACAGTGATCAATCTGGCATCCGGGTGATCCTGTGTTAGACAGCCATACAACCCTGAAAATAATAAACAAAAACAATGTATTATAATTGTTCTGGTTATTTTATTTATAAACTACCCATGAAGATTAATTAACATACAATTCAGTGCTGGCATTTGTTCAACACACTATTGATGTTGCCGTCACATTTTAATCTTATTCATATTAAGCTGGAGATTCACAACACCAAAAAAACTGGTATTAATGTAGTATGATTTTCAAATAGAGTAATACAAAATATTGAATATAGGTTTATGTACAAAATAGTACAGGTACATTCAAAATAATATACATCACATTTACAGTATTAGTAGAAATGATCTACAGTTTCAAGACAACATATATATATATATTCTTTATATACTTACATTTGTTCTATATTTGATCTCTGCCCTTGCAGTTTTCCTTGTATCGTTCCTTTTGTATTTTTACCCAGCCATTTATATTCAGCCCTTCAGACATTTCCTTGCAGTATTTTGTAAAAGAAACTCCTGTAAAGATATTTATATATCTATATCTGTTTAACAACTGCGTTCTTCACAATATTTGTTATTTTAATAAATATTTTAATTAAAATATACAAAGATTTATACCTTGAACTTTCCCAAATACCTCAAATTCCACAGACACCAAGGGCTCACCGATACTCATATCTTCTTAGGTGATGAAGTGATGCAAATGGGATAATATTTGAAATAAAATAAACCAAAAGCAATCAATCACTTCTACTCGCAATCTAATTGAAGAGTGAGTGTTTTACTTGCAATTAAGGTGTATTTTTAGCCACAAAAAACAAATTGGTGGTTGTGTAACTCACTTGTATACTCTGCAGATAAACGTAGTTACTATTTTGGTAGGATCAAGTTTGTAATTTTATTTTTTGACGTCACACACAATTTTTAAAAAGGTAATGCCCTTTAATAAAATAGGGCATGTACCTAAATTTTATGTTAATACCTACTAAAGAGGTAATTATCTGACTGACTCAAGACTAAGAGTTCATATAGGTACAGGGGTGTGTTCTAAAATTTTCAATGTCAAGGTGTTAAAAGTTTTTAATTTTTTAAAGTTCTTAAATAGCTCAAACATTTTGAAATAATGGATTTAATTTTGCTGCATGCTAATATGGTATATAAAGGCATTTTTATGCCTAAATAGAATTTTTCCAACTCGATCAATGACGGTTGTGTAAACGTGATAAAATACTTTTAAAACAAAAAGTCATACGCTACTGTTTTTTTTCCAAGTAGATAATTTTGTCTTCGTCGGTAGTAAGCACAAAAGGTCTTGTGACTTTTTTCGTCTGATGCATCGTTTTCTAGTAAAAAAGTAATATGTCTTGTCATACTCCTATTAAAACAGTAGCAATGCATTTATTTGTACTTCATTTATTTTACACTGAACAAGTAAATTCATTGTTCTATTCTAAAATTTGACTATGTTTTTCTTACATTTTTTTTATTGTGCTCCTTATGAGATAATAGTGAAAAAATCAAAGACAAATGGAAAAACTCAAAAATTGTAAAAACAAGTATATGTCCATATACCTACTTCTATGAACTTTTAGTTCTAAAATGAGCCAGAGAATTACCTCCTTCAGTTTTGATATGATATTTACGAACACCCTGTATATATCACAATAAATTTATTGAAAGAAAAATAAATTAAAATAGAAAACATTTTATTTAATCAAAAAATACAATTTATAAAATCTCATCTAAAAGCACCTCTTGTTAATAATACCTAAGTACAAAGCTTGTACTACAACTGTCGTAAGTACAAAATCCACTAACGGAAAGATCTTAAGTGCCACTAGAGGAGGGCATGTAGGACATGCAATTTTTAGTTAAATTTTATATATAAATTAATATTTTTAAAATTACACATAAAATAATATGTCAATAAATACCATTGGGATTATTGTTCAAATAATTACTTTAAAAGACACCCAAGGGCAATTATCGATCAACTATATTTGAGGATTGTAAACAGAATTGGTAAACAAGATATCAAATAGGAAGTATACCATAACAAATAAATATTTGCTGTCTAAACACATCAATGTTTATACCTATACCATATAATTTGATGATATGCAATAATATTAGGAAAGGTGACATTTTGTTCTTTAAAACTTAATTACAATTACTTTCATTTAATTATTGCATAAGGATATTTTTAAGTTTTTTTTTTAGAACAATTTTATTCGAGTTAAGTGTACTGCAAACAAATAATTCTGGACAATAGGTATATCCCCTCATATTTTCTAGATATCATTGTCAATTTTATTAGGCCAGATAATACCTACTTTTACATTCTTAGTACCTGTCATAATTTTCTATTTTATTAGGCATTTTTTAAATACAGAAAAATTATAATACTTTGGATTAAAATTTGAATTGTGTAAAGGACAATTATTTTAAAATCCTTGCTGCTCATTTCTTAATAATCAAATTATATCATAATTTCAGAAGCAAAAATTTAGTACTTTTCATTTGATAATATTTTATAGTTTATTGATACATCTATAAATATAGTAACAAAGCAGTATATTTATTTTTATTGTATTTAATTCCTTGAATATTGCCCTACTTCTTTGGTAAAATAAATATATGAATAAAAACAAATACAATATTAAAAAAAAGTTAAATATCAACAGAACAAAAAATCAACGAGAAAAATGTTTATTTCAATAACACTTCTGGTGCAAACTGACTGATCTATACAGGAGCATATGATTCTAAATTATTGGTTTTATAGAAATGTGAGGTATCGCACACAAGCTATCATTTTCTGATTGTAGCTTTGCATGTCGCTAATAACATTGGAATCCCTGTTGTGCCTATCTAATGCTAAAGTGTAAATCAGGTGTCTCCTGTTTGGAGCAAATCGAGAAAGGACCTGTAATATTCATTTTTTTAATTTATATTAAGAAAATGAAGGAAGTTTAAAAGAGGTAACTACTGGGATGAAAATTGTGACAATATAGGTTTCGGTTTTTTTTTCTTTTACCTTTTTCGTTGCCTTGAGCAATAGTTTTTTGATAGCATTTTAAGCAATTTCTTGAGATTTCGTGCGATTTCTTAAGATTTCCCCCGATTTTTTGAGACCTTGCACGATTTTGCAGGATTTCGCAATATTTGTGACAATATTTCCATGAGTGGTTACCCCCTCCAGTTTAAATTTAGTTGAAAAATAGTTTAAAATAGATTTGACAGATTAGTTTGTTAAAAAAATTAGCTTACGTTGAAGAGCTGTGTCCCCAGCCACCCGTGATATTCTTCTAAGGTCTCACTGTAAGCATTTTTTAGAAATGCAGTTAAATCTGGTGAGCAACGTTCACTGCGTGTATCATCTATTATGTGTTGAAAAAAAGCCGATAAAAAATGCAGAGCCCTAAAGTAATATTTAATGTATTAAGTTGCCAGAAACATAAGTACTCGTAGTCACCTTCTCAGCCACATTAGGGCATCGGTAGCAAAGCCTTGCCCTTCTTGTTGCTCTTTGAGAACCATGTCTTCTAAGTACTCATTGTTTTCTTTGTTCTCTTCATATTTTTGGGTTAGTTTCTGAAAAATGTTTAGGTTTTGGAATTGTGATATAAATGCATAAGACACTTAGTTAAAAATATATGTAAACAAAAAATTACATACTCTTATGTTACCATTCATATCATAAATAACTGGCGAGAAAACTTTTCCAAATCGTTCTGAAATAGATCGTTTCAAATAAGGAATAAAGTAAGGTTATGTTTTTGTTTTTTTTTACCTACTAAGGTGACCGCTCCCGAAGCCGCGTCCAAAAATTCTTTAGTTTTAATTTTACCATCGCCACTTGGAAATTGTACAGGTAAGATGGAAAAGGCCGTTTTCGTTTCTTCTTGCGGTATTGCTCCGTTTGCCGCTGACATTTTTTCTAAAATTTCTTTTTGACTGACACACTGACAGTTTTCTAATGCCTTGTCTTTTCCAAATTTGGATGTAAAGTTCGCACTCACTGAAGCATTGAATCGTTTCTGTTGATACTAGTAGTCACTAGTCGCTAAATAATTGCCGTTTTTATTATCGCTTGTTTACATTATATTATAAGATTAATAAAATAAAACGACCCCTGATCTAGGCAGTGGCGGCGGACGCTCAGAGGCGTAGCAGGACGAAGTTAACAAAAATATTTATTATTTAGCCGTTAAAAAATAAATTTGTTCTACGTTCATGCAAAAAACAAAACTGTATTGAACTATATTTAGTGGAAAAAGTGGTTCTTTATTGCACTAGTGCAATAAAATTTTTATTGCATTCATCTGTCATTTTACCTACTACAGCGTTTTGTCATCATGACAAACATAAACGTTCGACGTCATATTTTCCTAGACTTAGTGTCATCTAAATAAAACATTTTTTGGTTTTTGCATGTGCGTAGAAAAAATATTATATGCAACTCGTATAACTTTTTGTACTTGTTGCATAAATAACTATTAACTCCATGTATACTTTAATAGGCCTAATAAAAATATTGTAGAATATTAAATTACAGGGAATGAAAATAAAATGATTAACTATGTTTTAAATAATTTTTCAGATTGAAAGAAAATTCTTGTTTAAGAGCTTCTCGAGTATTGGTGAGTTCTTATCAATGTATTTTTAATGAAATTATTTTTTTTATAATTAAAGAAGGGAAATTACGTATATTTTATATGTATGATTTGAACAAACAAACTAAAACGTCGAATTAAATAATGACATTATAAAATTGAGTAGGTAATAAAATGTACCTAATATATTTTTTTTCTACGTTCATGCAAAAAACAATACTTTATTGAACTATATTTAGTGGAAAAAGTGGTTCTTTATTGCTCTAGAGCAAATGAGTGCAATAAAATGTTTATTGCACTCATCTGTCATTCTACTGCAGCGTTTTGTCATCATGACAAACATAAACCTTCAAATCGACGTCACATTTTTCTAGACTTAGTGTCATCTAAATATCATTTTTGGTTTTTGCATGAACGTAGAAAAAATATTGTATGCAACTCGTACAGTGCTTATTGCACTCGACGTGTTGTCCTACTCGGCCTACGGCCTCGTAGGACAACTTCACGTCGCGTGCAATAAACGCTTACTTGTTGCATAAATAACTATTATTGTATTGAAAAGGTATATTTAAGTTCAATTTTATTTTAAGTCATATGGTTAAGGTATTATATGTATTAGTCCACAGAGTAGTTAGTTACATATATTATTAATACCTTCCTTATAATAAATTTGTGAAAAATATGATATAGTTTAAAATTGAAATGAAACTCATGAATCCTAAATAGGTATGTTTTATTAGAATAAATAGAAAATGTAGTTACGAGCGTGTAACATTATTTTACCGAATACTATCCAAAAATTAATTGTCTATTTATAAACGACGCGGCAGTTTCCATTTCTGTCTCTCTTGCTTCCCGGGTTGCACTGATTAGGTATGCTAAAAGAGATAGTCTATCGGTGCCCTTTAAGCATTCCACTTTTAGAGTTGTTGCGTTGACATCGAAAATTCCACCACCCTGTTTCACCGGTGCGCAGGGGCCATTAGGTTTTCCCAATTCGTAGCATTTGCCCTCGTACCTAAAAGTTTAAACACTTTGTAACAATTTTCAGGGTTGCCATAGCATACAAAACCGGGAATAGTTGGGAGATTTTCTAATTGATAGGAAAACAGGTAAATGTCAGGAAAATAAGGACATTTTCAGGAATTTTCTTGCGTTGCGCTGTAGAAACGTTTTTATATAATTTAAATTTACCGCTTCTCCGATCGGTAATGTAGGTTGCATATATGGTACCAGTGTTTTAATTGTGCGCACAAACTTAAAGAAATTAATCTCTGATTGATTTTCAAACAAAAAAATTCATGTAAACATATAGGTGTTAAATTGTTTTTTGTGTATTTCTGAATTTACTATTCAGTCTTACTGACCTATTTATAACTTGGCGCGCTCAAATATATTTTTAAGGACTACTATTGTAAATATGAAACTTTTTATTTCTACTAAGTGTAAGAAAAATTAGCACACTAGTGATTTTTCTCAATGTTGTTAGCTTAGTCAGTTAAAGCTAGTACACAAAAATGACTTGTTAATTTTTGATATAATATATTATGTATTTTGGCAAAATTTCCTAATTTTGTTTATATGCACGCGCCTATGGATAAATTTAAGTGGGATTTAAAATGTTGTGCAAGTCAGCTTATGAAAATAAATTAAAAAAATTTATGAGCGTGAATAATTTCCAAGATACAGAATATTGGAACGATTATAAAGATATTTTTATTATGTATTGTATTAGTTGATAGTTGCCTATGGAGAATAGCTTTCCAATTTACTCTGTGGATCTATTCCTAATAGATAAATATTTTTCTAATTTACTCCTCTGTATAATAAGAATTCAAATCCATTTTCTATAAATCAATACCAATGGCATATACAATATATCTCACTTTTTAATAGCAGGACTTCAGGAGTTTTTAGAGGACTTCATTTTGAAAATAAAAGTTCCTTCCTAAATTGCTTCGTTTCTGAGATACAGGGCGTTGAATTTTATTTTTTATTTACTTATTATTTAACGAAAAAATCGCTAACAAAAAAATCGTTTTATTGCGGCGAAATAATAGTATTTGAGAGCAAATAATTTGACACCAAAAATCATCGCTTATTAATTCCAGTGGTAGAGATAGAGTAAGTATAGCTGAATTAAGATTTTGCAAATGTTTTCGAAAAATAGGAAAGTGACGACAGTGTTCTAAATGAAAACCATTTTGTTCGATGTAAATAAAGTTACACTTGAAATGTCATTAAAAAAAGAGAACATTTACTTTGATTCAATATGATTTTTGTTATTTATTTTTGTATTTATTTCCATTTAATTAATTAAAAATAATTTTGACTGCATTTTTTAACTATTTAATTTAGTTATAACACAATGCTTTTGACATCTAAACATTATTTTAGAGTTTTCTTGAAAACGCCACGTTCTGTCGACTTCGGACAAGAGGGCTTTTTCTGGGTAAAAGTGAATGCTCTTTCATATTTTTCGAAGAAAACATTTGCACAATTCCATCCATCTGCTGGAATTAATATGCGATGATTTTTGATGTCGAATTATTTGCTCCCAAATACTAAACCCTTCTCCACAACATGCGGTTTTTTTATTAACGGTGTTTTCCATTAAAAAATAAGTAAATAAAAAATAAAATTCAACGCCCTCTGTCTCAGAAACGAAGCATTTTACAACCCATATTTATAGAACTTTTAGTCCTGATATTTAAAAGTGAAACACTGTATACTATTAAATATACAGGGTGGTCCATAACTAATGGGCTATTCAACGACAGCGACATAAAATATTTACAGTTAACTAAACTAACCAAATGTACCAAAAATTGGCAATAACTCGAAAACGGTTGGACAGATATGATCATATTCGACGGAGTCATGTTTCAGAGGGTAAAAATTTCGATTTTATGAATAATTTTAAGAAATCTATTAGAGGGCGCTAATTACACAATATAGACTGCGTAAATTCTTGCAATTTTTTTTTACCTTTCACGATTTTGACTGCTTGGCCTTAAATTATGAAGTGGAAACATTTATAAATAAAAATGTTCTATTTTAGGCAAGGCGCTCACTGAAGTGGTGTGGAAGTGACGTGGCAGTGGCGTGGTGACCAAGTGGCAGGTGAAACCATTAAAACCTATGTAAACATATTAGTCCAGGAAGTTAGGAAAAATAGCGGAAATTTTTAGGCACAGCAGATATCGAGATGCGGTTTTCTGCATTGTGTTCAGGAAGATCCCAGGAAAAAAGTCTATATCGTTTGGTTTAGCCATTTTTTGAAAAATGCCTTATGGGCCGGAAAATGCATTACACCATTATAGGAACGACTGGAAACTCGGAAAATCGCTCGGAGATTGTTACTCGGGCTGCCGAACTCTATTCTGGCATTAGAATTACCCGGAGATGCACGGGGCTGGCTCTGTGGGGGTGAGCGACTGAGCGGGGGGAGAAATGGCAGCGTGCATGAAAATCGCTCCAAACTCGTTACTCGGGGGTTTTCGGGGATGCCAAATTTAATTCAGGCATTGGAATTATCCGGGGGCGCTCTGCGGGAGTATCCGGGGTCATTCTGGGAAATTGCATAGTCCATGGAAGCGCTCCAAACTCGTTACTCGGAGTTTTCAGATGCCGAATTCAATTTTGGCATTAGACTTCCCCGGGGCGCTCGGGGTGGCTCTGGAAATGGTAAAGGAGAAAGTGAAAATCACAAATTATGAAAATAATACTTTATTCAAATAACAAATATTCATTTCAATCACCCCAGACAACCCCAAGGAGCCACCCTGAGCGTCCCCGGGAAAATCTAATGCTAGAATTGAATTCGGCATCCCCGAAAACCCTCGAGTAACGAGTTTGGAGCGCTTCCCATGGACTATGCAATTTCCCCCCCCAGAATGACCCCCGGATACCCCCGCAGAGCCGCCCCAAGCGCCCTCGGGTAATTCCAATGCCAGAATTGAATTTGGCATCCTGAAAACCCCGAGTAACGAGTTTGGGGCGATTTTTATGCACGCTGCCATTTCGCCCCCAATTCACCCCCGCGCACCCCCACACATCCCCGGGTAATTCTAATGCCAGAATCGAGTTCGACAGCCCCGAAAACCCCCGAGTAACGATTTCCGAGCTATTTTTCCGAGTTTCCAGTCGTTCCTATAACGGTGTAATGCATTTTCCGGCCCAGAAGGCATTTTTCAAAAAATGGCTATACCAGACGATATAGACTTTTTTCCTGGGACCTTCCTGAACACAACGCAGAAAACCGCATCTCGATATCTGCTGTGCCTAAAAATTGCTAAAAATCAGGAGAATAATAAAAAACACTATTGGGTTCATCTTCTCAGGAAAAAAAATAAATTTTTTTACATTTTTAACGTTTATAAAAAGGATTTGAACTGGGATGACCAAAAATTTAAACTTTTCCATCAAATAAAGAAAGTGACATTTTGCAAGTTACTGACAAAACTACGACCTATGCTTCAAAAAAGGATACAAACTTCAAGAATTTATGGTAAATTCGTGGTCGTCTCGCATATTTTTAGTTTTAAAATTCACAAGAAATATGCAGTTGCAATGCACAATGCCACGTCGTCACCGGCCGCTTGCCACTCGAAAATTAAACTTGTTCGAGATTAGTGGCACCAGACTGGCATCACACCACCTGCAAAATACCACGCCACCACTACTCCGTTCTGATACTCGCGTCTTCATATGTTTACATAGGCTTTAATAGGCTTGTTTTTGCAGCAGTTCAAAACGGTTTGGAAACTGTCAGAAATATTCGACCAGTTAAGTTGAGAACGCGTTACCATTGAATTTGACGCAATAAATAGTTGGACGGACATTTCTGATAGTGCTGCTGCTAAAACAAACCTAATGATTCCACCTGCCACTTGGTCACCACGTCACTGCCACGCCACTTGCTGACCACTTCAGTGCGCGCCTTGCCTTAGAGATCTTAAAATAAATATTTAAATAAAATATTTATATATATTTTGATAAAAAATAAATACGTAAATACTTACACACATAATACGTAAATATTTTAGCCAGCCTATTTCGAGGTCTACTTGTCTACTATAACATGTTGCTTTATCGCCCAGTTATAGGACACCCTGTATAAATTAATATTAATAACATAGGTATAAAAGATGGTCAAATATTCAGTTTTGGTATAATAAAATAGGGATAATATGTCAAAATAATCTTTAAACAAAAACATTTACGATTATTATTATTTTGCGTCTAAGGCTAGTTGATTATTACGGTATGTGAAGCTTTAATTATGCAGATCTTATTCGAAATATCCATAAAAATATGCATTTGCAGATTGCACCTCTGGAAAACAGGGCTATTGCTTTTTCATGTTTATATGAACGATTTGTCCTAAAATCATTGAATTAAAGATTTATTCCTAAAAGTTTTTATGTATATTTTGTACCACAAATATTGCAAACAAAATTAAATGAATTTTACTCAATTCGGCTATTTAATTTTAGTTTCGAAAAATTATATTTTGACTCACAGTGCAAATCCGTCCTCGCAGGGGTTTTGAGCACACACGGGTACTACTTCTCCTTTTTGTATTATCAAATGTTTTCCTTTGTCACATGGCCCTTTTCGGTAAGCTGCAAAACATCCATCCTTTTCTGGGTAGTAAATATAACCTTCAGAAATAAATAATAGTTAAAAAAAATTGCTGTAAATGGCACAATACGAAACTACAATACATTTTTGTGTTATTTATACAGGGTGGTCTGTAATTATATGTCGCAAAGCCTACTACGATAAGAACGGAATAGAAAACGGTGAATGTTTTCTTAATGAACTGAGAAACGGGTTGAAATATAAATTAGGCACCTGATATATAAATAAACTAACTAATGGATGGCAGACGTATCATTTGTATTGTATTTGAAAAAATCGGCTTCTTTTGAATCGCCTTGTGTTATTTTGAATAATAATGGTCTTTTATCTACAAAAAAATGTCTCTTGTAAAATTTTAATAGGAAAGTTTTCGAGATAATTACAGTTTTCGATACCTTTACAATAAAACATCGAAAATAAAAATCAATATGTAGTAGGGTTTGAATTTTGGAGATGACAGATAAATAATAAAATAATAGTAAAATATGTAGGTATGTAAATATTCAAATTTTATGTTAGAATTTGCAGGACCGTACTTAGGCGTCACCGACCGAAAGTTTATTAAGAAAATGTTCACCATTGTCTATAGCCACGGACTACTCTGTATATGTACATACTTACCTAGACCACAATCACAAATCCAGTCGTGTTCCTGATCTCCCGGATACAGCAGTTGATTCTCTGGACATTTCTCCGGGGCAAAGAGTGGTACTCTTTTCTTAAAAAATAGTTAATTAAAAATAGCTAAATATAATTGCAAGTTTCTCGTAATATAGTAAGTTATAGATGGCGTGTTTTATTCCACATTTTGAACAATGGATACATTATTAATGCATTTCTAAATACTTACATCTGTATGTTCGCTGTCTAGTCTTTGTGTAGGCAGCTCAGGAAATTCTATTTGGCAATAAGTTACTGAAAAAATAGCTGGAAGTACCAAAATGTATTTCTTCATTTTCTATCGAAGCTAAAATGTAGAAACTCATTATTGATTTCTTAAAGCTGTTTAAATCTTGCAAGTGCAATTTGTCATTAGAAATAAGAAATAATGCACGTATTCCAGAATACAATTACATATAATTTTTTTCAAACAGAATACTCCATAAAAATATCTACAAACTAACAAATAAAATTGCCTTTTATCTATTTTTAGATATTAACAATATTGTGTGAAACTAACTACTCTGCGGACTAAAGCCCCGACCAGCGTTGAATTACACCCACCATATCTACTCATATATTCTGTATTATTAGCTTTTGTAAAAATTTTTTTACTGTATTGGGAAGGTATTTTAAGCTAATATAAACAAATCTCCTACAATTCCTATCAATGAAGTCATATGTATGCTCTCTGATACCAAACATCTAGGTATGCTAATGAACAATTCCACAGACAAAGCTCTACTCAATAATTGTCTAAAATAAAAATTAATCTAGCTAAATTTACTGACCTGGTTTAACAAAAACATTTTATAAATATCTAAGTTCACCTTTGAAACTGTGGGAGCTCGAAAATTCAACCACAATAGATGAGATCTGACCTATTTCTGCATTTTTAGGATTGCTTCTTCAGGTGGCCTCCTTTAAGTTGAGTCAAATATCTAACTATAAAAATTATTATACCAATAAAATAAAATTATTTGAAATTAAATATCGACAATATCAAAAATGACTTTAACCTGTCAATCAATTACCTACTTATTTAATGAAAATTGTTTACCCTTTACGCACCTAATTGTTTTTTATATACAGTGTGTCCCCGGATGGAGTTGATAAGAGGAGAAACTCTTTTGTTTTTGAGTTTATCGAAAAATGTCACTCTTTATAAAAAGTTCTGCTTCTCAAAAAAGTGATATTCCCATAGAAACGTCTTAGATCAGATATACAGGGTGTTCATATATTAAAATAACATGAAAATACTCAAGAGTGAAATACCATTATTTATTATTTTACACAACATTTTTATAAAACAAATCTGTTTATAACCCGAAATAGAGTCCTAATGCAAATTTTAAAATAAAAATTTCAATTTTGACTTTTATTCTACACACTACGAATAGTTTGTTATTTCTTCTCTTATGCGCTCTTTTAATATCATGTCGCAGATCATTGGAATAAACCTTTTGTTTTAGGAAAAAAGTCAAGGGGCGTAAGGTCAGGTGGTCTAGCAGGATAATGGGCCATATCTTCCTATCCACCTTTCACCATTGTCTGAGCAAGGCTGTAAAATGAGCAGGACAGCAGTCCTGTTGCCAAAACAAGTTATTGCGTACTTCTGGCTCTCAAGTATTTAAAAATGGTAAACCAAATGTTTCTCAAATGTTTTGGCAACAGGACGGCTGTCCTGCTCAGAGGAAGATTTAGCCCAATCCTAACCTTACACCTCTTGCCTTTTTTCTCCGAGGTGCCCTAAAACAAATCATTTATTCAAATGGTTTGCCACATGACAGGGAAGTATTAAAAGAGCACATACGCCAAGGAATACATGAACTGAATGAGCCGCTAACTATTCGAAACATTTATTAAGTTAGCGGAAAAATGTGTTGAGGTGTGGGAGGTAGAGGTAGAGTAAATGTTAAAATTTAAATTTTGATTTTAACATTTGTATTGGGACTCTATTTGAAGTTATAAACAGATTTGTTTTATAAAAATGTTGTATACATAATGGTACTCTTCTCTTGAGTATTTTCTTGTTTTCTTAATTTATGAGCACCCTGTATATCTGATCTAAGACGTTTCTATGGGAATCTCACTTTTTTGAGAAGCAGAACTTTTTATAAGGAGTGACATTTTTCGATAAACTCAAAAACAAAAGAGTTTCGCCTCTTGTCAACTCCATCCGGGGACACACTGTATATATATATTTTTAGGTATTAACAATATTGTGTGAAACTAACCCGCAGTAGGAATTGTAGGAGATTTGATTTATATTAGCTTAAAATACCGTTCCAATACAGTAAAAATGTTACAAAAGCTAATAATAAAAAATATACGGATAGATATTGTGGGTGTAATTCAACGCTGGTCGGGTCTTTTGTCCGCAGAGTAGTTAGTTTCACGCATTATTGTTAATACCTAAAAATATATATAAAAAACCGATTACATAAAGGGTAAACATTTTTCATTAAATAAGTAGGTAATTGAACGACTGGTTAAAGTCACTTTTGACATTGTCAATATTTAATTTCAAATAATTTTATTTTATTGGTATAATAATTTTTATAGTTAGATATTTGACTCAACTTAAAGGAGGCCACCTGAAGAAGCAATCCTAAAAATGCAGAAATAGGTCAGATCTCATCTATTATGGTTGAATTTTCGAGCTCCCACAGTTTCAAAAGTGAACTTAGATATTTATAGAATGTTTTCGTTAAACGAGGTTAGTAAATTTAGCTAGATTAATTTTTATTTTAGATAATTATTGAATAGAGCTTTGTCTGTGAAATTGTTCATTAGCACTAGGATGTTTGGTATCAGAGAGCATACATATAACTTCATTGATAGGAATTGTAGGAGATTTGATTTATATTAGCTTAAAATACCTTTCCAATACAGTAAAAAAATGCCTTTTATCGTCGTTGAACACACCAGTAAACATTTCGACAGTGATCTTGAACAGTCAGGGAAATCCATGATTTTTATGATTCACCTACGTACGCGTATAGGTAAGTTGTACATACATATGCATTCCTATCTACTTATACAAATTTATATACTCACCAGATCAATTAAAGAAAGTTTTGTTTCTTGTTCCTTCCTAAACTTGCTAAATCCGGGCTGCATTAATAAAAATAATCAGTTATCACATCAACTGGGAGGTGTTTAGTTGTTTCGTGAACGATAGTAACTAGTAACGTTGAACTTGCAGCAATAGCAGAAACTAGAAAATATTCATTCAAGTGGATCAGAACGCGTTTTACTTCGTTCTACGGTTGCTTGGTCAGTTCTGCTTATTGACTTCGGATGTACCAGGGTAGGTAAATATGTTGTTAGGTGATTGTATTCATTGGATTGGATCGGTCAGTGGTCGCGCGGTTTAAGGCGTTAGTACTTGAATCGAGGTGACTAGACGGAATTGGTTCGAGCCCAGCTGCCGGTAGACCGTATATAAGCTATATTCGTGGAGAGGATTGGCACCCTCTCTGTGGGTATGGTAGGGTGGAATAATGTTAGCGTGGGTCAATGTGAGAGATTGATGCCGGTTGATATTTGACCACCCCCCTAATTGCAACAGTATCTCATATTAACTTTCAATTGGATCGGTCAGTGGTCGCGCGGTTTAAGGCGTTAGTACTTGAATCGAGGTGACTAGACAGAGTTGGTTCGAGCGCAGCTGCCGGTAGACCGTGTATAAGCTATATTCGTGGGGAGGATTGGCACCCTCTCTGCGGGTATGGTAGGGTGGAATAATGTTAGCTTGGGTCAATGTGAGAGATTGATGCCGGTTGATATTTGACTACCCCCCTAATTAATGAGATTTTCCAGGTTTTCCTCATTCCTGCACTGAATAGTGGTTAGGGCCTACCAACGTAAGTCGTTCCTGGGCGCAAATGCGGCCTGCTTAATAATAATATGCCGCCCCCTCTCCCGCACAAGTCTCCGACTTCTGGGCTAATCCCTGTGATTAGAATGAGGGCAGAGATATTATTATTATTATTAATTTACGTGTATTGAAATTATCAAATCCCTTTCCACAAATATTACATGTTTTGTTTAAACTTGTAACTTGCACACAGCAGGTATCAACATAACCTCTTTGTCGATGTCGACTATCAATCCTAGAGAGTGGGACTGATACGGGACATTTCACCTACTGCTCGTGGCATCTACCTGTTGCTTGCGCCTACGGCACTAGTTTCTTTTTTGCATGGGATTGACACTGCTTTTAAATATTTTACTTTGCCTTATCTTGATATTGAACGCATATATCAAGTTAGTTACTTTGTTATTCCATGTTTTGTGTTTGTTTTAAAATCTGTGTCACCCACTATGTACTCGTAGTACGAAATGGTTAGCACTGACACGTTGTTTGAGGTTATGTGGCGAAAATTAACTCTAAGGTGTTATTTGAAAATCATTATTCTTCATAAAATAATTTAAGGGTATAATTTGTGATAATCTTTCTAACAGTGTACAATGGTATTAACTTCTGAAATGTGGATAACTGTTTAAATAGTTGGTTTTTCAGTAAGTAGGTGAGCTTTTATGCACGTTTATGGATAATTTTTGGAATCATTGAACAAAGTAACTTTCTAAACACTTTAATTGATAGTATCGAACTTGCGGAAATTCTTATTTTAATCGTTTATGATTGAAGTGTTTTTAAATTAGAACAATGGCAAAATTTGAATTTACGTTAAACAATAATTATTTATCCTACAGACGATATGGCAACCTCGCCTTCAGTAAATCATATGGTTTATTTTATTAGGTTACGTCAGTGGTCTATCTAGTCTGCGGTCTTCAGAATGTGGGTATTTTTTTTAAAATAATATCATTAAATAATTGAAATTTTTAAAAGTTCGTAAATGCCCACATAAGGTTGAAAATACTTTATTATACAATGCGGTGTGCATGCTTTATACGGTTGGAAACTGATTCTGGTGTAATACGAACAAAACCACGACACAACAGGTTCGATATGGAGCAAAACAGTGCCACACTTTTGTCAGTCATCGTATGGCCTTCATTTATCCATGTCTTGTCAGTGTTTATGTAATATATAAGCGAGTATATAAGTATATAAAATATATTCTTGGATCAGATTTCGACCTTCTAATGTTTGTCTTAATTAGTTTCTTCGCCATATCACAATTTAGTCTTTTTCTATTAGCATACTCTTTCGGTTTCGTTTTGCACCTTTCTAGATATTCTAGGCAGTTTTATTCTGTGAGATAGCTACCTGATTTTTTTTATTGTCGGAAGCTTATTTTTAAAATACCATTCATGAATTTTTCGCGTATTTTTTTATTAGTCTCTATCTTCCTTCCGTGAGTTTCCAGTATTTTCCGTTTTGTAATTGTATATCTGCCATTCTTTATTGCACGATATACGCTACTCACAGACACTCTTGTTAATGAGCTACATATTTCAACCGCATTACTTACACTCATATTTTGGCCTCGAGCCCTAATTCATTCATACAATTTTTTTTATCAGCAGAACGTAAACACAAAATCATTAATTGACTGATTACAATCACAATTAAATTAGCGGAAAGGTACTCCCGATTAACAATACAAAGCACTATTTTAAGAATACATATTGCAGTTATTTTATGTCCGTCGAACTTATCGTGGCGCCCTCGTAACATTTCGTCTGCGTATCAAAATAAAAATCCCAAAACACATAAATACATTCACTTCTCGTGATAACCACTTCTGGAGGTTACCATGATGAACTTGTCGAGGTAAACACATAATTATAAGGCAGCAATATCTTAACGTTTCCGTGTTTATGTATAGATACTATTTTGACAAATTCAGTGTAAGTGTAATAATTCTAAAAAACTTTTTATTTGTAAGCAACTGAATCTTACGATTATTTATAATACAGTATGGGCCACCAAACACTTTCCACCCAGGTTTGCTTCATTTCGATGCAATCAACTGCAATGAGTGGTGGGAGAGCAAGGCAAAAGAACAAAACATTTTTATATTTGATAGTTGACGTTAACATTTTGTAACCGTAAAACCATATGCTTCTTTATGACTGAGAAAACGAATGACATATTCTAAAGGCATTTATGCTGGAAAGTGACAGTTCAAGTATACAAAAATATTTTCTAGAGATCTTAAATAGTCTGTAAAATTCTTCGGGGGCACTGTTAACCTACTAAATGGCCCTTTACCACCTTCGTAAGTTTTTAGTAAATAATGTAGAATTATTCGAAGTGCTCTAAACAGCCGATAAATGCTGTCGATGTTCGGTTAGTGGAGCAAGGGAGAACGAGTAGTGGGGAATTGAGAGTGAACCAACTGAGCTGTTAGTATAATTAAACTGTGACGTGGCTGAGGTGAAAGTAGAGTTTCCAAATATACGCAAATGGCACACTCTTAATGTAGGTAATTGAGACGGCACTTTATTTTGTACTAATTGTATGGGTTTAGTTAAGTTTTATCCAGATATTCGTTGTAACAGATGGCTAAAAATTGAATACCTTACAGTTAATGGTAAAAATCATTTAATACATAGCGAATTTCCGGGTTGTTATACCGTGACCTCGGTAACTAGTCGCAGCCAGAAACAGAGTTAAAATGCACATCCCTAGCATTAACCGGAATTCTGTTACCTGCCCTGGTTGTCCTCGGGCTAGGCTATGTGGCGACAGACCCGCTATTGGTGCCTCTGGGCCCGTTATGCAAAAAATCAAAAAGTTTGTGTGAAATTTCCGCAAAAAAAATTTTTGGTCGTTGCAATATGGTTCGTTACTAAGATAACATCAATATCTCTAGACGTTTTTGTCAGTTTTTGGATTAAGGCCCTTAGGCCTTGTACACACTACTCAACATAAAATTTGGGCAGCAACATTTTTAAAATGCTATAACTTGACATTGGATTGACGGTTCTTGAATCCTTATTTCACGTAGATTTTCTATGGTTTAAGCATTTTATTTGAGCGTTGAAATTTACACATTATACCGGGTCGATAATAAACTAAAACGTAGGGTACGACGCACTCTAAGGTTTGGCATTATTTAAGTTTTCGTAAAAATAAATTCTCACCTCAAGTTGTTTTTATTTAATGTTCTTCTCACTGTTCTGTCCGAAACTCACACCCCAGTTTGTTGTCTCAAAGAATCATTCAGTTTTACAGTTCTTTGTCCACCCCCATGCCCATAATTATGATCGGGTGTAATTTCTACGCGACGCGTCCATTTCAAAGTAGGCATCGGAAAAACAAATTGCTATGGAATTAAAAACTGTTAACATTATTTTAGAAATAAGTGAGAAGAACATTAAATAAAAACAACTTGAGGTGAGAATTTATTTTTACAAAAACTTAAATAATACCAAACCTTAGAGCGCGTCGTACCCTACGTTTTAGTTTATTATCGACCCGGTAAAATGTGTAAATTTCAACCCTCAAATAAAATGCTTGGACCACAGAAAATCTACGTGAAATAAAGATTCCAAATCTGTAAAAATCATGTTAAGTTATAGCATTTTAAAATTTTTGCTGCCCAAATTTTATGTTGAGTAGTGTGTAAGGGCCTTAATCCAAAAACTGACAAAAGCGTCTAGAGATATTGATGTTACCTTAGTAACGAACTATATTGCAACGACCAAAAAAATTTTTTTTGCGAAAATTTCACTCATAAAAACTTTTTGATTTTTTACATGACTTCATTCATCACCCCGTATATAATAAACCTATGGTCCTACGATAAATATACGTCATGCAGCTTAATCCGAAAAAAACTAGCTCTTAAAATTTGCAAGCCGCGTTCAAAAATTTGCATTCCTGTTGAGAATATGTAACTTTAAATTTTGCCTAAAAATCTCTATGTGTAAGTTCGAGTGGCCAGCAGCTTACTTAAAACACAATAAATAGCGGTTAATTGAAATGAGCATAAAAGTAAATAAACTCTAAATATTATATAATAAAATTATCTGTATGTTAAGTGAAGTTATTGGAGAAGAACAATTTGCAAGCACACTTCAAAAAGCACGAGCCGCCACTGCTTTTGGGTCAATCCTTGATATAAAATGAGGGGCAGCTATACTATTATTATTAACTAAAAAAATATTACTTTTTTATTTTGAATCGCCCGTTGTTGTTTGGGGTTTGGTTTTTGAATAGCCCTTTAAATTGGTCGCTTTGCGAAAACAACCGCCCTTGATAACTAAATATATCCTTCCTCCGTTTTGTACCCGTGTGATTCTCCCCTCTGGTGCATCTCACCTCCAATTAGGCTGGCATTAAACGATACAATTAACGAATTAACGGAGTCGCCAGCTTCCGCAGCGACGCTAATTGATAAAGGGCAATGTGGGTCAGGATGTCAGCGCTAATGCAATCACAACTACAGGCTACTTTAATTTCATTTATTATATTACTGCGGGCTCTGGTTGTTCCGCTATAATAAACATACAGCGCGATTTTTTTTGACATGTAGAATGCAAAGATTTTCGTTTGATTTAATAACGAAGTGGATAATTGAAAACCCCCTTTTTACAAAATCTGTGTGTGTTTATTATAACCTCAATAAACAATTTTAACAAGAATAAGTTTCAATTTAGGTGTAGGGCGATTCCATTATCGCGGGTGCAACATTTAGACTCATTTAAGGTTTCCTACTAATGAAATAATTAAAAAAATATATGAATTTATTCTTTGAAAAGCTACATTTCAACCTGTTCTCTTCTGATTCGTTTATAACTATTCAAATGAAATGGATAAATACATAGTCATGAGAAAGGTTTAATGTGCTATCGCGGGTGCAACATAATCGCCCCTTCACAGATCATAGAACAAAAACACAAAAGTCTGTGAATTGTGAAACATTTATTTTATTATGCATTCATATTTTAAAAGAGAACAAATTAATCAACCTTTCAGTAATAAAAAATATAGAAAACAAAAATAAACTGTGAATTATTCACTGTTTAAGTAATCGGTGCAACACGTCTAAATTACGTGGACATCAACGCCATTATAATCACATAAATAAAAGAAACAGGAGATCAAATAATGTGTGTTACTAATTGGTACACTTCTTTGTTACTTAAGTTAATTATTTATTTTCAAAGACATCAATTTTCGCCGAAAATTCTATTAACATATTGCCATCAATTTTCTTCTTTGGTGCTTTCAATTTTGCAATAATATCTTCAAAATGGACGTCTGCTATGTCATTCACGATTTGAATGAAGTGTTTACCATCAATTGTCGTCAGAACCAATATCCTTTCTCTTACTCTGATTTTGACCACCATTTTCAAATTTGCATCGGCATTAATTTTCCTTTTCATTAAATCTCTCCGTTTCGAATCACGAGCGTTATCGACAGGTATGATAATAATAATATCTCTACCCCTCATTCATTATTAAGCAGGCCGCATTTGCGTCCAGGAACGATTTACGTTGGTAGGCCCTAACCACCATTCAGTGCAGGAATGAGGGAAACCTGGGAAACTTCATTCATTAGGGGGGTAGTCAAACGTCAACCGGTATCAATCTCTCACATTGACTCAAGCCAACATTCTTCCACCCTACCATACCCGCAGAGGGGATGCCAATCCTCTCTACGAATATAGCTTATATACGGTCTACCGGCTGCGGGGGTCGAGCCCACAGCGATCTAGTCACCTGGATTCAAGTACTGACGCCTTAAACCGCGCGACCACTGACCGATATGCATAGAGTTCAGCATTTTCATTCAGTTTTTTCATATATTTGTGTGTTGCAGTCTCTTTCCGTTCTTCTTCTGTCATTTTAACCAACCTATCTATAAAAAAGTGCGAAATATTAACATAAACACTTACTAAATATAAACCACTAATAACACATAGCATAATATTACTATTCAAGGCTTGATAAATCAATAAAATATGATAAATGACACCTTAATGTTAAGAATCAAACTTATTGCACCCGCGACCCGAATATTGCGATCGCGGGTGCAACCACTTTGAGTCAACGTTTATTTTAACTCAAATTACAATATGCCCTTAATTGTGGTTGATTTAAGTTTTCCTTTTGTTTCTTCTTACTTTTATAAAGTTTCAAAACATTAGCACTTTATTTCTGTGAAAGAACCGATCTTTCATATCTTTTATATCGCGGATGCAACAAACTAACAATGGTTTCTTGTAGTCAATATTGCTTGAAAATTAATAATAAGTACTTATACGTTTTCGCATAAACAAATAAACAATGCTATCACTTTAAGGTTAACCAGAACAATGTAAGCTCAAACTATCCGTAACAGCGGTTTTGCACAAGTGCTGTAAAGAAACCGATGTTCAGTTCGCACCGAACATTCAAATGTTATCGTTTCACAGCCCACTAAAAATTCAAATATGAGTTTAGGTCCGAATAAAAGTAGTTTTATTACTAAATTCATATATTTTTCTTTATATTGGCACCAAAAAAAGTAACAAACACTATAATTCAGAAATTGATGTAGACAATCGTCTCCAGCGGAATCTCCCTGTTGCTTCTGTCCGATTTGCTGTCTTGTGAATAATTTTCTCAATTGCCACGTGTCAATAACAGTATGTTTATTTGTTGAAGCCTGGTCAAGACAAAGTTACCCTTATTTTTTTAAAAGATAGAATCGTGATGCAAAAATTACTTAATTTAGTCTTTACTTAGTATTACTTAGTTTTAACAGAATAAATTTCAAGTGATCTATTGTAGGTTTTATTCTTCCTTAGATAAATTAATTTGTTCAAAACTGCCACGCGCTATATTAAGTGTTTGATGTGTCTTTTCATACTGTACAACTTAAACATATTTGACTATTATGTAGTTCGGTTTGGTGCTATATACAGTGTAACTTTCAATGGATGTAATGTTACATATAGACTACCATTGAAACATATAGGTCATGAAAATTGAGGTTTTTATTTTTTTCTTAATTTTCATACTCAATTTCTGGAGACTAGTGTAACAATTGCGGAAGTTAATCTCGCATACACACTTGGAAGCTGCGGCCTGCATCGTTACCAAATTCATAATTTGAAAGAGAGATGGGGAATTTTGATATTAGTAAACACAAGTTTCAGAACTCACGGTATCGTCACTGAAATAAATAACTTTATAAGGTTATACTCTATATGTATACATAATAAATCACGACACTATATAAATTGTATTTTAATTTCAGTAGTACTTTGAGTAGAATGTCGATTTACCTACTGGATTACAAACACTTTTTCGTAAACCAGTAAACTGAAAACTAAAATAAATATAATAAAATGAAGCGGTAACATCGCCATACTCGTTTCACCGAATTAAAGTCGCCGTTTGTTTCTTTTTGCGCGGTTACTACTAGATCAATATCAAAGATAACATGTCGTAAAGTCATAGAAAGGGAAATTGTTTTGCTCCATTGCAGTTGCGCTCTCTACTACTGCAATACAAGCAATTGATAAGTGCTTCTAGAACCATTATCTAGACATACTCGCGACAAGAATTCAAACGACTTACGTCATACGAACAAATGAATAATTCATTATACTTTCATCAAAATATTTAAGAAACTGCAACTGATAGTAATAAAACTATATACTACACTAAAAGTTTGCATTATATATTGCATTAAATTGCATAAAATGATTGTTTTTAACGCGACCAAATATTGAAAATTACGTAGACAATAAAAACAAATGTGTAACGTCAGCCGTGACGTAAGACGTCTGAATTCTTGACGCCAGTATATATAAAATGTTACATAAGGGTAATTAAAACCAATAAATTATAATGTGACTATTTATCCATTAATGTCTGAAGTTATAGAAGAGTAAACTGTTTTTATAAAATTCTCTCTACTATTGTAATACAAGCAATTGATAAGCGCTTCTAGAACATCATCTAGATCTATAAAAAGTGACACAACAGTTTAAGAGTAATTAAAACCAATCAATTATGTGACTATTTATGCATTAATGTCTGAAGTCATAGAAGAGTAAACTGTTTTTATAAAATTATTTTCTATCGCAGTTACGCTCTCTGCCACTTCGTTAATTTTAACTCATCATCAACTTCATATTAGTATCCTTCGAAACTCAATTATTGTCTCTGAAAAACTGCTGTCCACTTAATAGTTACACAAGTTTATAAGATAAAAAGTTGTTGTAATTAATTATTATTAATGAAATCAAGTATATATATTTTTTTGAAAAAACTTTATTTCTGTAACTGACATAAAGTATTAAATATTTACGTATAACACTTAGATATTTACAAATTAATTTTATAAAATGTCGATGAAATCATTTCATTACACGCCAACACTCAGCAAATTTCTTTGTGATTCTGTTTCATTGTGGTACTTATAGTACTCACACTCACGACATGGTTATTCTCCATGGCCTTATCTGTGTCCCTCATGTGCACCTTGACGTTTTGGATGGTCAGACTGGTCATATTCAGCTGTTTCAGTTTTTCGCCTTGAAAAATGATCCTCAAGTAGTAGCAGGGGAAAACCACGCATTTTCCTGCTGGTTCCTCAGCGTCTATGTACACTCCTCTCACCAGGAGCGAATTGGAACATCCTAGGAGGATCAAAATGATCAGGCACACCCAATGCGTAATCCAGCAGCTCAGCTCTGGATTGTCTGAAGGCACAAGAAACAAAAGCTGTAATTTTTAAGGTATTGGAGAGTAATAGGGAGTTGAAACTTCTTCTTATACAGTTTTATGACCACCATTGTCACACTCATGACTGTTTTGCACTGCTAAGGGTGCAACCTAACAAGAAATCAGCATGACCAATGAGATGGCGTCTTACCTGGTAAGAAGTAGATGTTGAGTAGGTTCCATATTCCCCTCCAGACGTTAATGGTTCCGAAAAGAGCAAACAAAATGAAGAAATCCGCAATCAGCAATCTGGGGGTTCCGCTAAATCTTTCACAAAGGTACCTCATAACTGGTTGCAGGATAAAAGCGATAGCTACAGAAGCGTATCCCAGAATCTAAAAAGATAGAATTAATAAAATAAGTATTCCTCAAGGATCAGATCGATGGATCTTCTGTATTTATTAATAAGTCGTCTGTCGGTAATTTATTTATTTATTTATTTGCTATATCCAACCGGCAATGCCCAATTACAGGATAAGGAACAAGACAAAAAGCAGTAAAATACATATGAATATAAATAAACAAACAAGCAACACAACAACACAGAAAAGTATGATATAAAATAAAAAACTTATTAATACATACAGCTACACATAATCACATATTTACTGAAAAGTTACATACAACACAGTAAAGTCATAAAAGCTCAGAATAACACTTTTTAATATGGATAATACTTGAACGAAGTATATATATACGAGAATAATTAATAATCATCTGGTGAACCGGAGATTCTTTATGGAGATTTTTTTTATAAATTAATGCGATAATGTTTAACCTCCGGAAGATGAAAATGCCGGGTATATACTTTAGGAATGTGGAAATTAATCATTCGTATTATATTCTCACATATTACCTTATTCAAAATTGTATATAGAAAAATTAATGAATTTAACTTTCGTCTTTGAGATAAGCTACACATATTGGAGCACTCAAAAACATCCTGCGGAAAACGAGGTGGATATAAGCCATCAATAAAAATGTAGCCAATTTGAAGAATCGGCGTTTAATTTTCTCAGTAACCATTACATGCGTAGTATAGATAGGTGTACAAACCACAGAGGCATACTCAAGTTTCGATCTAACAAACGTATTATATAAACATAAAGTATCTAGTTTTTTTGAAGCTGATGATGTTGCGAACAATAAAACCCAAACTTTTATAAGCATGTTTTACAACATGTTCAATGTGCTTAGTGAAAGATAGTTTAGGATCAAAATATACAGGCAAATCTTTAACAAGGTAGGGTTGCTCAAGTACAAACCCATTTAGCCTGTAATCATATTTGATCACATCTTCTACTGAAAGTCATAACATTACATTTGGTAGAATTCAAGGGCAGTTTGTTAACACTGCACCAGGAGTTTAATAAATCAAAATTTCGTTGGAGATTCATGGTGTCTAATACATTATCGATTGATCAAACTATTTTTATATCATCTGCGTACAATAAATATCTCACATTTAACTGAGAAGCAACATCATTGATATATAATGCAAACATTAGCGGTCCGAGAATAGAACCCTGCGGAACACCTGACCTTTGGACGAACTCATCAGATTGAACTCCAAAAATCTGAACAAACTGAGTTCTGTCAGATAAATATGAATACATAAATCGAGTAAGTCTGATGAGAGTCCAAACGAACTCAGCTTAGTCAGTAATAATCCATGATCAAGACGGTCGAATGCCTTCGAATCTTTATAGACAACATCTACTTGGCTCGATTAATGGCCTCGCTAATGATCTGAGTAATGTATACCGTCGAGAGTCCATAAATCCATGCTGTTCCGGCAATATAACATTTTTCAATTGAAAAGAAAGAACACGGTGTAAAGCAATCTCAAATATGTTCCTAAAATTAGACAGAATTGCAATAGGTCTAGAATTAGTGACATCGTTTTTGCTTTCTTTTTTATATACGGGCATATTGAAATTTTCCATTGATCAGGGAATATACATGTAGATAGAATTAAATTAAGGACGGTAAAAAGAGGCTCTGAGAAAACATTAGCGCAATATCTAATCAAGAAAGCGGGTATTATATCTGCGGCGATAGTCATCTTGGGCTACATTGTTATAAGAGTAATGTGAGAGTAAGAGTAATATCTATACCGCGTCCTTTAGCATTGTCGTCACGATCTCCAAATGGGACATCTGTTTTTCTCACTTCGTAATGTTGGCAAAGTTATGAGTATTAGAGCATAAATGACGGCATTATTCTAAGTAGAGCAATTTGGGTCTTGAATGTTTACGTAAACCTTAATATTAATTGTGACCTTGAGGTTATTTTATTAATTTGAATTAAATTGCCGAGGAGCAAACATCGGCCTCAGGAACCGACGACTTTGAATCTTTAATGAAATAATTGTACAATTTGTAAGGGAAGCATTGTACTATTAATTTAAATGGTGCGAATTTTCAGGATAAAACTACGAAACCATGAATATTCGAAAAAGTGTGCGCGAAAACTAATAATGAAGTAGTTTTATTGAAGTTATACTTCTTTGCGCCCGTTAGACACATTGGGATGGGATGTTGGTTGAGAAACCGCGTCACGCTCAAAAGGAAGAACAAATTTTTAAGAATTTTTTTTTTTAAATTTTTTTTTTTACGTACGAGTGTTTTTTTTAAGAATTTTTTTTTTGTAAGAATTTTTTTTTATGTACGTACGAGTGTTTTTTTAAGAATTTTTTTTTTTTGAGAATTTTTTTTTGTACGTGCGAGTGTTTTTTTAAAGATTTTTTTTTTTTTAAGAATTTTTTTTTGTACGTACGAGTAGGTGTATGAGAATGGCCAAAGAAGTATAACTTCCACCGTCTGGCCCGACGCAGACTATTTTTTTTTATTATTTCTTAAGATCATGAGCGCTAGAATATAAAAATAAAAAGGAAATCAGAAGCGGGATTGAGAAAGCTTTTGAAATATTACAAACAAAATAATAATAAGGAAATGTTAATTTTGAATATTTTAATTATGTTTTGTTAAATGTAACGAATTATCCCACATTGTTACAGTATTTTTTCATTTGTATTGTTTTAGCGGCGGTTTTGGGTTTTATAAAATTTCCTAATAGATAATCTCTCAATATATTTTTGTGGTTTGAACGTGTATTAATTATTAATTCAATCTACAAAACTTTCCATTGTTTTTATCGCAATTAAAATAACTGTATAAACAAAATTATCTCTTTCAATTTTATTCTGTGATTGTGCATTGTAATATTCTTTAACAATTTAATCGGTTAAGAGTTTGGAATTTATATCTATATAGACACTTACCAGGCTTGCCCAGGCTGACAATACTTCATCGTCTGGGAAAACGAAAATATCTAGTAAGGCCCATCCCCCTCGCCACACGAAAACAACCAGGGTACCGACAATTAGTACAGAGAAGAGGCAGTCTAGAATATACAGTGATGTTTTTTCTCCCATCTGCAAAATGATACAAAAATAAGAATTATAATACTGTTCATATTTTTACAATGTGTATCAAGTTTCAGGAATCAAACTTTACCAGATGATAGAACTTCTTAAAGTAGGGAAACAAGGTCATATAAATATGGATCTAGAAATACCTAGTTTCCGAGATACAAGGTCTCTATCAAAAAATTTAAAAAAGAAAATATTTTTTTTAATAATTACCTTAATTGTAAAAATAAAATTTGAAAATTGGAACAAATATTTTTTGCTTTATACTGCTTTTGAAAAACATTTTGAAAAACAATATTATTGAACACCCTATAATTGAGAGGGGGGTCCGGTCCCTTTCTCCCCCAAATTTTTTTTCAACATACGCCTATGGTCTTGGAACGTTCACAAATTTGATTTGCAAACTTTTATGCCTTTGAAATTTTTGAATTGAATTCAATTTTTTAGAAATTTTACCTTGTCGTAAATCCGTACAAAAAAGTGTTCAAATTAAATTGCTGTAAAATATATTTTTCAATATAGTATTTGAAACACTTGAATAGACGAAAATATATTAATAAATAAAAATTGTATATTTCATAAATTTTACAATCATTTTCTGCCGTAAGTCAATACAAAGCACTTATTAGGGAAATAATACAATATCTAAAAAATTGACCTTTAAATAAAAAAATGTTAAAGAATATAAGTTTGCAAATCAAATTGTCCATCAAATGTCTGTCTGTCACCTGTTAAAGTTCGATTCCAGCAATTCCAGACACCCTGTGTAATGATGTAGCGTAGTTATGGGAGTTTGTTTTAATTTATTAATTGCTCAAAGTTTTCTTTTGTTTATTGCAACGACAACATCTTGTCATTATTTATTTTAGAATATGTTCTGCATAAAATTATATATAACTTTTTATGGTAAACTGATGTCACATATAGTTTTTTTCTTTAAGAAGCCCTAAACAAAAAATCTGTTGGATTGATGTCAGATAATCGAGCTGGTCTGATGAACGATTTTTATCAGTTGCACCGAAAAATACTTCACCATTGGCGTACACGTTTATAAAGTAGAAATGCAAATAAAACCCCCTAACTTCGCCATTGCCTTTAATTGAAAAATGTTTTGCATATGAAAATAGTATAATTGTAGTATACTAAAAATACTGCTGTGTTCAATAAGAAATATACTTATACAGGGTGTCCGGAAATGATGAGCAAAAAATTCAGGGGATAATTCTAGACCGAAAATAAATGCTACCTCTTTCTATAACATTTTTTCCAAAACAGATTATTAACGGAGTTACAGGGTGTTAAAGTTAAAATTTTATTTTCGATATTTGTAAATAACTTCTTAAGAAACCCAAATATTTACATAAAATTTGTAAATTGGTGGTTTTTGCGGACGAGAAATTCAAATATTGTAGAGATAAATGTTATAGAAATAGTCCCCCTAAAGTATTTTGCCATGTTCTGTTCGTTACCAAAACTATGGAAAAATAGCGAATAGCTATATTATAACTGTATTTCGTCACGTTAATTATTAATTATTCTATAACAATGAAATAAAATACTTCTTTTTTAAGATACAAGGAAAAATTTAAAAAACTAATTTTAAGGAACTATTCATATCTCAGAGAATAGCCAAGATATTGAAATACTGAAAATTGCTTCTGATAGTGTATTGTACGTAGAGTTTAGTGGCGTACTTGTAACTACTCTACAGGGTGTCTCTGTTAAAATATGACCCAAATATACCATTTTTTAATTAAAACATTCTGTATATTTTGATGCAACTCATTTGCATTATGATTTTTCCTACATAATGATATAGCAGTTGCTACCTTATATTTCGGAAATTGTCAAAAAAACGTTAAATTAATAAAACTGACGTTACATGGTGTATAGTTGGCCATGCATTTATACAGAGTGATTCATTAATAATGGGACAGAGCTTAAGAAGGGCATGTTGCTGACCTCAAAATAGAGCGATTAAGCAGAATATGCCTTATCCGATGTTGATCCTTTTCGGTCTACAGGGTGTCAAATTTAAAAAAATAAATCACATTTTATTATTTTTCGATCGCATCGACCGTCGTATTTTATGAAATTTGGTATAGGGGGGTTTCTTGGTACTAGAAATTCGAATATGTCGACGATTTTGGTGTATCTGCTAGAGGGCGCCACCAACGATGGTTTAAATCGCTACGACTTTTTTGTACTACACTGTATCTCATTTTGGACTGGAAACGTTTTCTTCCCTATATTTTCTAGTTAAAAAAGGTACACCTTATTGATGTCGCTAGAAGCAATGGTTTCTGAAAAAAAAACGCATCTAAATATCATGATGCATGCAATTTATCTAAAAGTAAAGTCAAATTATTGCGTAAGTAATGCGCCATATTGTAACAACATAATAATGTGATCAAAATAAGTCGATTTAGTTTAGCTTATCCTACAAAAATCCACCAAAATCAATAATAACAAAGATATAGGGTGTCAAAATTGAAGAAATAAATCACATTTTCTTTCTTATCTTTCGATCGCTTGAAGCAAATTTCACGAAATTTCGCTTATTTTGACACCCTGTAGATCGAAAAGGCGCAACATTCGGATAAGACATATTTGGCTTAATCGCTCTATTTTGAGGTCAGCAACATGCCCTTAAGCTCTGTCCCATTATTAATGAATCACCCTGTATATGATTATACAGAATAGGAAACAAATAATGCAACTAAATTTTATAAACCCAAACGGGGTGTTTCATTTAAAAAAAACTGTGCAACCCCTACGTAAAGAAGTCTGTCAGAAGCAATTTTCACTATTCCGATATCTCAGCTATTCTCTAAGATACAAACAAGCTCTTAAAAGTAGTTTTTTTTAATTTCATCTCCACTGATAAAAATTATTGAAAATTTACACGTTATTCACATTATTTTACTATGAAAATATGCATTTTCATAAGCAGTAATTTTTCATTACAATTGCAACATTACATTCTGGTGTGTTACTTTATTTACCTAGGCAATAAATGACCAACAACCGTGTAATATCGCTAACAATTTTTATAAGTGTGTATCTTAAAAACGAAGAGGTCTATGAAAATTCTGATTGCGGTATCTTAACTTTCTGGAAAAAGTAACCCAGTATTTGCGAAAACTGCATCCTTCTATCTCTTGTTGTTTCCGAGATATCTTGCAATTTCAACGAAATTGGGATACCCTGTAGATAAGACAAATTTTTATGGAACGACGAATGGGATTTACACCAAGTCTATCGAATATTAAATGATTTTATGTAAGTTTTGAGTAGTTGAGTTCTTTGCATGAACTTTTTAGCTTTCTTTAGACTTTGATGTTAGATCTAATACAAAAAATTGTCGCAGTTCTTGGAGAGAACTTTTGTTTGCTTGTATTTTTTGTACTAATTCACAAATAATTTTCCTTTGACCCATAAGTTTATATTTTCAATATTCATTTTGCTATCTGATGAACTGTACTGTTGAAATTGTTATACATTTCTCCGACATCCATATAATCGTCAACTTGTGAAGTTGTCAGTATATTGTTGGAAAATTACTTAATCGGAACATAGCAGTTCACAAAAGCTATTATCGAATACAATATCAAATAAATGGCTTTTGTGACGATGTCGGTTGGTTAAATGAACAGCCTCAGTTACAACGGTTATACAGACTGTCCGGAATATGGGTGTCTTGCAAGTCGTTGCAATAATTTTAGGTGATAGAATACGTTATTTTGAGTCGATTGAAACAAACATACTTATATACCAAGTGTTACAATATTTGTGATAATAAATTTTTTAATATTTTTTAATTTAACCGTACTTTTCTACAATTAAAGTGCAGAAGAAAGACAAACCTTTTTATAACAAATATTTCTATACTTTTTTTATTAGGAATGAATGGATTATTTAAATTATTTAACCAATGAAATCCAAAGTGGCTTTGTTACTTACCTAGAGCTTCATAAACATGGGTTTTCTACTTTGTAAAAGCGAAGAGTCAAATTTAAACGTGGATTTTATTTAAACCTTTATGTGTAGGTTTATTCAGATATTATTAAAAACTTACCTAAGCAATGCTCTTTCAGTTCTTAGGAAAAGTTTCTCTATAAACATTGTAAAAATTAGGGAAATTAATCTTAACACGTTTAAGTATGTAGGGAGCGCATTCGCCAAAACAGAGGAGGATTCAAAAAGCTAAATATTTATTTCAATTGTTCAAATCTTAAAGTCTAATTTAAAGTTACGGCGTAAAAAGGGAAAGCAATGTTTCTATTAAATAGCTTGGTATGCCATGGGAAAACAATTGTCCTTAGTGTCCATAGCAACCGTAAATGTAGATCAACTGTCAAACTATACGTTCGAATCTCAGTTAAAGTGTAAAGTAAAGTGCAAATATCTTCATTTCTTAAACCATTTTTATTACATACTGAACGACTGTCCTGTTTTGGCGAATGCGCTCCCTGCATATTTAAACGTGTTAAGATTAATTTCCCTAATTTTTAGAATGTTTATCAATAAACTTTTCCTAAGAACTGAAAGAGCATTGCTTAGGTAAGTTTTTAATAATATCTGAATAAACGTACACACAAAGGTTAAATTAAAATCCACATCTAAATTTGACTATTCGCTTTTAAAAAGTAGAAAAACCATGTTTATGAAGTTCTAGGTAAGTAACGGAGCCACTTTGGATTTTATTGGTTAAATAATTTAATCCATTGAATTATAATAAAAAAAAGTATAGAAATATTTGTTATAAAAAGGTTTGTTTTTCTTCTACACTTCAATAATTGTAGAAAAGCACGGTTAAATAAAAAATATTAAAAAATTAATTATCACAAATATTGTAACACTTAGTATATAGGTATGCTTGTTTCAATCGCCTCAAAGTCACGTATTCTATCACCTGAAATTATTGTAACGACTTGCAAGACACCCTGTATATCTAAAAAAAGCAACAAAAAAACTCTTATGAAAAAATATCTAAAACGAATAGTTTGTCTACAAGTACATTTCAAATATAAAAAGAAAACTGCTCTAAAATGCAAAACAGTATTACGAAATTTCAAATTAAGATACAATTAAGGTTAAGTAAAATTTCTTATAACGTAATTTGTGTTTAGTATTATATTAATGAAGTAGAAAATTGAAGTTTCCGAGAAATTCATTAAAACTGTAACGTTCGACAACATTGCAATGTGTCAGGATGCTGCTGATAGCCGAAAAGTAATATTAGTCATAGTAGTATTGTGGCTAGTACGTTTCATTTTACCCTAGTTTTTCTTTTATACCTATGAGTGTTAATTATGACGAATCTTGGCAAAATTATCTGGCTACGAGATGAGAAGTTATTTTGAACACTTGAAACTATTTTTCTGTGTTGTGAAAAGAGGTCTAAGAAAACCGTTCGCAATAAGTACCTATGGTTAGGTGTACCTATTTGTAATTATTATGTACAAATACCTAATAATTCTAATATGGTATGTGAGCGACGTTGTCACATATTCAAGACCTGTTTGCTGTCATAATTCTGTTGCCGTTGATCAGAGAAAGAGTCAAAAATGTTTTGTTTGGTGCAGTTTATCATACAGCAAAATTAAGGCTCACCCGGACACCTTGTATAATATGTAAGGGAAAATAATAAATTATTTCACTTCAAATTATTTTGTGTATTGCTCTTGGCTTTATTTTTTTTTAAACAATATAAATCATTGGAATTTGTTACATTTGAGGGCAATTTCCATTTAGGTCAGACATATAGGGTGTTTTGAAAAATTCAAATATTATTTTTTAATAATTGGTTAATACTGATAGTTAAAAAAGTCAGAATTTGTGGGAATATAAGAATAAATTTCGTGACTCATTCGTGTTTGTTGATATTAATTATTAATTCAGAGCTTGTAGGTATTTGATAAAAACCTTGTTGTTTAACGCACGAGAGCATTAAATTATAGTAATTTCCCATTAATATACCTAGTGTCATTTGATAAAACATACAACATAATAATTGTTATTTTATTCAGCTTCAAAACCGAGGTTGGGGCGGATGATGTTAATAAACGCATAAATTAAGTTATTTTTAACACGTGCGAATGTAACTAATGTCATTAGTGACCCTTTTTAAACGTAAATTATTTAATTCGAGTAATAGATTCACTCGGTAGAAAGTAGGCATTGTGTACAGAAATGTCGGGACATATTTTATACTCAAACGACATAGTAACGATTACTGACAGCTACTTCTTGATTTGTGGACTAGAGGGTTAGCCCATAAGTCATTGACTTGTACGGGGACTGTATATTACCATTATTTACATTTTACACGTCAATCATCTTTGTTACTAAATCATACTTGTTAGATTGGTTGCCTCTATCACTTTATTTGTCCTATACATATACTTCATATATTGATTGATATATCTCACAATTATTACAGAAAAATAAACGAAATTGAAAAAGGATAACTGTGAATTTAAATTTGTTTATAATAAAAATCGACAGCAAGCAGTTCTGAATTGTTTACATACGTTTATGCAAATTATAGCGTTGCCAGTGAAACACAAAATCTTTGAAATAAATGTAGAAGCGTAGTTCAGTTTTTATAGTTTTTTTATGCATAACAAAGTGGTTTTTCCATTATTTATTTTTAGTTCATGAAATATTATGCTGTCAAAATAATTTGATATCATTCCACGAATTTCACATAATAGAACTGCAAAATACATATTAAAGTTGACACATCCATAAAAATTGTTTCATACAAAAAAAAATGTTGACAAGAATGATATAGTCAATCCAAAGTTTTTTTCTAAGAATTTTTGTTATGTAGTCTAGTTACATAATATGGAAATAGTTGACAAATAAAAATACAATTTGCTGTTCATCTTTTCAGTAATAATGACATTTTTCTTTTACATGTATTAGTGGCGGCTAGTTAAAGTGGACATATTTTGATAATGAAGCATTCCTCATGAAATTACATATTCGTAATGTCTATGTACCTTTAGGAAAAAAACTAATTTCGTGAAGAACAAAAAAGTCTGTATCTCTCAGTTGATTATATATATGATATATTTTCCACCTCTTTCGAGGATACTTCCTCTGTCTCAATTTCACTATTATGAAAGTTCTCTTTGTGAGTATAGAAATAATTCCTTAAACAACAATACTGCCCTGTTAAAACAAAAAAGGTCATATCTGCAAAGTAATGTATTCGAGATAATTAGTTTTTAACCGTTTCTATCGTATGGCCGAGTAGGAAGTAGCAGACCAGTTATATCTCACCTGCACTCGATTTATATGTGAACCTGCATATGAAGCAACAGCCAGTTCAATTGTCGGTTATCTCACCTATGGCATACTGATGAGGGCTAACAAGCCCGAAACCGGTCTGTGTCTGGTGGAGTGGCCGACAAGGGTTCTAGGCTGTTCACTGAGATATTGCAGGTGTAATTCAGTGCCGGTCGGTGCATTAGCCTGCGGAGTAGTTGTTTTCTGCAGTATCATTTATAGTATGGCATACTAATTTATTTACATAGGACACAACTTTTAGGTGTTATATACATCATTTACAAAGCTCATAAGACATTTTTTGTACGAGGGTAGAATATAGGTCGTATGCTTCACTATCAAAAATAGCCACTTAAATTTTCACCAGCCACCACTATCCTTCATTTCTTTTATTAATATATATAATGTATATCTACATTTGCATTTAAAATTTCCAAAAAGTCATCCACCAAAACTCACCGAAAGTTTGAACATTGTCATAACCTCAAAGTACCCCTTCACTACATCTTTGACGATAAGGCAAGGGGGCGCAGCCACGTTCCTCAAGCACCGGATGGCCAGCAAGGCAACGACACCCACCAACGTGGTCACCAGAACCGTAAATTTGTTATATTTAGAGTGCAAATCTAGCAGGTACCACGGGCCTCTCCAACCGTTAACGCATGTGAACGCGAAACACATTGTATACAACCTGGATCCAATGTAATACCGTATCCTGTTCCTGTACGGGTGCAAGGTATGCTCGAAGACCTTCTGGAGGAAGCAGAAGGTCAGATGCCCAGTGATGCCAATCGCTGTGGAGATGATCGCGCTGATAAGTTTACTATCCTGAGGCGTGGCGTAGATGTCCATCAGATCCCAGGTGCTCCTCCAGTACCCGACCACGCAGGGACACACCACCAGGATGGAGAAGAGCGAGTCCAGGATCGTGAGGAACTTGTAGTAGCTCTTGTTGTACCCCTGGAAGTGTTCCGGCAGCCCCGCGGTACTGCCTCTCATCTTGTCGGTGGTTACGTTTCGAAATTTTGAGGAAGATACATCACTGATTCACTTGTGCCGCTTAAAAAAAGTCAAGTGCATTCTCGCTGGTTTGGACTAGGGACTGCTAAATCAAACAAACGATAATAAAGCTGTTACCCTACGGTGATGGTTGGGAAGGGGTACCACGTGACGGTGGTCTCCATGTAGTGCATATTGTTTGTCGTGAGATTGAATCAGCGACCTTTATTGTGGTCGCAAATTGAAGCTCAAGATGCTGCCCACCTCATTTCCAGGACGAGTTTTTAAACTCTTTCGGTCGCAGTTCAACTACTTGAATATTGTTAGTATGTTTTTTTATCGGCATGGAATTTGGTATGTACGATATACTGTGCCTGTAATTATGCTCTAAATTTTTGAGAAAACGTTGATATAATTAATTATAAAGTTTTCTATAATATCAAAATAAATACTATCTTCTTTTTGAAATATCTAATGTAGGTACAACATTTAAAATTGCCGCAGTGTTTGTTGATGAATAACAATAAACAATTAACCAACGCTTATTATTAAATATGGATACACTAATCAACTGATACACACATTCATTACCTATCCGACCAAGTCGATAAGATTCTTTTTTAATTGTTGTACGGTATGTAGTTTTTTTATTAACACATATACACTTTTAGACTTGTTAAATTGTAAAACAGACTTCATTTTTGTACAAAGTAATCATTATTATTCTACTAAATACAAGGAAGTACTTACTTTAAGTAGACAATTTTATAATGACTTTGTTTATTGCTGGGTTCCATAAAACAATTATTTTCACGGTAAAGTACACTGCAAAATTCGTAATGTCAGGTTTTATACCGTTAATGGTTTGCGTATAAATATAAAACTACGTTTCTTAAAAATTTCTTGATTATATACACATTTCGCTCTACTTTAATTGAAGAAATTACAGGATTTAATGTCGTCTGAAATACAAAAGCAAACATTCTAATATACAGGGTGATTTATTAATAATTGTACATACGCTACATCTACAAAAAAAAAATAGGAGAAAAGCTAACTGACCGAAGGAGGTGTGTCTCGTGGGAAATTTTCTTCTTGGTGGAAAACGCTGTGATAATTATTAATACTCCCTGTGGAGGATTTTCGGTGTTTCCCATCTTGTGGGTACTTTTCCATTTGTGTTGCTGATTATTTTGGAAAAGTAATTCTCACAAGGACGCAAGCCAGGTTCTTAAAAAGAAAACCCTCCTGATAGAGGTATGTACCTACCTTCTATACTTTTCCTTGCTCCAATTAGTTAGAAAAGAACTTAAGTAAGTGTTATTCCATTTATAGGTTTTTTTTCGACTTATCCTTTGATCTGGGTTTCTCTCTTCCCTACGCCCCTATTAACTGTGAACCGGATACTATCCACCAGAGGTGCCTGTGGAGTCTTGGGTCACCACCATTTCCAGAAAATTGCTTCCATATTGGGAAAACCTCGTAGCCGGCCCCGTTCCTTCCAACGCTGCATACCGGAAAACTGGGTGCGACTTTACTGGTACCACAACAACCCATTCGGATTGCAGCTTAGTTATATGTGTACTGTGCAGTTCAGATATACACTATTATACATATACATATTTACCACTCGATGCAACCGCAATAGAACAATCCAACCATTTATTTTCAAATTCCATTTTGATTCTTTTTTTTTATTTTTCGGTATATTCTATTCATACCTTATATAATCAAGTCACTGTTATTTATATGCATATAATTAAAATAATATTTTAGAATAAGCGCTATAATATTGTTAACCCATTATAGATCTATGAAGGGGTACTAGGGTATTTTTTTATTGTATAAATACGTATTTTTTATAAATGCACCGTTTTGTGGAATTTATTCCAGAGTAATGCTTAAATAACAGTATTTTTGTAGCCTTTAGTTTCCTATTAACTATTTAATAATTTCGTGATTTTTATTACCTAGTTTAATAATAATTATGAGCATGCAATACCTATACAAAATCACGTGGCGCCCTTAAATAATACCAGAATTAGTGAGGAACTATCTCTATCACTAGGTTTTGTAAGCGTATGCTACTTGCTTGTTAATCTGCATAATTGCGTAATATAAAACTATTTATGAATCTGAGCTAGCCTTTCTGCCACCACTTTTTTTCTTGGCATAGCATTGCGCTATAGTATTGCAAAATGTTACCAAAATAAAAATTTCGCTAGTGGCGTAGAAGTTAGGAATGGGAAACAGCCCCTCTACCCTCGTCGTACTCATCTGGTAGTAGCCACGAACGATTTTGTATCATTTTTAATATGTTTTAAAGTATATAAACTGTATACTAAGTATGATAACAAAAAATGGGCTAAAATCATTTAAATCTTTTTAAATAAAACACCCTGTAACTCCGTAAGGAGCCATATTTTATCTAAGCATTATGTGTCAATTCTTCATATTTTCAGATCCAGGATTATCCCAGTTAGCGTATATACAATTATTAATGAATCACCCCGTATAAAAGTAACTATGTTACTTTTTCTCGTGTTTAAGTTATCTTAGTGTAAAATTATTAATAAAAATATTTAATTAACTTTTAACTTCTAGTTAACCAAGGGTAAAACTGAATAAAAACAATTAATATTTCTGAGAAGATATGGGCAACAAATCAATACACATTTTAAAGTAGGTTTATTTACACAAATTTCACTTTGTTTGCACTACTCTCAGCTGCTTGGTCCTCTTGGCCCGAAAGCGGGGTCACAGCTTCCGGAAATACGTTCAACCTGATAGTCATTTTGTTTCCTCTCTCCCCCAGAAATCTCCCCCTAGGATCCCCCTGGAACCTATAAGGAACACTGCCCTGTACTCTTTGCGAAGAGGAAGCTCTTTGTCCGTACCGACTCAGAGCTGGGAGATACTGATCCTCCATAGGAAAGATGTTCAGATTTACAACAAAGGGCTTGACGAAGTTTCTGATAGTTTCTTGAATGTTAGAAGTTTCTACCTGTTGGGTATTAGGCTGCTGCATGGGTTGCTGGTACAACTTCCTGAAGTTCTTCCATACTGGTGGAGCAAATCGGAAGCTGGCAGTAGCTAATAGATTGATCTCGCTGGGGTCATTAGGTTTGTAGGTGTGGAAGGGATCAGCGTTGGTGAAACCCGAGGAGTTTAGGGTTTGTTTGAACCCTTCTTGGTTTGTTGCTTGGCGTTCTTTGGAAATATCCTGAGCGTCTACGTCGTAGGGCCCTTGTCGGTTCATATATCCTATAATCTCCTGGATGTTCTTCGGTTGGTAATTGTTTTTGTAGTTGCTCAATTGGGGGTAGCTCATAGATGGCGCTTTTATAGCAATCCGTGCTGGTATTGGTGTAGTGGGTGTAAATTGTTGTGGTACAGGGTCTGAAGTTTTGGTTCCAAAGGGCCTCGGGGGTTGTTTTTGGTAATTCTCTATGACCATGGATTGGGATGAGACCAGTTTTTCGGCAGTTGGCTTGTTCCAGATTGGAGCTGCGGTTCCATTTAATAGTATCGCAACGGCGCAGTATGCTCCCTAAAAAACAGAGGTTGATAAAATAGATTTATTCATGAAGAATATTTTATAAAGAACCATGTTGTATTAAGAACTATAAACTTATAAAGAACAAGACAAATACAATCATAATTTTTAATTAAATATAATTTTTGTTACATGAATTTGACACTTATTTTTTTCGAGTAGTATCACTTCCTAAATTTTCTGCGCGGAGTTTCCAGAGACTGTATATAAAAAAAATGCAACATGGCACTTTATGTCTTGACGTTCAGCAAAAAAGAAACAAAAATTGATACTTACCATAATTAAAATAACCAACACACCAACCAAACAAGCACACATCAAACATCTATTTTTTGGTTTTTCTACGTCGCGATACAGATTGAAATCAGTCACTGTTCTTGTCGCGTTCATTTTCCAGAACTCGTGAAATTAAACAGATGCACATGCCACCGTCCTAGTCGATGACTGTCTTCTTGAACAATTTCGAAAGTGCGACCGTCGCGAGATCATCTTTGCGTAAAGTAATTAAACGAATATGAGTGAGTTTGAACAATTGCTGACGAATTAACCAAGTGAGAGATATTCGAACGAAACCGCACGATTTTTTTTAATTATATTTACATGGTCCAATTGCACTCACGCAAGTATACCAGAATTTTAGTGGATGCCATTTCTTAAGCAGATAATTACAACTGTAAAATGGAAAAGGTAACGTAGGGTTTTGAATTATTGTCAACATTTTTCTTAATAGAAACAGGTGGATTTTAATGGCTACAGGATCCAGAGAAAACAGATGGAAGGAACAACGAAGCAACTGCGGACAACGTTGTGTCTGAGTTTTTGCCCTTCATCAGCGCAGTGCAGCTTAAAAACAAAATGGAATAAGAAGGAAGGGCAAAGGACACTAACACAAGAGAATGACAAGCAGAAAGCCTATCTCTATTTGCGGCTTCGTGTCACACCGCCTCGGTTTGAGGCAAAGAGCAACAGTCGCCGCGGAAAAGAGTCCAGCAACTACTGTGAGGGTCTCAGCCAGGACAAATATAAGAAAGAAAGGAGCTTAATGGACCATTCTCTTGTGTTAGTGTCATTTGCCCTTCCTTCTTATTCCATTTTGTTTTTAAGCTGCACTGCGCTGATGAAGGGCAAAAACCCAGAAACAACGTTGTCCGCAGTTGCTTCGTTGTTCCTTCCATCTGTTTTCTCTGGATCCTGTAGCCATTAAAATCCACCTGTTTCTTTTAAGATTATGATTCATTAAGCTTCTTTCTTTCTTATATTTTTCTTAATGTTCATTGATTTACATTGACAATTTTGTAATCTTTCACTGCCTACAAGAGTATGCAAACTCTTTCTAATCAATAGTTACTAATCAATGTTACTTACCTTGTAAATGTATCTGGTACTAAAAAGGAAGACTTCATCTTTGGAATCTAGCGCAATAGAAAATGGGGGAGACATGGTATTCTTGAACCCTTTCAAACAAAACAGGATCAAAATGCACACCAGCGTGAACCAAATACCAGAAGAAGAACCTTCCCATGTGACCTTTCCAGAGTGTGAATCTTGGAGACCACAGTAGCGATCGAAAAGGATCCAACCAGCCCTCCAAACCATATTATTGATCACGTTGAAGGTTGTTGTGTAGAACTTCATCAGGAACCAAGCGAAGATTCTCAGAATGGGATTCTTGGATTCCTTTTCCACCACAACGTGGTGGAAGACGTCCTGACACAGCGCTAGCACTATGTGGGTGGCCATGCCAAGAGAGAAACTTTCCCAGGCGGGAAAATACACCGCGTACATGTCCATGATCTGCCAAATGCCTCTCCAACAGCCCACCACGCAAGGTGTTACGATGAAGATGGATATGAGAATGTCAAGGGTACTCAGCACCCGTTTCTTCTTTCTGGCCTTCTTGATAGGTTTATCGCTGAGGTAGTTGTAGGGGATTTTTTCGTAAAGCGGCGTCTGGGGATCGATCAACAGTTTCAAGTCGTCCTCTCTTTTGTATACCTCAGGGTCCGTGTCCATGGAATCCAGCTTGGTATATGCATTCTGGCAGTCCATCTTTTCTTGGTGGTTCATATATTTTTAAAATGATTTCAATCTGAAAGTAGAAACATCGTATTTTTCAAAATAATAATATGTAATAAATAATCTAGTCTTCGAAATGTGACGCAGGTAAATTTTGGGATGGCGTTATCACTAATAGTCTATAAAGCACTCGGATAAAGTGGGAACAAAGTAAAAGCTCTGCAAATTATAAACCGTATCAGTTCGTAATTACCAAGTCCGCATAAATTACAATCACAAAAAAGCTTATCGTTCATTTTTCTGAATGATAACGACCAAATATTGAGTTTTCATGTATATTATCGGTTTCCTCGTTAATCTATCACAAAAATATCGTCAACATTATTTAAACATAATAAACTCCACCTAATCCAGACGAGAAGTATCAGGAACTGATGTTTTTTACTAAAAGATCAATAAATATTGTAATATTTATAAAATTTAAGTATCTGGGATGATTTAGAATAACATGGAGACATTGTAACTATTAAAAAATTGTATTATATACAGGGTCACACATTCTTATAAACATTTTTTTTGTTAAAAATAATTTTTTTAAATTATTTCTAAAAACTGTCGAAAATGGCATAGGACATTGTGGTATTGGGTTTTAAAAGTTTTATAAAAGTATTTTCTCTGGGCAAATTTAAATCTGAACTAGCTATTCTCACACTGGCGTTTGGATTGTTATTAAAATAATTTAAAACGATCTGCTCGTATCCGAGTCTCTTTGTATAAGATCAGTTTTTATTAAACGTCTTGATAGAGCGCCGCATTCATTAAAAATTTTGGTTATTTTATAAACGGTACTGAATCATTGGTTCTTTTCTTTTTTGAGGGAAATATGAATAGCATACAGCTTTGCAGTTCCTAAGAAATTAATTTTGGAATATACTCGTATTACATGAACTTCCAGTACAGGAAAGAGTAAATCTTCATTCTCAGTTAGATTTGTACCTACCAACTACCATATTTGACATTTTATGTGGTATCATAACATTCAGTGTTTTTAAGTGAAGAGTTGTGTGCAAGAATACGATAAGTTTGTGAAGAAAAACTACAGAATGTTCAAAAAAATATTAGTAAGCGATTTGAAAAGTGGGAAATCAACGGTGGCCTCATATATGCTACAAAAAAGTAAAATTTCATTGTATTGTGACGTTAAATTTACTGTATTTTTGTGTCCTAGTTTTAATGTAACGCGGTAATTTTCCGTTGTTATTTTAGTTATTTATTAAAATACCTAATTATTGCTAACCGTTAATTATAACTTTTTATATTTAATGCGAATAACTAAAAGCGTAAAATTAATTAACAGTTTTTGTAAAATTTCACCGTGAAAAAAATTCGAAGTAGGCCTTGAAAAAAAAAACAAATTTTAATATTTGGTGCAAGAATAGAGTTTTTTTTACTGCTCCATCTTTTGGAAAAAAACCCGAAATAAATCGGATAATAATTATCATTTTTACAGGCTTGTTTCCATTTGAAATGGGTCACACTGTATGTATAATTTTTAGATAAATGCGATATATTTATAACTAAATTTGATACTGAATCGCAGTAAACAGATAATAGCGCCGTTTTTAAACACAATTTTCATTTCATAACTGTTTTCTGACACGGATTTTAGAAAATCTAAGCAAGTTTGTAACAATATCTCTTCACTATGCCAGTTATACAAATTTTCTCTAGGGTATAAAATAGCTTACAGGCCAAGTCATTTACAATAAGAAAACTATTTTTAACTGTTATGATTCATCATTACTATTACTTTGTACGCTTGCTGAGCACTAAGAAAATTGTATACTGCATTATAAATATTATCACACCCCTCAGAATTGTTTTTAAAACCCTTTAACTCTTGAATTCATATAAATTATTATATATTTTTGTCGAAATGTGATACGAGACGGTACAATTCACTGTCTTTAAATGTGTAGCCATGTTTTCTAACGTGTTTTCCTCCAAAAGATTAGCTTTTTGTCTTGTAGAAAATCAACCTAGTATTCCTTTTAATACTAAATTGATTTTCTTTTTTCTTAATAAACAGCAGCCTTAACATCGCATAATAAAGATACAGGATGTCAGAGTTAAAATTTTAATTTCGATCTGTGTAGATAACTTCTTAAAAAATCCAAATATTTACATAAAATTTGTAAATCAGCGGTTTTTGCGGACGAGAAATTCAAATTTGTTTCTAATTTTGACGTCACTAGTAGAGGGCGCCAATATGACACATCATGTTTTTTTAAGTAGCAGGACTTTTTTTGCTGCTTAGTGTATCCATCTGATTATTGAAACAATCGATTCTCCTACCTGTTATATCTGAAAAAGGTATACCTTATTGAAGGCGTTAGGAGTAACAGTTTTCGAAATCCTATTTGAAATATTCAGTGCACCGATTGAAAACTGTTATCGAAAAAGATCGGCATGCTCTGATAAAATATCTGCTTTGTTGAAAAATGGTTTTATCAAACCTCGCCGATTTTCTTGAAATTTTGCACGTTTCCATAATTTACCATTCTGAATAACTTTTTCAAGTAACATTTTGCTGTATTTTCAGCAGAAAAGACACTTTACCTGAAACCAAAACAGTTCTTACTCGGTGCACTGAGCATTTCAAATAGGATTATTTCAAAAATGTTTAGTCCTATCGACTTGAGCAAGGTATACTGTTTTCAAATAAAACAAGTAGGAGAATCGATTGTTTCGATAGTAAGGTAGATACACTAGCTACAAAAAAGTTCTGCCATTTAAGAAAACATAGTCTGGCACAAATGGCGCCCTCTACTAGTGACGTCAAAATTAGAAACAAATTTGAATTTCTCGCCCGCAAAAACACCCGATTTACAAATTTTATATAAATATTTGAATTTCTTAAGAAGTTATTTACAAATATCGAAAATAAAATTTTAACTTTGATACTGATATATGTTAGGTTAAATAGATTTATTTTCACCTAAGGAATGTGTGGTCCCATTTTTGCTAGTTTATTTTAAAACACCCTGTATATACCGCGCAACCATGTATTAGCAGTGTAATTTACAAGACAGTATAAGATTTTAAACCCTTGACAGATACTGCTACCTAGTAATAGCTAATCAAAATGGCATTTCAGCTTGGAAACTGTTATACACCCTGGAGAAAATTTGTATCATTGACACAGTAGGCGAATTTTTTTCAGCTTCGGTTCTGGTTTCGGTTGACATAAAATTGACAGTGGTTTTACTTTGGTTCTAAATTCATGACATCATCATTATTGCCAATTGAATGCATTGGTTCTGGTGGGGTTGTGCTTTACACACGTTTAAAAATATTTGTTAATTGTAAAGTAAATAAACCAAAAATTTGAACCGCCACGATTTGGGTAGTTCTAAAATTGACAGACCGAATTGCTGCCTTGACGTCATGAGCTTCCAATAGAATGCGGTTGGTATCATTTTGGTTGACCTTCAAGTAAACCGATGCTGAATAAAATTCGCCAATTGAAGAGATATTATTCCTAACTAATGTGTATTAAATGTATCGAATGTTCTACTGATATATAAAATGAATCAACACCATGCCGATTTTAGAGGAAACCACAAGTCAATTTTGTATAAGGGTGTGAAAGGTGAAAAGAAATGAAGGTGAAATTGTATGGACATGGACAACTAACTTAAGTGACAATTTCAGGATGAAACTTACATTAATCGATCCGCAGTTCTTTTCCGTTCTTTTGTTACACATTTATGGTTGAGCGGAATGCTTCATAAAGGAAAATTTCACCGGATAAATAACTTCACCCCCTCTGCTCGCGGCACAAATGAGTGTGTGACGTCCGCGACAGTTCCTTTTATAACCGACCGATAGCTATCTGTACTTATGTTCGATTGTTAACGATGCTTTGATTTTCGATTCCAACTTGACAACGATAATGGTCTTCAAGATTATCTACGACAAGCTCCTGATTGACGTGACAACAATAAGAAACACAAACACGGATGAGTGTAAACAATCAACGGTCTAGATTTTCTCGTAACGAAGATGAAAACTACGGGGTTGGTTCACATTGCATTGAAATGACGAAGTTTGGAAGGAACAAACAGTGAAAACGGAAATTCGAGATTTTTACTGGGCCGCCCAGTATATTTTCATGTTGTGGGGCAGTTCATGAGAATGTACTAAGTGTTCAGAATGTAGAAATGTAGATTTTTTTATATGAACTATACCCAAGCGCCAAAAATCTAGAGAGTGACTCATCGCTGAGCTTGTAGATAAATACGGCGGGCGAAGCGTGCGAGGGCAACATTTCATAGGCGTACTAAATTTGAAGGCGATCAGATATAAAAAATATACAAAAATAATTGCATTACATAACATCCAATATTTTTAGTAGAAACAGTTTTTGCCAATTTCGAGGCATTAGATAATAAAAATGAGTTATTTCCAAATTTAAAGTTTTTATCTTGTATTATCAATTACCCAAGGTCGAAAATAATTAAATGTGACTAATTCACAGCACAGAGATGAGTACGGAAGGTTACCTAAGCGTGCCACTTGAGAAGGGTTCGTAGCACACAAAATTATCAAAAATATGTTGACATTGAGTGAACCTAGCACATTAACAATTTACTTCAAATGTCCCTCCTGTGCCATTCTCTCCACAAATTAGAATGCCGTTCTTTTGGACCTGATGCACACTCCACGGATATCACATTTATGCCTTGGACGCTAAATTTGCGGATTTGTGCACAAATTTTGCAAAATAGTACAAATATTAATGCTAGTTTTATTATTATGTGGTGTTAATAACTTTGGTTTGAGCTTCGGATATATAGCAATGGCCTGCGCAGAATCTGCGCTGTGAAATGAGACTAAAAATTAAGAAAATAAATTATAGTTTAAAAAAACTAAAAAATTCAGTTTCAATTATTTCAGTCATTATGAAAATATAGTAAATTGCACCCCACGATTTTTTTACTATAATTGAATTACTTTATTAATAATTTAATTTCTAATTTAATTTTATTCCCAATTAATTAGTCGTAATTGATTGCCGGAATTTTCTATTGCTGTAATACAAACTCTTGATACTTCAAAATTATTTTCTACTTTTTAGTTCGCTTTGCAATTAAAGCCTGTTTTTTTAGTTTTTTTTTAAACTATAATTTTTTTCTCTTTAATTCTCGACAACCTACTGACATAAATACAATCTATTGCAATTTGCACTTTTTAAAACGAATTTGAAAATTTATTTCGAGCGGCTGCCGTATTCGTAATAAAAATCTACTTTCAATATTAGTTCTTAGTTGTTCCATTCACCAATGATTAAGAATTTCCAGTAGTTCAAAAATGTATATGGGGGAATTGCGGTTAATATACGTATTAGGTTGGAAACTTCATGTGCGGTTATTGTACATTTAATTTTTATAGACTGTCGTCTGTTAAAATAATTACCGTATGTTATTCGTATATTATTATTGTTCAGTTTGTGCCAGAGGTATATAAAATAATAATTTAGTATATTAGTTGTAATTGTACTGATGAAAATTGTGCCACATTTTTTATAGTAGCTCTACATTAATTTTTTGGCTAAATTGTTAATAAAGTTTGCCTTAAGAATATATTGGCTCACTCCGTATTTGACGAATTTCCCTCAATAAAGTCTCTCTCTATCTTTTTAGAAAATGTACTCTAGGATTGGGTGAGTAAGTTTTGCTCAGACTTTTAAAAATAGTGAAACATAACACTTTAAATATGCGTCAAAGAAAGATTACCAAAAATGGCGCATGCGCAAAATATGAGTACTTATTATTTACCTAATTTTATAAAATATATCTTATGATTGATTACATTCAAATAAGTGTTCCCAATTGCTTAATTAAGGTAATCTCTAAATCGTGTATTCACTTGTTTCTTATCTATCCGACGATTTTTTTTTGTTTTCATGGTAAACGTAATCATTATCTTAACATACACGTGAATATTAATTTTAAAAATAATAACTTGTTGCTTTTAGGGTCCCTCGAGCTTTTTGGCCACTTTTGTTCATGATTTGTCACGAACCTATGACATTGCAGCTATTTTTACGTGTCAATAGTATCCAAATCCCAAGTAATTTTAAACCCCATCATGGTTTAAATGATTTATATTGTTCTAGATTTCTATTGTTTTCGTGTAGAATCTTGACCCTAATCTTGCCTCTCTCGCCAGAATCTTGATTTCGTTCAGATCTATTGGTTTGCAATGGGGAAATTGCATGATTTTCCCAAATACGTGCAGAAGAAAGACTATTATTTTAATCGAAATGGCGTTGGTCCTAGGCAATTTCGTGAACAAATAAACCTAAAAACCAGTTTGGCCTAGGACACACTAAAAGTTCCTATCGTTGTGAGGAACTTCGCATTTTCCATGGGACATATTAGTATCGCCTGATAGTTTTTAGGACAAACTAAAATGGCCTGATTTATTAGTAGGAAATACCCGAATAAATGGTTAGTGATATTTGTGAGTAGCTTCTTAATCAGAATCGTGCTACTATACCTCGAGTGTATGTTTAAATATGGCACAATTAAAGTGGAAACAAAGTTTTATTCAAAAACATGTTAGAAAGGGAAGCTGAATCCTTAAATAAGGTAGTTATCCTTTTGCTGTTTATTTACTGTTTAATGAAAAACTATATTTTTCGTTATATTATTTAAATCATATTTACCTTTAACAAATATGTTCCATTTTAAGTTTATAGGTAACTATGATCTCTTCGAAATACATACAGCGCTTTTAAAGATAATATTTACACTATCGCCGTTGCAATGATCTTCGAAATGGATACCTCTAATTTTTTTATCTTGTCAGTGCAAACTGTAAACATTATATTATAATATTATTCTCGAACCCCAATGTTTTTTCCTGTACTGTAACGTTATTACTATATGAAATCTAAGGAACTTTTTAACCTCTAATGTAGATTATACAAAATGTAAAAGAATTGTATGATAAAACAATGTTTATAACTTCGCGGAAGTCATTTTTGGAAAAGATTTTTGTTGCAACTTCATGTTTGTTTGTTTTCCATCAGACTTGCGTCAGCATTACCCTCCACCAATGGTTCTATGGGAGATGGAAAGTAGAAGTACCTAATTTAGATGCATATCGGACATTTCTGCATGGCACTTAAGTGCTGTCTTAAGTGGTCCTTATAGAGACCTAGTAAGTTATTATTTAGTAAAATGACACATTGTCAAGATTCCACACGTTATATAACGGTGAATCAAATGCTAGCTAGACAGTTTATAAACAATTACGGACAGAAAAAAATTGGAAACATATAGTAAAAATAGAAAAACTGTTAAAAGTTATTACCTCCTTTATACACATTTAATAACAATTAAATCATTTTTACACATTTGGTGCACATTTTGCACATTTTACTCCTCAATTTTTCGCATTTACATTTGTCATGATGACAAAACGCTGTAGCAGAATGACATATGAATGCAATAAACATTTTATTGCATTAGTGCAATAAAGAACCACTTTTCAACTAAATAAAAAAAGCTTATCATAATGATGATTCTATTTTCTTAAATTTCAACACCGTCTTTGTAAAGAGGCATGTTAGAACAAAAATGTATTTGAATAAAAACTTTTTTTTGCGAGAAATATCTTTGGTTAAATATTTTGCACCTACTCCTGACTCATCCTCTATATGTATACTGAAATCAACGCTTCTACAAATGTATATGTAGCTCTGTTAAAACAGTTTGTAAATCTACGCATACGTTTCCAAAAAATTCGCGGCACGCATAAATTTCATGAATGTAATTTGGTCACATACTCTGTATGATGAAATTATCAAAGTTCATAATTGAAAACATATGTTTGAGATAATATCTGTTTTTGTTTCTGATAAGAAATTAAGTAGTCAAATTATTAAATAAATACCTATAAAAGGATCACATTTATGTACAATGATAACTGCAACAGCAGTGATGCTGTATATTCTACATAATATAGACACATCATGAGAACTTAAATGTTTAATATAATTAGATTACCCTGTAAACGTTTAGAAAACAATGAATCATATCTAGTACCTACCCAGAGACAAGACCTACTGAGTACTGATTTGTTTATTTAATTTTAAACAAATAATTTTTTTATCTTTATACTATTCCTTAATGTTAACGTTAGAACTTCATAAAAACAAGCTAGATTATTATTATTTTGAAATAGCAGCGTCATATTGTTTATTTCATTTGTTGTAGTAAGCTTAAAATCTCTATCTTTTTGTAATTTTCCAAAATATTAAATCCAAGCCATATTAAATAAACTGATAAAGCAGTCAACACCTATTTTTTAAATTAAATAGGTATAATTTTGTAAAAAAACATGTTGTTAAAAATTTTGCTTGCTCTGTTATAAGTATATATTTTTACATTGTATTATATAATATTTTATATTTATTATATAGGTATTATATTTATATTTAATTGTTATATAAATTTTCATTTATAAAAATATATAACAAGCAATATCAGAACAACCTTATGAATGATTTTAATTAATTGTTAATTCCTATTCTAGTTTCATTTTTTGTTGTCTTTTGTTTTGAATGTAAGAAATAATCATTTTACCTCTAGAAAATCATAATAGAAATTCTTCTAGTATATTTTTCTGAATCTATCAAACGTCCAAACAAATCAAAACATTATCAGTAACATCGTATCCACGTATTTGTCGTTATTTTTAAAAAATTCCTTACATTGTTTGCTAAATCAGTATATAAAAATCCGTAGCTGACATATCGATATAAGGGTCCTCAGGTAGTGTTGACTGATGCCAAGTCATCAACAGTCAAAATAAATGTTATTGGTTCACGAAATTATTGACTTTATTTGTTTATTTCGTTCAGCCAAACTTTTCCCTTATTCGTATCATGTAAATAATTGTAAACGGTTATTCGTTATAAACCACCTTAAGTTTGCCGTATTTCTTCCGTAAAATTATCAACTTAGTGGTGTTTTTAGGTTCAGATATGTCGACAAATAAATCGCGTGGAATAAAAGTAATATCAAAAATAAAATTCTTGATGTTTTGTTTATTCATTGTTAGATACTATTTAAATTTTCCTCAAACAAAATAACAACTATATTTAGTGGAAAAAGTGGTTATTTATTGCACTAGTGCAATAAAATGTTTATTGCATTCATCTGTCATTCTACTACAGCGTTTTGTCGTCATGACACACATAAACGTTCAAATCACGTCATATTTTCCTAGGCTTAGTGTCATCTAAATAAAACATTTTTTGGTTTTTGCGTGAACGTAGAAAAAATATTGCAACTCGTACAAAAAGTGTTTATTGCACACGACGTGAAATTATGCAACGAGGCCGTCAGGCAGAGTAGGACAACAAACACTTACTTTTTGTACTTGTTGCATAAATAACTATTAAAAAGCGATTTCAGATATTACACATTATTTTGCTATTCTAACCCTACATATTTAACAAGTATGTATATTGACATCTTCAGTTACATTTAAAACAATACATATTTTGAAGAATTTCTATATCTAAAAATTTTTTGGTTAAATCGCTTTGTATCGTTTTACAGGGTGTTCCAGGAGGTGATGTACATACTTAAGTATGTCATTCTACGTTCAATTTTAAGCAAAAAATTTCCTATAAACTTAGGTCTTGAAACACTTCGTTTAGCATATACAGGATGTCGAATTTAAAAAATTAATCACATTTTCTTTAATAACTCTGGACTACTTTGAGTTAAATTCACGAAATTTTGTATGCGGAGGTTTCTTGAGTGTGCATAAAATTTGAATTTCCCGTCCCAGGAATCCTCCGCATACAAAATTTCATAAATTTAACCCAAAGTAGTCGAGAGTTATTAAAGATAATGTAATTATGTTTTTTAATTTGACATCCTATACCCTAAACGAAGCGTTTTCAGACCTAAGTTCATAGGAAATTTTTGCTTAAAATTGAACGTAGGATAACATACTGAAGTATGCACATCTCCTCCTGAAACAACCTGTATATATAGTAATTCCTTATAAATTGTGCCCAGTCGGTACAAACCGGTGTGTGCATTATCCTAACTTTCTTATATTTGTTTAAAGAAGGTGCTAAGCACAGAAGTTATGACCATAAACTTGAAGTGTTTTTACGGTATGGAAAGAAAAATTAAGCCTTCGAAACCTTGCTAACAAAATTCAAACAAAGATATCTTTCAATGTGCTTGAGAACAACCATCCTTCATAAAAATGTTTGCTTTTCAAAATGGTGGCACTATCATAAACAAAATTAGGAAAAGTAAAATGGGTGAAATAGGAAGCTTTAGATATGTTTAATTTTACAACAAAAATCTCGTATTAATAATCATTTGTAATCAAAAAATAGAAACAAACTTGAACAGATTTGACCTTTGTATTGTATAAGTTTGGTTTACATTATTAGTTTTAAGAATGTAGAATAATTTCGAAATCATGATTTTTTTAAGAAGTTGTTACTAAAAAAACTGTTTTTAACTATGTATTACTTATTCATTTCATTTTTGTGTGAAACTCTATTCAATAATTCCAGATTTTTCGTTGTTTCTGAATATTTACTCTACTTCAGATATTTCCCGATAACAACCTACAATCTAACTATAATACAGTCATTTATGATAGTTATAAACCTGTAGATGATTGATTTGCACAATATTTTAATTTTTTATTACACATATATTAGTTATGTAAAATGATTTATTTTCCACCTCCGCGCTTTTGTTATTAACAAAAAATTACGTTTTCGGCATTACTGATAACTGCTTGTCATCCAATAAAGCACTGTAAATAATCATTTTCGCATTTAATGTACCAAACAGGATGAATATATTTTATCTCTAAACTGAAAATGAACTGCAGGAACACTTTGTACTTTATTTTATAAGTTACTGAAAGAATCGCTGAAAATTTAAGAGGTTGTTGTCTCTGCTCTTAACTATCAGTTCACTTTAAATTGTTTCTGTTGCATTTCCCATATAACTTCTTCGTTTCTGTCAGTTCGGAGAGTTAAAAGTAATCATTTTGACGTTGAAAATATGTTATATTGACGTCTTTTGTCTGACTTACCAACTTGGGTTGTACGCAATTCCTTCGTTCAAACTCATCCCGCACTGATATAATGACAATATAATGAAGAAATCTTTTTATAACATGAATTAATAAAGAAAAACTTCTTTGTTATTGTGGCTTTATGTTATTATGTTGATACAATGGATGACTATCGTTAGGCAGACGGTGGAATAAACCTGAGAGTCGAGTAAATACAGAGTGTATCATCATAGTATTTTTATCATTATTACATAAAAATATTAATTGTCGGGAATAATAATCTCAAGACATTAATAATAAGTGCAATTTTTAAATAAATTATGAAATATTAAAATGAATTAACAATTACTAAACTGAAATGAATAATTACGGGAAGTATGAACATGGGCACATGAAGGTATTAATAAAATACAATCCTTTAATTACTATTCAGTCCAGGTGTGGCTACAAAACATGTTCAAAATTGTGCACACAAATGTTCCCTCGTCTTAGCCACGGCTCTGCGCCTGCTCTTAGAAGACATCTATCCATGCGTGTTTCGAAAATAAGACCGTAGCAGTCGTAATACCAACAGTAGGAACCGAAATCAATATATGGACAGGCCCAGAGACACCGATAGCGGGTCTGTCCCCACAGAGCCTAACCCGAGAACAACCAGGGCAGGTAAAAGTATCCCAGCTAATGCTAGGGATGTGCATTTTAACTCTGTTTCTGGCAGCTACCAGTTACCGAGGTCACGGCATAACAACCCGGAAAATCACCATGTATCAAATGACGTTCACATGTCTATATCTAATACAGCATTGTGCTTTATATCTGTATACGATTTCCATTTTGGCACAACGCAGTACATACGTTTAGAAGAGTTAATTTGTCATTTGTGATACTATTAAGTGTTATTTTGTTAAATAGACATTGGTATCGAAGAAGTTTTGCATTATGCCATTATGTATGTTCGAATTCAGCATACAGCGCCAAAAAAAATATTTCACCGGGCCAAAAAATGAAAACAAAAATGTGGTGTAGAGCGATGAAGCGCGACGAAAGGAACTATTTCAAACTGCAGCATTGTTTATTTGTGAAGACCATTTTATTGTAAGTTTAATTGGAAATATATAAGTAAATAGGTTTAAGTTTATCGAAAAAATTGAAATTTAAAGTTGTAAGGAATCTGTTAAACTTTTCCATTAAACTTCCAGAATGTATACAGGGCGTTTAGAAAATCAATGGTAAAGTAAATTTATATGTTGCATTTGTTCCTACCATTTACGAGATGTAGAATGTTACTTGAGATTTTCATAAAATTTTGCTATCTGACCGCTACATTAAATTGCCTGTATTATTCTGAAACCATAATAAAGAAAAGTGGTAAATAAGGATTTTTTTTTAAATAAAATCAGTATAGTAAATAGCAATATAAAATTAATTTTAAAAAAATATGTAAATGTTTAATGTTCTTACTTATTATTGCCGTTGTAATAATCACGAACGGATTTATATTGTAAAGAAAGAAATAAATTATGTTTAACAATAACTTAAATTCACCACATTACCACAATTATTAGTGGTAATGTTAAAAACAGAAAATAATAGACACCTTGCATTGACGTATTTGCTGCATTAATGAAATTGGAATTAGCACCAAGGAAGTTAAGTATAAAATTAAATGAATCCGCTCGTGGCAAGTTAATAATAATCATTCGGTTAATCTTACACAAAATCCGCTTCCGTTATCGTGGAATCTGCACAGGCTACCTATAGTATTTGCACAATCTATGACCTAAAAATGCCACAAAGACATAAGAAATAAACGCCTGTTTACATCATTAACATCGTACCTTGCACCTGTATTTACAGAAACATCGCGTTTTCGGCCACGTGATTTTGTTTACATTCCATGGCAATTTATTAACGTTAATGTTTAATTTATTATGTGGTTATTGCCCTTTCAATATGTTTGAAAGATTACCCTGTAGAATAAATATAATAAAATTTTCATTGCAAGCGTTTTCCTATAAAAGTCATACATTGGGGATGCTCTTGTGGCATTCACGCTTGAACTCGTTGCACTTAATAGGAATGAAGTTGATTTTCATTTAAAATTATCCACACAATTCTTATTATTATTAAGCAGGCCACGAACGACTTACTTTGGTAGACCCTAATCACCATTCAGTGCATGAATGACGGATTAATTAGGGATGCTCAAAAGCCGATCGGTATCAATATCTCACATTGATCCATGTCAACGTTCTTCCACCCTACCATACGTGCACAGAGGGCGCCAATATTCTCTACAGGTATAAGCTGATCTACGGTCCTGCTGTCGCAGGAATCGATTTCGAGCGGACTAGCACACATCGAGTGAAGTACGGACGCCCAAACGAACGGGATTTATTCGCAGCTACAGTGGAACTGGATATAAACTGTCGTCATCTTCTAGAGAAAGGAACCCACATGACTATCCATACCAAAGCGTCAGTTTTCTTATCATGGTGCTAGAAAAAAGCAACGATTCCTTTTTTTAGAGAATGAAGTAAATTTGTATTTGTACACTTGCGAGTACAGATCTTAAACCATTCGACCATCGACGGTTATGATGATGTGATGTTAAAACTTAAGTATCACTTGCTTCGAAACATTTCTCGACATTTATAGCGATTTATTCAAGACATTTTATTTTGTCACCTTGTATGTTACTTGCAAACAAAGTCTCTATTTGGAAAACATTTGTCAAATAACTACTTACTTAATCCCAAAGTACATTTCTAAATTAATTATGAACATGTCTCGTAAAACCCAATTGTATTCTTTATTCAAATAATTTTCTGAATTAGATTGTGTTAAGTATCGAAGTTTAAAGCAAAACGAGAGGAAAATAATAGTCAACACCGAGGGGACTATTTGCCTTATCCAAACGCAAATGATCAGACACTGTGTGTCGCGTTAAATAAAATAAATATATCTGTGTGTATTCGGTGTTATGGTATTATTTCGTGGATTTTAGAATTGTAAAGTAATGTACAAAAATATTTTTTTAACGTAGATAATTCTTTAGTGCTCACTTTTGTTAATTATAGAAATTGTTTGTCTCTGTATGTCAAATTTTAGCATGTGATTGCTTTAAGTTAATGGGTTTGTTTTAGCTGCCAGTCTTGATTTTTTCATATTGGATCACTTTCCCAGATCATTTGAGCGATTTTAAATGAGTTATGTCTGTCAGTTGATTGTTGATTAAACTTGACGATATAAGCGCATTTTGGCTCTATGCTAGTGACGTGCTAAAGTAAGATTAAGATTTTTTTAGTATTATTTTAACATCCAATCTAATGTGTTGTCATACGCATATAATCTTAGTTGAATCACTGCCTTGATTTTGATTTTTTTTTTTAGTTTCAAGAATTCAATCAATTTTGTTATCTTCAGACATTTATCTTATATATTTTGACATTCTTAACTGGCGTAATAAAGACCAATATTATGAAAGCTTGAAATTTTTGTATAAGATTAAAATCTTATCGTCGCGATAAAATACTACATATAAATCGGTCCCATTGCCCCCTGAAGTCTCAATGAGTTAATAATTACGAACAGATTATGGAACTATTGAAACGTTTTAAAAAAAATGATATGTGATTACTAATGATGATGACGATTTGTTTCACTTAGTGCGGCACAGATCTTTCTTTCATAGGACCAGCAGGTCTGTCTAGAGTGGGACCGTATTGAAGACATTTTCATTTTGTATGTCTCACTTACGTTAAGATAAATATGTAAAAGTTTGCCACTGATTATATTATAACTTAAACAGGACGTGCAATTGAAATATATTATTCTTAAGAACATGCATACGAGGTATTTAGACACTATAATCTTAGAATTGCATACCCTGATTTTGTTTAGATGAAACCCTCTAAGCTACAGACATAGATCTAGTACATGCCTCATCCTTCTAGATTATAGCAAGGCATTTGCTACATTGGATCACAATATCTTATGCAACAAACTTACTTTTTTGGTTTTGACATCACCGCTTCTTCCTACATTCGTAGCTATTTAACTGGGAAGACCCAACAAGTTATTGTGAATTCAAATGTATCTGACACCGTTCCGGTGGCTCACGGGATACCCCAGGGATCTATATTAGGGTCTCTGCTGGTTTCTATACATGGTAATTTTAAATAAAGTAGCAAAAATGAGACCACATATTCCTTAAGTGAACGTAAATTGATTTAACCTAACATACCTTATATCCCAAGATGCATAATAAAAAAGATAGGTACAGGGTGTCAAAATTAAAATTGTTTTCTATATTTGTAGATAACTTCTTAAAAAATCCAAATATTTGCATACAATTTGTAAGTCGAGGGTTTTTGCGGGCGATAAATTGAAACTTGTTTCTAATTTTGACGTCACACCATGTTTATTTTAAATGGCAGAACTTTTCTGCAGCTTAGTGTATCCATCTGATTATCGAAACAGTCGATTCTCCTACCTGTTTTATTTGAAAAAGGTATACTTTGCTGAAGTCGGTAGGAGTAACTATTTTTGAAATGCTCAGTGCACCGAGTAAAAACTGTTTTGGTTTTAGGTAAAGTGCCTTTTCTGCTGAAAATATAGCAAAATGTTACTTGAAAAAGTTGTTCAGAATGGTAAATTATGGAGACGTGCAAAATTTCAAGAAGATCGGCGTGTTTGATGAAACCATTTTTCAACAAAGTAATAGGTACAAAGATTTTATCAAAGCAGGCCGATCTTTTTGAAATTTTGCACGTTCCTATAATTTACCGTTCTGAACAACTTTTCCAAGTAATATTTTGCTGTATTTTCAGTACAAAAGGCACTTTCCCTGAAACGGTAACAGTTTTCAATCGGTGCACTGAATATTTTAAATAGGATTATTTCGAAAACTGTTACTCCTAACAACTTCAACCCACCTACCTTTTTCAGGCATAACAGGTAGGAGAATCGACGGTTTCAATAATCAGATGGATACACTAAGTAACAAAGTTGAATTTCTCGCCCACAAAAACCCCTAATTTACAAATTTTATGTAAATATTTGGATTTTTTAAGAAGTTATCTATAAATATCGAAAATAAAATTTTAATTTTGACACATTTTCACCTAAGGAACCCGTGGTCTCATTTTTGCTACTTTATTTAAAATCACCCTGTATATATTGCGGATTTTTATTATTTAAACAAGTGCAGAGTGCATCATTATGCAGACGATTGGCAAGTTTATTTCACTTTCCCGTTAGAAGATGTAACTCCTTCAAATGACACACACTGCTCACAGATTACAACTGAATCCAAATAAGTCTAAGGTCTTAATTTTTGGGCCCAAACAGAAAAAAAAGCAAAGTAAAATCAGAGATCAATGTTAAATTAGGAGATACTTTGTTATATGTTACTGGTAGTGGCAAAAATTTGGGGCTCTTACTTGATAATGAATTGAAATTTACTAAACACGTTAATAATTTATGTCGGTCATCTTATAATACGTTAAAGCAACTTTATCCGCAGAGGGGTATAATGAGCTTTAAGTTAAAAATCAATTTATGCGTTTGCAACAGCAAACAACATTTTGTTTTCATCGCCCAATCCGCGATCTCGCTGTGCAAACAGAAACATGTAGACCTACAAAAAAGTCCATTTTTCTCAAGAAGGAAAGAAATTATTTCGTCTTTCTATCACTATACTTTTTTCGATTTAATTTATACAGAAATTCACATACCATAATTCATATGTTGCATAATTCGCAAAAGTACCCTTGAATATAAGTTGTAACATATAACCCAATTTTTTTTGTCGAAAATTTATTTTTAAAATACCATCTTCCTTCTGCGAATTTCCACTATTTTTCTTTTTGCAGTTGTACTTCTTTATCACTCTTTTTTGCACTATACATATATATGCTACTCACGTAGACTCTTGTTAATGATGTAGTTCATTTCAACATCACTTATACTGATATTTTGACCTCGCACCCTAAACCCTACATCCGATATTCTTCACTTGATACATTAGGGCGTTTACAATTTGGAAAATACTCTTCAGAGCTTGAATTATTCTCCATTCTTAAGAACACAAAATTAATTACATTCATAATTAAATTAGCGGAAATACATACCCGAAATTTTGCCCGCCAGAAAGATATACCAGCCCATGATAGTGCTGAAAATGGAATAGGTGGATCCATCAATGCGTCACAACCAATAGAAGGCTAACTTCTTTGATCTGCCGTATGCGTAGTTACTACAGCACATGCGTATTTCGTACTGCAGAAGCTGCACACAATTTTATGGGGAAAATATACGAGTTGCATGTATGTTTCTTTGTGTCCACTGCTATAATTTGTAAGCGAGTTTATAATATGAGACACTCTCTAGATTTTTGGCGGTGGGTATAGTTTATAAAAAACATATTTGAGTTTTATTTACATTAATGGCCTGTATATTTAAACATTGTAACATTCTATAAATAAAAAGGGAGAATTTGTGTAACTGAAAATAAAAATACTGTTCTTTTGCAATAAATTTATATTTAAGTTTATAATAAATATGTATCAGAGTAACAATAATTCAACGTAGAATATACTTCATACAACTTTAGTACATTTCGTTGGTAATAAATTATTGTAATACTGTTTACAGAACAATAAACGGCTTAACAATACCCACACAACATTTGGCATTAAAAACAATCTCGCATTCACGCTTTTGTTAATATTTTTAATTCAGAAATCCCTACTTAGAAACATCTGGCTTAACAAATTTTTCTCTAATTAGTAAACGATTTCGTTAATTCAGATTTGTTAGGTAAAACAGGGAACCTTGTATAAATATTTTTTGTTGATTCACTAAAATATATACTACCTGTAGTGAACCCTAAATTCCGATCACTTACCTTTTTATTTTAAAAATAAATGTGTTTTCTAAAACAGTGCGATAGTCTTAAAGGCACACAACATATGGGTATATTATTATAATTATTTAAAGATATTTATAAAGAAATATAGTACCTACAATAGAGTTTTATCATTTAACAAACAATTCTAAATAGTTCTCTAGCACGTGTTTGAAGAATAGGCTGTATTTGCTGTATTTTTATAATTCTGAAAGAATATTTTTTTGGGTCAGTAAAAGGCCGTTCATCTCTTCAACAAGTTGCTGGTCATCAAAATATAATTTAGTAGATTGAAGAGCAAATATTTTATAAGAAAACTAATTCTAAACTGATCTGTGCTAGTAACTTTGAAAATAAAATAATTTTGATCTTTTAAACAGTTTTTTTTTTAATTAGACCGATATTTATTTATGCTTTGAGCATTATACAAATCTGACTGAACAAAATTAAACAAGATTTTAATACTGTTATATATATTTGTTTTTGTATTTGTTTATGTTAGTCATTTTTATTTAAGCATTTACTCGAGCAATTTGAAATTGCCTTGCATATAAGTATTCTGCCAAACTTTAGAATATACATTTTTAGTCTTTTAAACGTTTCTCGTAAATTTATACAAAATTTTTCGTCTCAGAAATACGATTAATAACGATAATATCATCTACAGTTTCTTTTTCGTACATACGCATTAAGCTGCCTTTGCCAGTCTCCACTAAAAAAGTACTATTACCTATAATAAATTCAACTCCGGCTTGGTTTCATTTTAAAAATATTTAATACGTTTTTATGACGTGATAGGGATATCTCTTGAAAGACTTCAGTGTACAAGTTACTTCTAATAAATTCAATTACTTATAATAAGTTTTTATTCGTGGTTATGGTCATCGGAGTCGCCGTCACATTCCGTTGTGCCCATAGCAGTGACAGCCACACACTGAAAAATAAAATAATTTAATAATATTTGTAAAAGTGGCATTTTATCCACACAAGAATGTTTAATTGTCTTACGTGGATAAAGCGCGACTAAACATGAATGCAATACAACGTTTTATCCACAATCACAAGCTCAAGTTAGTCGAGATTAATTGGAGCGTCACGGCGAGACACGTTGGTTGCTATGGTAGATTGTTTAATTTTTCATTTAGTTTTATTCGAGAAGCTGGTGGAAATGGAAGATGTTGAGTGTATTTCTCCATAAACAGCTAGTAAGGATAGTTAGTGAGAAAGTCATGTTTGCATATGTGAATAATCACCGGTCAACAAAAAAAAAAATTTTTTTGCGCATGGGTTTTACCTAATATATTTTGATTATATAAGCAAATCTATATAAAAAATTGCGATTACAGAACGAAAATATTTGCTTTTTAAGAAGCATTTTTGATTTTCACGCCTAATTAATGTCGGTCTTTGCGCGCTATCGTCACAGCTTAAATAACAATCAGCTCACAGACTCTACGGCGGCACCTTTGAAGTATTAAAACCTGAAAATTTGTCCTTGAAGCTTGTTGTCTCTCTCTCGCGCGGGATACACATCAGGACCGGATTAAAAATTGTTGTCTCAATTTAGAAAGTGTCATACTAAATATAAATTTGTTTTACTTGAAATTGTTTAAAAATAAAATAACATAACAGTATAAAATACAAGAAAATCAACAAACCACAGAATACAGCATTCGTGCACCAATAACGCAGTCGTCGAACGGTATGGCCACGGTATGGCTATAAGGGCATATTTTACAAACACACGTCCCTCCCGCTACCTATTCCCAACTGGCGCATGCGCGAAGATTTGTTGAACATGAAAGGAAAAGTAAAACTGTTCATTTTTAAACGTTTGGACTTTATTTTGAAATTTCTATTGTAAGAATGAATCATAAATGCATGTTTGGTATCTTTTAATAAATCATCTCTATGTCGATTTTTTATGTATTTTCATTTTTGAATTTTCCGTTTTTCACACAGAAAAACAAATTTAGAACTATTTTTTTGTTATTTTTCTTATTTCTAGGTATAAAAGGAATAAAAATTAGGTATGTATAACCCGTGCGCAAAAATGTTGTAGACCGGTGTAATAATATCTCTACCCCTCATTCTAATCACGGGGATTAGCCCAGAAGTCGGAGACTTGTGCGGGAGAGGGGGCGGCATATTATTATTAATCAGGCTGCAATTTCGCCCAGGAACGACTTACGTTGGTACGCCCTAACCACTATTCAGTGCAGGAATGAGGGAAACCTGGAAAACCTCATTAATTACGGGAGTAATCAAACGTCGACCCGTATCAATTTCTCACATTGACCCAAGCTAACATTCTTCCACCCTACCATACACGCAGAGAGGGTGCCAATCCTCTCCACGAATATAGCTGATATACGGTCTACCGGCAGCGGGGGCGAACCCACACCGATCGAGTCACATCGATTTAAGTACTGATGCCTTCGCGACCACTGACCGACTAATGAATATAGACTTGTCAAAATACGGCCTATTGGCAGCTTTCCTGAATAGCGTTTCTACAAAATACAGGGTGGTCCGTAGACCTAGTCCTAGATTTTTCACTTATCAAAATATTAGGATAAGCCAACTTTAGCCTTAACCAACCAAGCCTTAATAAAATGTTCATAATAAAAAATAGACAGTGTCAAAGTTGGATTTAAAAGGTGATTCTTTTGTAATAATTACACTGGCTTTGAATGTATCAACTTAAAAATTTGGGGGAATAGACGTTTTTGGGTATGAAAAATCAAAATCTGTATATTTCGACGTATTTCCTAGAGCGTGCCACATCCGCCATATTTATGACGTAAATGTGAGCGTAACTTTATTGACTTTAACGTTATCACGTTATTTATTAAAAAAATCTTAAATCTGCATTGTTTTTGAGGAAAAAGGTATACTTGTCATTAGTCTCAGAAATTGGCCATCTTCGAAAAAATAGCTTTTCAACAGTCAGCTGTTTAGTTGATTGTACAATCGTTTGCAATAATAATGACACTCTTAAAACAGTTTTTGAAATTCTGGAAGTTCTGAGTAGAAATTTCATTAAATCTCTATTGGTGAGTGAAACAACTAATAACTAATATTAAAAATGTGAAGTAGATTTCATTACAAATACATCGGAAGTTCTAAAGAAATCGCAAAAAATCATTTTAATGAGTGTCATTATTATTGCAATCGATAGTACAATATTTTAACATAGTTGGCGCCAAAATTCGCTTACGAATTGGATATGTTGAAGGTTGATCGGCAAGCAATAAAATTTGCACTGGTGTAAAATGAATCCGATAGTATTTCAACAAGCAACGTTTTCAAAATGGAAATCATACTGATTCAAGTCCAGATAGTCGTAGGGGCCACCCTCTATAAAGCAAAGGAAGTAAGCGTGGTAGACAGAACGCTTCGAAGCGTTTCTAACAAGAACTGCAGATCAAAAGTTTCTGATGACTAAGGTAATTTTTTTATACAATATTGGGTATAAATTTTGAATTATTTCGGGTTGCATTAATAATGCGAGTCGCAGGTGGCGTATAGATCTTGTGAATTGACGAACTTGAAGATCGATGATGTACAAGATACTGGTTCATATTTATTGTTTTCTATATCAAGACCAATAATTGACTACTGCGAAGGAGGGATTTTCTATTATTGATCTAGATCTTTGTATTCGTAGAATTTTGCTACGTGAAGAGTTGCTTTGTTTTTGAAGTTTCCTAACACGCAGAAACCTGCATAAGCCACTGCGTGAGGCTTCAACAGCGTTATTAGAGAATGAGGATGCTGACATTAAAACGATTAGACGGCACGATGAGTAGCAGTCTTTAGCAAAAGCAGAAAGTTACATTACACACTATGTATCATATAAACTGGATATAACAAGAAAAACTCGATACACATCTTCTACTTCCAAACAAGCGGATATATGAGATATTGTGATTTTCCAAAGTTGCACACAAGATATCTAACAATGACAATGAAGTCAAACTTATTGTAAAAGGCAATGTTAATAATAAAATTGTGGAGATAAACACATCTTAAAAATTAAACAGAACCATCACATATGTAACCTTTACTTACATCGGATATATTCACCCTCGGCGACAGAAGCGTCAATTCTGGATAGACCCATGGTTTAAACATGGGATTCCTTTGCTGCGTCTTCCAAGATTCGTAACCTTCGACTGCCTTCCTCAGCTGTTTGACCACTTTAGGTGCGAATTTCTGCGTGATCTTGTTGACTAGCCATGGAGGCAGCTTGCCTTTGGGATCCGTCTGTGAGATGTACCCCAGAAAGCATCCTTCATCCAAATTGCGTATCACAAAACCTGTCAAGTGTGAAATTGCTCTAGAAATTCAAAGAAAAATTGCATAATCAGTGAAATCACACTTTTTAGATGTAAACAGGTTAATATTTTTTCATTTTCTAAGCTACTTTATTAATTTTAAATAATTACGGCATGTATTATTAGTGCTTTATTATGTCGTGTGTATTTATCTGACTTGCTACAATTGTACTTTGTATAAAATAAATAATAATAAACTTATCTATCTACGCTGACTACAATGAAAAAAAAAACAAATTTTCTCCAACCGTCACAAAACTATGACAATTTTTGACTGTCAGAACAGTTTGGCATTTTCATTACTGAGAAAGAAAATGGTGTCTTAGCAACAAAAGTATTAACTTTTAATCCTTAGACTGAAGCTCACTTACTATTTTAATTTGTCAATTATATTCCTGTTTGCTTTCGAATTTACAATTTTTAATAATACCTTTATTTTGACGTTTTCTAGAATAATTCAGGCTTTATTCGATTTGCTTCTAGACGCGAGGATCTGGGAAAATCCTAAAAATATGTATAAGCGGATCGACTTCTCCTCCACAGTGGCATTTTATGTTCAGAAGCCGAATCTGAGTAGCAGAAACGTCAAAATAGAGATGACAATAAATTTTGTATTTCTTTGTGACGATTTACCTTATATATCCTTTCCTAGGTGCATAATCCTTGTGCTCAACCGAGTGATTAAGGATTAGTTTCTCGTTCCCCATGTCTAACCAGGACCTTTGGAGAACGAAATCCCTATTTTTGACAGGTGTCGGGCAAGATACTGTAAGAAGAATCAATCCATGAATACTACAAACGTCATAAAGAAAAATCGATTCAAACGACTTACAGGCGTAATATCCGACGTCGTTATTTGGATTTAGGTATCCGATCTCTATGGAGGCCTGCATGTGGTCGTCCCACTCCTTCCTGTAGTCTGGGTCGTGGAGCACGTCGAATAACGTGTTGGCATGTACGTTTTGGAAGACTGTTTGTACTTTGACCATTCTAAAACTACAGTTCGAGGTTGACTTGGTCCATACCTGAGACATATAAGTTGATTATCTACTATAAGACATACAGAACAAAGTTTAAAAAAATGGTGCAAAGCCCCTATGATATTGAAGAAGGCTTCAAATTGCGAACAGCTATACGGCCACTATTCGCGGCGTTGCCAATTAAAAATAAAATTTCTTGTTAATAATAATACTGATAGATATCAGATAATCCGGATTGTTGCAGAATTTTATAATCGTTCTTCGCTTTGTCGTTGAAAACTGCCAGAACATTTTTACTCATTACAAGTCGGTTAAGATCATTCACTAATACCAGAGCAACATCGTGCAGTCTCAATTGAAGTAGCTATTTCAAGTTTTTTTTTTAAATTTAAAATTGTTACTACTACAATATTCAATTTTATTTATTGAAGTAAAACTGCATCAAAAATAAATATGGATACGTACCACAGAAGATAATTACTATTTGGAACAAAAGCTTTAATGGTCCAAGAAAATAATTTAGAAAAATGATCGTTAACATTAAAATATGCTTGTCATCAAACATAATAAATAATTTCTGCCGATACACAAGAAACACAAACATATTTCGTTGCTGCATCTGGAAAGCTTTGAATATTTGATATGGTAAGCCAAAAGCGGGTACGAATATTACGAAAATTGTGAGATTATAACATAAATTCTTCTGCACTCTGCAGAGAACATTTCTCTTACAATACGTCTTAATAAAATGATTGATTGTAGAACTTTTCCTTTTTTTGTACTACATTTATAATTTTCTATAATAAAGTTAATCAACTTATAAAATGTTACTTTTTCCGTTTGTAACAGTTGATAGAATACAATGCGGCTATATGTTTCTAGCCATTCAAAGGTTCACTTGCCTCACTCTGGTGGAACAAAGTAAGATTTTACTATTAAAATTAAAGGGTAGTAACATACGAGTAACTAAATAAGAGGCTTCTTGTCTCTGTCTTTCATGGGAAGCACGACTTGCTCCAGACATACCTAGCGGCATCTTACGTTCATTTGGAGAAAAAATAGCATTTGCACTATGCTACGTTTTCTATTTTGAGAAAACTATAACTCAAAATATATACAATAGATGTCGCTGTATAATAAGCTTCATTACGCAGAAATTGGAGGTAAATTTGAATTTACTTTAATATATAGTGCAACGTACATATGAAATAAAATTCATAATCCTCGATAACAAAATTTCGTAAAAAATTAAAAGTTCAAATATAAAAGCTGAACAGATTTTTTACAAATTTATGTAGTCAAGATTTATGAATTTTATTTCATGTAAGTTACACACCACATAATAGTAATAATAAAAGAATGAATTTTATAATATATCAAAGAAGGTATGATTGGTTTAATAATAAAAGAGAATTGTTTTTCCAATGCTTTATTCTATTATAAATAGGAAAGAAGTCGATTACATGACTAGTAATTAATAGCGATTAACATGATAAAAAATAGATGCATACTTTATGCTAAATATTATTGTTAAATACATTTGTTCCGAACTACAATGGTTCTCATCAGTACGATGTACTACTGATTATTTTTTTCTGTGAAAATTTAAATATGCTCAGTATTAGCAAAAAAAATCAGTAGACTCGTAGATATATGTATTTACCATTACTTTTACATTCACTAAAAAAACGAATCAACCTTAAATAAATAAATACCAAAATAAGGTGAAGTTATTCTTCTCAATATTTTTAAAACATTTAATTCAAAGTAACAATTTTTGTTCGTGAGATTAAAATCTGGTTTACATAATTTGCGAATTGATTCTAACCCCAAACATTTCCCTGTCTGCAGTAACTCTGAAGAAGCTTTGATATCATAGGAATAATATATATTTTTGCAGTTTGGTACACAGCAGTATATTCAACAGTATTTTATATTAAAAAATAAAACAAACAAAAGCAAGCAATTACATAATCATTTCACTAACTATAATTAACTGTTTGCGTTATATTAAATTTTAATCAAACACAGAAAACATTTATCAGAATGCACTAGAGCGATAACTTACCTTCATCACGTTGCAAAAATATATTAAATTTTCACCATCCATTGCATCCATGTTTCATGTTCATAGAAAAGCATGTTACATGTTTTAACCTCAGATTTTTAATTAATTATTAGTTTCTATACTTTCTTTTGGCTACAGCGAAATCTACTAATTATACTGGCAACTTTGCTTTTCTTTTTAAATTATGACACAGTTTTCTGTATGCTAATTTTTCTCAAGTAGTAGTGTTTTTCCAAATGACCGTAAGATGGCGCTCAGGAACTCGATGTTAAGCTACCTATCCTTTAAAAGCGTCTTATTTATTTAGTCATATGGGTAGTAAACAATATACATTAAAAATAAATTCAACAAGCACACAAAAAACAAATACTTCCATGCTGCTGTTGCTTGTTTACAAAATTTTGTGTTATGATTATTTATTAATTTATGACAACCACAGATTCAAGAAGAACCATAACCGGTGTATTTTAGCGAACCTACGTTACCGAGACTTAATCTAGGAGTGGGGGTCTCATGTAAGAGGTACCGCTAACTAACCGTTATTCTGACAAAGGTTACTCGCAAAAAAATCCTATATGTTTATTTTATTCTGAAAGTTGACAGTAAATTCATGACTTTCCCGTTTAAAATATCCCCATATTTTGGTATTTTTAATTTCTACAATTGGCTTTCGATACAACACTGTAATATATTGATAAAGTGTACTAAACCAAAGTTTGCGTTTAACCACGTTATGGAACGAAACGCACTTTAAACGATCTTTAAAGCCAGCTTTAACGTAAAGTACACTTTGTATAAAGGGCATTTATTTTCTTTTTATGGAACTGGCTGTAAGATATTGCCTTTGCGCTTCCAACCTCAGAGATCTGGAGGTAGTTGGTTTCTCAGCCAGAGCTGCACCTTCGTTGCCCCCTCGCTGGATGGAAATTCAAGGTCTCATTTTATATTCGATGCCGATTTCAAAAATAAATCGTCACTGAAAGTGTTTAGTGAACTTATCTTAGCAGGGGCACCGTATAATTTCAGTATGATCAGCAAAATATATCTTATGCCTTATGTTTCTATATGTTAGTTGTGGTCTCTTGCCAGATGATCTTATGTAAAAGGAAGCCTCCATCAATCACCTTTCGCTGGTTGGTTTAAACCGCTTGTAAAGTACGGATATTTTTGTTTTCCTCATACCACCCTCATTGAATAAGGCCAAGGGAAATGGAGCCAATTCTTACTGCAAACGTCACTTTTTTACTGATGCAAATCTGTTGGAAAATTAGAAGAGAATCTACTACAACGTTTTCATCGCGGAGCTTGATAGATGAACTGACGGAGGAAATTAGGGAGTGCTTTCTCTGTGAAACGTTTGTTTTTTTTTAATTACCAACATTTGAGAACAGATATCTCGGAAACGGTACATTATAGCGAAAAAAATGTATGGAATCAATCTTATACAAAATTTTATTAGCCCTCATTTACATGTAAATAACTTTTCTGCAATGTATCGTTTTCGAGTTATAAGAGAAATACCAAAAAAGGAGACCCCTCCCCCCTGAAACGGACGGGCTAGGGACGGGGACTTTTAATATTTTTACGTGCTAACTACCCCAAACACATTCTCGCAGAGAAATATGTAATCTGTGTTTAGGATCGTATCCAAAATGTGAATCCAATCTTACTCGTTGCGCCATCTTGGGAACAAATCAAGTACTATTCAAAATAGACGTGAATGACTAATACACAAAACCGCTAGATGTCGGTTCCGCCCGCGTGGAGTATCGAGCTGGCCGTGACGACGTCGGGCGTCGCAGCGGGCGCCTATCGTCAAGTCGCATTAAAAAAAATACAAACGCATAAATACCTTGGCGCCGTTCTCGTCGTATTCCAGTTTCCAGTTAGTGTGGTCGTCCACCAGCATCTTCAGCATGTCAAAGTCGCTGTCCTCGGCGATCTTCACCACGCCCGGCTCCATCCTCCTGCAAGGAAACGACACTATTTAGAAGTTGGAAAAGGACACGCCGGCTCTCCATCGGCTCATGCTACACTATCGCAGCGGGTATGTTAATTGTTATATAGTTATCGATCTTGTTTTGTTTTGTTGTGCTGCTGGCGTTTGTCTGTGACGAGCTCACTTCACGACATGGCCTGGCGGATTGGAGCACCTAGCCTAGCGCGACGTTTGCCGCGATTTGGGCTGAGACCTGTTTACTGTGTAGAACGGGGGCGTTCGTACGGGGTGCAGCCAATAAAGTTCAGACCGCAACTCGCCGAATAGTGGATATACAGGGTGGTCCGTAAGTGATGACTCGTGGAGACACACTACAAGTAGATTTTTCACTTCAAAATATTACGATCTAAGCCAACTTGCTTTAATAAAATGTTGATAATAAAAAAGTTACAGGGTGTCAAAGTTGGAATTTAAAAAGGGATTTTTTGTAATAATAGTGTTTGAATGTATCAACTTAAAAATTTGAGAATAGATGTTTTTGGATATGAAAAATCATAATATATATATTTCCTAGAAGACACGACCATCCTTCAATAGAAAACACACAGAGTATTTATATGAGTATTCCATTAATAACTCAGTACCTAGTTGTCCGTTGTGGTACTACTAAAGACCTAGGTATTCTTTTTGATCGAAAATTTTCTTTTAATCAACATATAACATTAAAAATGATTGAAGCTATTAAGATGCATGGTTTCATTATTAGGAATTGTAAATCATTTACAAATATTAATGCATTAAAACTTTTATATTTATCTTATGTTCGTTCTAAAATTGAATACGGTTCCTTAATTTAGTATCCTTTTTATACCTGCCATAAGATAATGATTGAGGGAATGCAGAGTTTTTGAAACTTTTAGCATATAAAAATAATACCCTGCAATAGGATTGGATTTAAGGCGTAAATTGGCTTCTCTTACTTTTTTATACAAATTATTACGAAATCAAATTGACTGTTCGGAATTGAGTAAGCTAAATGTTCATGTCCCTAGACTATGTGCTATACATCATCTCACTTCCCACTGTGCAACAACAAGAACCATTATACTACTTAAATCCCCAATAATCACTGTTACTAGTTGGCATACAGAGTAATCTACATTTATCTTGCGATTTTTTTCTTTGCTACTATAATGAGCTAGTAAATATGTGTCACATTTAGTTCTGACATTACTCAATAATTAGAAAATGTGTTAATAGGTTTGTTCCAACAACAGCAAGAATCGATTCTGAACCATCCAGAACTAGTCAGTCAGTTCAGTTGTTAATGTACTATCGGCGAATACGAGGTAAAACGGTGTTGATCAAACATTTCAGACAGTTCAGAACCAGTTTTCAACGGCTGTTGGAACAGACCTAATTTGATTGTATATTTCATGTGTATCTAAGTAATGAATTACAGTACAACTTCGATAGTGTGGACAAATATGGTTCCGACATATGACCGGACTATCGAGGTGTCTGGATAACTGGACCGGAGTTTTTTTTATTTGGAAATAGCATACATACATTTGAAAACATCACCCCCAATAATTTGGAAGGCCCAAAAAAAATTAAAATTTGCCGAGACTGGTCGATTTTTGTTTGAAGGGGAAACTTCTTTGGCAATCCTTTTTTGGCGCAGTCAGAATAAAATTTAAACCTTGAACACCCTGTATTTCTTAAACCAGCGACGTTCGTATAAGCTCAAACATAATATTTTGATGTCTGGTACCTCCAGCTTAGTGTTGACCCATTCTTTCTGACTCACCCCGTATATTCGTTTTAATTCGGTACCTTTGAATATTCGCGACATGAGATAGCATTGCTTTTATTTGCTAAACTATATTATTCAGTTTTTAAATATCTAATATTACTTGTATTTGTAAAAAGCGTTTTACCTACGTCTGTACTTGGTCTCGTTCAAGCACTAAAGAAGTAAATCGTAATAAGAAATAGAGAAGTATTTTTAACCCTCTTCATAGTCATGACTGCACATATCGTAGGACAAAATTCCTTGCGAGTTCTCATTTGATGAACATATAATATTCACACTTTAAATTAAGTATTGAGTACATCCAAAAACTTGTGTACCAATCTTGAAGAGACGGTGTATGAGATTAACTTTATTGCTATTATTTACGCGTGTAAAAATGTTGTAAATCAACGTATAAAGTTACTGTGTACAAAAATGAGACTTGACTTTTGTAGGTATTAGCACTTATTTATATGAAAATTAATTGAATTATTATGATGTTATTATAAAAGAAAGTGCTAATATAAATATTTATACCATATGAAATATTAGGTTTTAAATATATAACACCTAGGGAAAATAAAATAAATTACTAGGAAAATTTCAAGGTATGATAATATGATATTATATGCTATTTCCTCATGTTTTCGAATATTTTGATTTTTTAACTCTTCAAAATTTAAAAGAGCATTTAATTCAGACTCGAAACGAAACGCCTTTTACCAGCATTTGATCATTACACTCTAATGCCAAAATGATAGAGAATGGTGTCGTCAATAAATCAAACCACAATTTTTACAAGTTGGTAATCTGGATATCGTTTTAATTTATGGTGAAGTGAAAATGCTTTAGCAGAACGATTTCCCGGTACACATGTGCCAAATGCAGCTACTTTTACAACGGTGTGCAGTGAGTTCAAGTGTAGTGCAAACGCAGGCGCGTCGCGGAAATTTGCAACCGAATCGTGGAAGAGATGGAGGTCCAGGACGTCCACGGCGTATTGCAGCAGTGTGGCGTATCATACACGAGGCTCAATTATATCCGTACCATGTACAGCGTGTCCAAGCATTAATACCAAGGGATTGGACGAGGAGGAGACCATGGCCGCCACGATCTCCTGACTTTAAATCATTTGGACTTATTTTTGTGGGGATATTTAAAAAATGAAGTATATTGCACCGAAGTGGACACTATTGATGATTTACGCAAACGTATTATAGATGCTGCCAATAACTTAAACTTTTAGTGTAGTATATAGTTTTATTACTATCAGTTGCAGTTTCTTAAATATTTTGATGAAAATATAATGAATTGTTCATTTGTTCGTATGACGTAAGTCGTCTGAATTCTTGTCGCGAGTATATGTCAAACTATTTTACTAATTACGACCATAAATTACTTATATTGATAATTAGTAACAATCGCGGCAAAAGCAGTTGAATTTACTGCACTAAAATAGGTAGGTTGTAAAATCTAATTTCTTTCTTTCTTTGGGAATTTCTTTCAATTTTTTGTCCAGTCGCTGATTATACGCCTTCAGGTTTACAGTGGATCAGTTTCCAGTGCCGTGAGGAAGTGTATTTGTAAGAGTCCCCTGTACATTAAAAAAAAAATTTTTAGATAAAAATCTGAATCGCCATAGGTAGGAGGTATTGCGATTGACACCGTCATCAGATTTAAGTACCTGTATCAGAAAAAGAGACAATTTATTTATTACTTACTACTGTTTTAATAGGGTAGTAAAAGTAATAAATATAATAAATAATAATGATACATGTTTGTCAGATCTGAAGGCGTTAATCGCAATATCTTCTGCATCTGGACGGACTATAAAGGTTCATTTACACACATCAGTGAAGTATCAGTTCAGTGTCAGTTCACTATCAGTGTTATTTGTGATTAATCACTGATGCCTGTTTACACATATCCGTCCGTAGTCCATAAAATGGAGTTGGTAGACGATCAAATAAAATGATCTAAATATATTTATCATGCAATTAACCAAATTTCGTACCATCTTGATAAACTTTTCATCCATTCTAAGCAATAGAAAAATTTGGTCAGTTCGTCAGTAGAATTACAAAAATATCCTCGCCGGCGTATTTAAAAGCCAATGAAGCAGCACTGACACGGCACTGCGACGGACGTGTATGAACACGTCAATTTAAAATCCAAGCAACGATTTTCTATTTGTCACTGATACTGATACGGAACTGATACGGCACTGATGTGTGTAAACAGACCTTAAACGTCAACAATTGTGGCCAACATTGAAGCCTATGGTTATCTGATAGCGAAGCTTATATTAAAATTTTTCAGTGTTAGAAATGACTGAAACAAACTGTCACCATCTATTTATATTATATTTATCTTAAATATCTTATCTGAAACGTAGTATTTGTTTATAAATATAATTAAAATTGTTTAAATAGCTAGCATTGCGTGCACAATCATATACATGGTTTAGAAGTGTTATATGTACGGGGTATATTAAAAAGTTACATTACATACGTTAAAATTAAATGGAGAAGTTTTAGATTGCAGACTAAGCAGTAAAGAAATATTGACGTGGACGATTTATAATATATGTATATTTTACTTGTTTTTGCAGCTATTGGAGAACAATAAGTTTTATAGGAAATAACATTCCTTATTATTAATAAAAATCAATAAAGTACATTAAGATATAAATACATATTTATTGATTGAATGATTAAATAATTCTTATCTACTTATCTGGATTATACTGCCATTCATGAAAAAGTCGAAATATTATTATATCTCTTCTCAGAAGTTTTTTTTGTTTAAAATATAATTTGGTGAATGTTTAGGAATAGCATATAATATATCATAAATATAGTAAATATTAAAAAATAAGAAAAGTTCTTTTACTAAATTGTAAAGGTATTTAAGCTACAAGTAATATAAATCAATTTTCCTACAATTCTTCATATGTATGTTCTTTGATAATAAAAATCTAGGTATGCTAAGCAACAATTCGATAGACAAGGTTAGATTTAATAACTATCTAAATTAAGGGCACCGTTTCCGTGTATTAGCAGAGTAGTCTACAAGACAGTAAGATTTTACACCCTCGACAGATAGTGCTATCTAGTAATAGCTAAACTATTTATGATGCAAAAAATATCGCTAACTGTATATTACGTGATCTTACTGTGGTTAAATATGGGGATAATCAAAACAATGCATATCGCCATAGATAATGTCACGGAATTTGCCCCACTCACTCCCAAACCGACAACTGTGGCACCGCGAATTGCCTAAGATTGCCCCGATCGCCGCTACGCCATTCTGGTAAACAAACAACATGCCGTGGATCGAGATGGGCCTGGAAAAATCGGGAATCGCCGAGAAGCATTCCAGTCGTACTAGAAAATGGATCTAGAGATACTGGAATATTCGTTGGGTCTATAAAAGAAGAATAAACGGCCGAGTTAGTTAGTCTTGTACTAGAGTCTTGTATTAGTCTTGTGTTACAGTCTGAAGTGAAGTGTTTATTTAGAGAGATCAAAGCGATTTAGATAGCGATTAATTAAATCAGTGTTTAAGTTGACCTGTAATTAGTAGTCAGTAGTGTACTGAGCAGTTAATAAAGAAGTGATTAATTAACGGATTGTTTTTCTGGAAGTAAGAAAAAGACGGATTGGGAAATCCGTTGACAATAATTTTAAGTTTACCTTTCTCTTCTACAAAAAATTTAACACTTTTTTTGATTGCAGCAAAATACACATAAAGGATGAACTTAGGAAAGGTTTGGGTTCATTTTTCTTACTTTGGCTTTTAAATGTGAAAAATTAATTGTTGAAGTTGTATGTATGTAAAAATTCCATAAATAGAGCCACTTTCAATAAATATTCTAAGTATACAATGGTTACATTTTGGCAATATAAATACTAACACTACCTAAGTTGAACATTGTAGTATTCAGTAACGTATAAATCTTTTTGGTAACTTTAATAGTTTAACATTCCTAACTTTAAAATTACATCGACATTTCACTATTTTGCGTCACAAATATGGCCACCTTAAAAATGAATTTAGCTAGATTTACGAACAAAAAAATATACATGGCTTAACAAAATCACTTCAATGATTTTCCAAACTTAAAATATCTTTTAAACATATACAAACACGCAAAATTAGCCAAAATGTTAGTAAATTTAACCCATATGACATTGTTTCTTAGCATTCCTAGATATTTGATATCAAAGAACATACATAATATTCCAACTAGCACAATTAGTTGTTAGAACGTTGCTACGACTATTGTAGGTACTTTAAAGTGTTTTGCCACTGGCCATAGGCACATAATATAAATGTTCCCATTACGTGCTTGCGACTAAAATGGGGAATAAGTTTTTGGTTCCCGCTACGTTCCAGCGATATTTCCGGAACTAGTACGGCCACGTTCCAGCGACGGAAACCACAACCTTTAAGGAACGTCAAAGTTATCGTAATTTTTTTCATAGATAAAAGACTCAACTGAGTATTCTTATGATAAAGGCTTATAAGCAAGTGCCTTTTATCATAAAGTGAAAAAGTTATATCACTATAATGTTCCTAATTTGGCAACAATGCTTAGATGATAACAAATTGTATTCGCTTATCCTTATGCAATTAGTACAGGCAATTGTTTCATTCCTCGAATATTTCGCCTAATGATTTTTTGAGGTCGACCGTGAATCTGAGTTAAAATCGTACCTATATCGCGTTATAAATAATAAAAGAGCCAGTGTTTTAACGTAAATACACAATTTACACTTCTACCTTTCCATAATATTTAACATTCTCTGGCCTAGGAGATTAGTCACGCGAATGCTAAAATAGAAACGAAATCAGTTTCTTTAGTTATATGAACTGTTTTCGTCTAATGCACTTGAAATTGCAGTGATTGGCCATACTTTGGATTTTCAGCATCACAAAGGTTGACATCTGAAACTATTGATTTTAGCATCGCCAACGTAAAACTGTGAGACATGTAAACACGAAGAATAATAGGGCACGTTACTTATTAAAATTGATTGACTTCTGACATTTGCCCGGACCACCAATGATTAAAGGCTAAAGGAATTCATTCAGATGGTAATTTAGCCAATCAACGACAAGCACAGAGTCAACCAACGTGAATTACACCGAACATCCATTGAACAAGTTCGTATCTATTCTTTTCTACACCCGTATTATAACAATGCACTTATATGCCCATAATCCGTTTCATAATGATACCCATTACGATACAGATTTTTCATTACGATACAGATTTTTAATCAATAGAAACCCATAATTTTTCAATCAAGCATGCTGTGCATTTGACGTTTATCCTAGTTAGGTTCCTATGTAATTATTTTAGATGTCAAAATCAGTACGTATTAAATTTTCGTAGATACCTAGCTAAACTTCGATAATTTAATACGAATAATTACTGTTACCTATTGTGTTCAATAAAAATATAAAATGTATGGTTTTTGATTATTTATCGGGTGTAGAAAAAATAGCGTATGCAACTCTCATGTAATGGTTATTAATACACGAGCATTAACCGGGATACGAAACGAGCCGAAGGCGAGTTTCGTATGGTTTATGCGATCATTACATGATCGTTGCATAATAATAATATAATATAATAATATCTCTACCCCTCATTCTAATCACAGGGATTAGCCCAGAAGTCGGAGACTTGTGCGGGAGAGGGGGCGGCATATTATTATTAAGCAGGCCGCATTTGCGCCCAGGAACGACTTACGTTGGTAGGCCCTAACCACTATTCAGTGCAGGAATGAGGAAAACCTGGAAAACCTCATTAATTAGGGGGGTAGTCAAATATCAACCGGCATCAATCTCTCACATTGACCCAAGCTAACATTATTCCACCCTACCATACCCACAGAGAGGGTGCCAATCCTCTCCACGAATATAGCTTTTATACGGTCTACCGGCAGCTGGGCTCGAACCAACTCCGTCTAGTCACCTCGAAGTACTAACGCCTTAAACCGCGCGACCACTGACCGATATACTATTATATATGAACATACCATATGGAGCTTTTCTGTTTTCCAGTACAAAAAAGGGCAAAAAAAACACCCTAAAGAAACTTCAAATTCGAAGGTGACTGTTGGAATCTCAGAAACAGATTATTACAAAACAGCAATTTAGTGAAGAAATTCTAAATATTTGTTTTTTGAAGGACGAGAGCTCTTTTAGAAATTTGAAATAAAACCAGGTCCGTATTTAAAAAAATCAAGTTGACGAAGGAGTCGAGGAATTGAAACGTCGAACTGATAAAATTATGAGGCAATTTTGTATCGGGAAAAAGAAAAAGTTTTAAAAATATTGTCAAAAAATAAATAAAATAATGATTTTTTCAAAAATTTTATTTTTTACATACCGATGAGGGAAGTGTTTCATTACTGTCGAGAGATTAACTATAATCTCGAGATATTAATGAAAACTTCCCTCCGAGGTATGTATACTATTTTATTTACAACCACATCGTTAGTTGAAAATTCTATTTCATATTTTTAAATGTAGTAAAAATGCCAAAATATGCGTCATTTTATTGTTTTGACACCATTCAAAATTGTGCAGGTTGCGTTGAACAAACATGTACAGGTGGCAGAGGGCCATGCCTAGCAACGACGCATGACAGATACAAACAATTTTGAATTTTCGTTCGATCCTTCAAATTTGCGGCTGAAAAAATGTTGTCAGATAGCGAGAGTGAAGATTATTTGCCAGACGGAACTTACAGCATTACCAAAAACACCACATTATAACTTAGGTGACTATAAACAAGACTGTAGTAAACATTAATAACAGCAGAAATTGGCAAAGAATCTCTGATGCGAGTGATAACATAATACGCTTTATTAAGTTAATATGGGCTGGACCACGTACGATTTTTGTCTACAACAATCCCAAGAAATTTTGTGAAGTCAGTTGATTTTAAGTTTGAGCTATTAAAAGTTAAATTTAGTTCTTTATTTACTACATGATTCTGAAAGTATATGCACTTTGTTTCCTCAAAATTAAGTATCAGGCCATTAGTGTTGCACCAATTTACATAATATTTAAGTATAGTCTCCGAAGACAAAACCAACTCCTCAAAAGTATGTCCTGAAACCAGCAAAGACGTGTCATCTGCAAATATTGTTAACATGTCAGTGTGTATATATTTAAGCAAATCATTCATAAACAATAAGAATATCAGTGGACCCAGGACAGACCCCTGGGGCACTCCAGTGCTTGTTTTAAGACATTCCGATGACACATTTCCAATCTTTACTAACACTGACCTGTCTTTTAAAAAGTACATCAGCCATCCCAAGAATATACCTCTAAAACCCAAACCAAACAATTTATTTGCAATAAAATCAAAATTCAAGCTTTCAAATGCACGTGATAGATCAAAAAAGAATCCTGCCACTTATCCACCACTATCAAGACATTTATAAACATGTTCTAATAAGGCACAAGCCGCGGATTGTGAGTCACCCTGTTTTCGAAGACTGGATATAGGTCGTTCAACTCTCAAGCATTTTTAGATGGACGTGGCTTTTTTTTGCCCCCGGTATAAATTTAAGTAATACAATTTCACGCTCGACTCGTTGATTCAGCACGTAACTAGAAAAGAATCTTACCTTGATGTTCCTTCAACAGATTGCGTATTTAAAGTTCAACGAATTTTTAAGAATCCTTCCACGTTGACGGCATATGTGGACGAAAAGTCGATCAGCACTCGCTAGACGAAAAAAACTCCGCGGCCGATACTGTTCACTCCATCTCGCCACTGTGTAAATAAATAATTATGTCGCTGCGCGCCTTTCAAACAGTCCGCTGCTAGTGACGGGACGGATTATCAAACAGAAAACAGATAAGATTCCACGACCACCCAACCGAGTCGGTGCGGTCCAAGTGACGCGTCCACGGAGAGGGCCTGCAGGCTTCACTTTCGATTCGTGCGGACCGGGCCGGCTGAGATGGACGTTTGACGTGCGTGACTGACGGACACGTGAAATTTTGACAGGGCGAACTGTTCCCGTGAGTATCTTTTCATTATTTTGGTTAATTAGTCGGGTTTCACTACTTACTGTGATTCGCCGCTTGGAACGTTATTTAAGGCCGCCAGTGGCGTGGATTTGGTGCGAGTTTGATGGGTACAAATTACAAAGTATAAACTATATGGAGCGGTATCTCGATTACTATTGCACAGAATAGTTATTTACATAACAAGCTGCGAAAGCTTACTTTTAGGTGCGAGGTGTATTTGAATACCTCCGAGCACCTGAAAGGGCTTTTGTAGCGTGTAATGTACTAAACTTTTCATTCTCCCCTCGATTTTATATAAAACTTTAACAAATTTAAATATGCTGAAAATCCTTTGTAGACTGTAATAAAATAGGTATATATAAGGCGGTTTGTTGTCTTAAAAATAGTAGTTGTTAACATTACTTTGGTAACATTCATGTCAACAAAAAATATTATTTTGACAGTTATCAAATAATTATTCGTCAATATAAAGTTGATATATTGTAAGTATAAACGTCTTTTATGTTTAATATTTGACAGCAGAAGTTTGTTACCGGACAAATCTAAAGAATGTTACAACATATGAAAATTTCATCAAATAGTGTGCAACGAAGAATATGTCCACAATAACGAAAGATGTATAATTGGTATTTGTCTTATAAAAATCAAAAACATTGTCCCCTGCTACATTATGATCGGAATACTCAATGTTGAAACTGACTGTTTCATTGAATAAGAACCAGAATCTTTCGAAATATGGTTGCTTGACGGCATTCATAAAAAGTAAAAATGACGGATATCAACCTCGAAAATCTCAGGTATTTGCACAGCATGATATATCAAAGTTTTTGTTAGAAGCTCCTGAAGAAATATATTTAATGAAAAAAGTGGTAGCGATTTTTAGAGTAGCTGGGCATGCCGAACTGACGAGCTACATCTAAAAGTGAAGGACGTGGAGTATAAAAAATGTGTTTTAGTGCAGATTCTTACTACAATAACAAACGATTGGGTAGCATTCGTTAATCGTTATATGCAACTCCGACCAAAAAGGTCCAAGATGAACGCTTCTTTTATTGGTATGAGGGTGGCAGATGTGTAAATCAGATGGTTGGAAACCATACAATTTCAAAAATTCCGTGCGACATAACTAAGTTTCTTAAAATTTTAAACCCAAATCAGTACACCGGCCAGTCGTTTCTAAGAACGTCTAGTCCAGGGCATTTAGATCAAAATCGACCGAATAGCGGAAATTTTTAGGCACAGCAGATATCGAGATGGGATTTTCTGCATTGTGTTCAGGAAGGTCCCAGGAAAGAAGTCTATATCGTCGGGTTTAGCCATTTTTTGAAAAATGCTTTCTGGGCCGGAAAATGCATTACACCATTATAGGAACGACTGGAAACTCGGAAAATTCGCTCGGAAATCGTTACTCGGGGGTGTTCGGGGCTGCCGAACTCGATTCTGGTTTTAGCCGGGGATGCACGGGGTTGGCTCTGTGGGGGTGCGCGGGGGTGAATTAGTGGGGAAATGACATCGTGCATGAAAATCGCTCCAAACTCGTTATTCGGGGGTTTTCGGGGATGCCGGATTCAATTCTCGCATTGAAATTACCCGGGGGTATCTGGGAGGTCATTCTGGGGGGAAATTGCATAGTCCATGGGAAGCGCTCTAAACTCGGAAATCGATACTCGGAGGTTTTCGAGTCGTTCCTATAATGGTGTACCTAATTCATTTTCCGGCCCAGAAGGCATTTTTCAAAAAAATGGCTAAACCAGACGATATAGACTTTTTTCCTGGGACCTTTCTGAACACAATGCAGAAAACTGCATCTCGATATCTGCTGTGCCTAAAAATTTCCGCTATTTTTTCTAACTTCCCTGGACTAGTCCTCTACATTACTAGCAAATGCCCCAGGTATGAACATTTTAGATATGAAAAGGCACGGGGTGGAAGTCGTCAGAGGTATGGGAAGGATATATAGCAAATTCAGTGACCCATAAAATAGAAGTTGCTAATAAAATTATGCCCTAAAAATCGATATCCATTCAGCAAAGCAAACATTCAGAAACAGAATTTGATGATCATGTTGCGCAAATCGACAAATTAGTCAACATTTCCAGTGATGTTGTTTTAGAACAGGCTTTCAATCAACATTTACCGTTAAATCTTTCAGGAACATACAACAATTGTAATTTTACTAAATAAACATTTGACGTTAATTATAGTCAATAATTTAACTTTTTTGTTCGTAGTCCAGGGCACGAAAGTTTTTCATACGTAGCAACCGATAACCTAGCATGTTTTACTTTCGCTTGCCTGTTTAAAATAAAAAAATAAACGTTTGTAGGGGGGAGAATGAAAAAATTGTTTGGGGACATATCCATCCACTATAAGAACTGCTGTAGCATTTTAATTGATGTAGTGTATATGTATCAAATCTCCGCATTGTACGTTGTCATGCTCTTCTTTGCTTTTGGTCGATTTCCAAAGAGATAAATAATTCTTCCTAAGCACTTGTACTTATATTTGTGCATTCTGTAACTATGCAATATCTGCAATTATTTCTTGGACTCATATTGAATGAAACAAGCAGTACGCAATACGAACAATACTTGATGATTGTTACGCCATCATTTCAGTTTTGCAACTGTTTACAATTAATTAATAAATATTAATAAAATATTTGATAAACACTATCAGCGTCAACGGCTATGTTATCTCTGTAAGCTTATTGCAAATTTTATTAGACAACAAACACATATTTCAATGTACCAATATCAGTTGTTTTAAGTTTGTTCCAGTAACAATATGTCGTGCATTCGAACTGGCGACGCGGACCTGGATCAAAAGGTCCAAGAATGGTTGACGTGGGACAAAAATGAAACTACATGCACCGCCTTGAAGAATCTGGTGGCCCAAAAAAACGTGGAAGAGTTGAGAGCAGTTCTTTTAAATCGGCTGTCCTTTGGAACCGCCGGATTAAGGGGGAAAATGGCAGTAGGCTATGCCTGCATGAACGATCTAGTGATTATTCAAACTGCTCAGGGATTCATCAAGCATTTGGAAAAGGAAAATGTTGATTTGTTGAGGAATAACGGAATTGTCGTGGGGTACGACGGTCGTCACAACAGCAAGAGGTCTGTAAATGATGTAAATATCAGTTTAGTACAATTTTTTCATGATTATAGTTTTTGTTTATTTTTGGTCGTGTTAAGCCTTGTCTACACGTAATTTTTGTCGTCAGTCTTGCACGATCATTTGTCAAACAAAACGTTAGTTGTAGACGAACTAGGACGTTTTGCATGAACTGAATGAGGTTTTATTAACTCGCAGAAAACTGATGGGCCTGAAGCTTTGTGTACAAGCAAGACGATACACAATTAGTATATGTGGACATGAGTCAGTCTTATCTGTCCAATTTCGCTCCCTTGCCAGTCTGTTTTTAACCACGCCTAGGTGTTGTCTATGTCCATATGTCATTAGTTACGCCAATCTGCTGGTTCCTGCTGCAATTCTCGGAAAAGGTTTACATGGGAGAATACCCCTCTCTTCAGCAACCTAGATTTTTCTTAATTATTTTGCCATTCAAGGCAATTATCGTGACTAACAGTTTTTTGTCCATGGCATCGAAATAACTGAGTGAAAGACTGAACGAAAGTTTGAATAGTGTAACTACACGATTTTTGTCAGTGTTATTGTTTTTTTTTCCAGTTCATGCAAGACTGACGACAAAACTTTACGTGTAGACCAGGCTTTACTATTGGAGATACTACTTCAAATGAAATTCCAAATGCCTTTAAAATAAACAACTATTTTTAGCATTAGTAGTCTTTAAAATATTGACTTTATTACAAAATCGTATGAACATTTACTGATTATGTGTTTCTGTTGACATAACCTCAGTTTATCAGGCATGTCCCCTGCAAACAAACATTATTTAATAAATGTTACATTACTTACATTATGTAATATATTTTTTTAATTTTTATACTCAATTTTCTACAAGAATCAGCTGGAAATTTGGTCAGTACCTAGGAGCAAACAGTTTATGAAATTAGTTTCACACAAGTTTTAAAAGCTCAGTTGTTTCCATTGCTTTTGTGCGAAAGGAACAAAGGAAGTCGACTAACATTTGTGCGATAGACAGTGACGGTTATATTCTCGAGGCTTCGCAATTTAAATAATACCTTAATACTCTTCATTTCTAGTTAAAGCAACCATAATTTTTTTATTGTTTACTTCATAAAATCAAATTTTCCACACCCATTGCGGTACACTTAAACTGACGTAACAAATCGTCAACAGCTATTGAAATGATAGGCAGGAAGAATAGCGTCGGGTGAGATGTAACTGGTCTGCTACTTCGCAGAAAGCGACCTACAATATCGTAGGTACTTAACCGCAGACCTCTCGCCCCGGGCAATGCGCCATTAAATCTATAAATGATACTGCAGGAAACAACTACTCCGCGGGCTAATGCCCCGACCGGCATTGAATTATACCTGCAGTATCTGTGTGAAACAGCCAAGAACCCTGCAGTATCATTTATAGAATAGCGTCGGGTGATGCAATCTAAACTGAGAGTATATCTATTCTATTTTGTTTGAATTCTGTTCATATGAATAACAAAGATGGATGGAAAGCAAATGAAATCAAGCAAACAGCCAACTTGACAATGTTGTTTGTTTTTTTCTCTAACTGACTGTCTTAACGCGATAGTTTATTCCTTTGCACGTTTGCATCATCCGAATCTGTATGAAAACATATAGCAAATTAGAATGTAGAAATCATTCTTGATAGATATTTATTTACGACTTTATTTAAAGATGGGCAGAATTGACAGCAGCAGTATTCCTTTCCGGTGGATACCCAGTGAGATTGTTCAGTCAAGTAACCCCCACCCCATTTATACCATTCGCAGTTACCAAATATAACTGTGCCAGTGGAGTTATGGTGACAGCATCTCATAATCCAAAGGACGATAATGGATACAAAGTATAAAGTATTTATTTAACATTGATGAATTGTTACTAATATTTTACTTTTCTTAGGTGTACGGTGCGAATGGGGCCCAGATTATTCCACCAGCTGACAAGCTCATCCAAAATTCGATCCTACAGAATCTCACACCTTTAGATACCTCATGGGATACTTCAATATTAAAGAAAAGTTGCTTACTGAAAGACCCGTTGCAGGAAATGTTAGATCTTTACTTGAAAGTCATTAGTGAAGCTATTTTACCTGAGCACAAGGAGCTAAATAAAAAAGTTGGTATGCCTTTTACGTATACCGCTATGCATGGAGTTGGGTATCCTTACGTTCAAAAACTTTGTGATATCGTAGGAATAAAGATTATACCAGTATTAGAACAGAGAGATCCTGATCCAGAATTTCCAACAGTTAAGTAAGTAAAGAAGCCAGAATGTCTTAATGACAGTCAATTATCGTTTTCAAAATTGGCGCCCACTGTGGGGCATTTTAATTCACACCTCATATGTATGTAATTCTTAGATTTCCTAATCCAGAAGAAGGGAAGAGTAGTTTGGATCTATCCTTCAAAACAGCAAATGAGAACAACAGTATGGTTATACTGGCAAACGATCCAGACGCAGATAGAATGGCAGCTGCAGAGAAAAATCCGAAGCAAGTAATCCTTAAATAATCTTGGAGTTTAATAATTTAAAAATCACTTTTCAGGACTGGAGAATGGAAAGTTTTCACGGGAAATGAACTAGGAGCCTTGTTTGGTTGGTGGTTGCTCCATTGTTTTAAACTTAAATACCCAAATGAGCCTCTTAGCAACGTTTGCATGATTTCAAGCACGGTGAGTTCCATGATTTTGCGGAGTATGAGCAAACAGGAAGGATTCAAATTTTTCGACACCCTTACGGGATTCAAATGGTTAGGTATGGTATTTCATTGTAGTGTTTCCCCCTTTCAAGTTTTAAATTGCAGGTAATTTGGCGTTGGATCTGGCGAAGCAAGGAAAGAAGGTGATATTCTGCTTTGAGGAAGCCATAGGGTTTATGTGTTCCAGTGCCGTGGTAGATAAGGATGGAGTGTCGGCTATGTGTAATTTTGCTACCATGACAACTTACCTTTACAGCAAGAACCTAACTATAACGGAAAAACTGGAAGAAATTTATTCGACTTACGGGCAACATCTATCTTGTAATTCCTACTACATTTGTCATGACCCGGTCAAAATTAAAACTATTTTCGAAAGGATCAGGAACTTTACTGGACCAAATACGGTGAGTTATTTGTGAGTACTGAGAATTGGTTGTTAAATATGTCTTTTTGCAGTACCCCGAAGGAATTTTGAACGGCAAATATAAAATAACGGCAGTACGTGATTTAACCACTGGTTTCGACAACAGTCAACCTGACAATAAGGCGATTTTGCCTGTTTCCAGCAGCAGTGAGATGATAACATTCCAGTTTTCCAACGGATTGGTCTGCACTCTCAGGACAAGCGGAACCGAGCCAAAAATAAAGTATTACACAGAACTATGTGCCAGTCCTGACATGAAGTAAGTATTGGATTAAAAAAATAAATTATTTTTATATTTTTTTCAAATGATGAATAATTAGTAGTTGCTACTAATAGCGGCTCATTGAGATGATCAGACAAGAATAAAAGATTGATTACTCTCATTCTCAACTAATTTCTCCTAATTCTAAATTAAATACGTTCAACCTCATATTTGAAGATACAGATATTATTTCTAATATTGCAGAGATAACAAAACTGAAAAATTTTAAAGATGACCAGCATTTTGACGAAATTTTTGCTGATGATTTTATTATTAAAACTTTTAAAAGTAATAATGCAATATAGCTTTGTTGACCTAAGTAGTTATAGTAAGAAAACAGTGAGCTGCCAGTAATTACTATAGCCCACAAAATGTCCAGATCTTAAGCATATATGATTTTTCAAGTTTTCCCTTTTCAAAATTCCTCTTTGTTTTTATATGTATTGTTTTTCTCTAGAGACAAGAATGTTATAAAAGATACTTTATTGGAAATGGTACAAGGAATTTGTGAAGAAATGTTTCAGCCGGGTCAGAATGGCCTCATAGCAAAAAGCGATTAAGTAAATTATTTTTAAGTATTCAATATATAATTCCATGTCACAACATTGACTCCCATTATTTTTTTATTTGAATGTTATTTATAAATTGTAAAAGTATTATAATGTTGCACTTTATTGTAGAATGTGAAAAGTAAATTAAAGCACTTAATAAGAAAATGGTAATAATTTTTTTTCATTTTTATTTCCAATAATGATATTGAATATGAGAAAAGAGATTTTAGTATTACATTGTAGATGTAGAGATACTGAAATAATTTTTTATATAAAAATTGATATATATTTTTTCCATGGCGTGCAGAATTTTTGGTTTTCCACTTCGGTTAACTTGTTATTCTCTATTGTTTGAAAGTGAAGAACTAACCAAGACTATTTTTTAAGTGCTGTGTCGTTATTAAAAAGTTTCTTCAAAGATTGTGCGATAGAGAGTGGAAGAGATAAATGTCTGGTGAAGTAAGATAAGTTTTTACTGTTTCAGAAAGGTATTTTAAGCTAATATGTATCAAATCTCCTACAATTCCTATCAATGAAGTCATATGTATGTTCTCTGATACCAAACATCTAGGTATGCTAATGAACATCCACAGACAAAACTCTATTCAATAATTATCTAAAAAATTTAATATATTTTCTAACCTCTGGAGTGGGAACTCGAAATTCAACCACAATAATTGAGATCTCACTTATTTCTGCGTTTTTATTAGGATCGCTTCATCAGGTGGCCTCCTTTAACTTGAGTCAAATATCTAACTATAAAGATGATTATACCAATAAATTAAAATTATTTGAAATTGAATGTCAAAATGAAATATCAACAACGTCAAACTGATTAACTGTCAATGAATATCATAACAACCTACTAAAATAAATAAAAATTAATAAAAAATTTACCTTTTATGTATAGTTTTTTTTTTTTCTCATATATTTTCAGGTATTAACAATATTGTGTGAAACTAACTACTCAGTGGACAAAAGCCCCAACCTGCGTTGAATTACACCCACAATATCTACCCATATATTCCTTATTATTAGCTTTAGTAACATTTTTTACTGTTTAAGAAAGGTATTTTAAGCTAATATGTATCAAATCTCCTACAATTCCTATCAATGAAGTCATATGTATGTTCTCTGGGTAGATATTGTGGGTGTAATTCAACGCAGGTTGGGGCTTTTGTCCACTGAGTAGTTAGTTTCACACAATATTGTTAATACCTGAAAATATATGAGAAAAAAAAAAAAAAAGATAAGGGAAAAGGTGGGTGTGAAATAACTTCCCTGCCGAGCTCATGTCGCTTTTAGGATGTGATTGATGATGAGGGTGGACGTCGTTATACTGCAAAATCATTCAATATATTTCCGAGTTTTTTCTTGAATACAAGCTCCAAGACGAAATATATCAGTAATCAGTGATGATTGCATTTATCAGAAGCAATGGACAGTATTAGTGTGGTTTCACTTGCTATGTAACTTGCCATTCTATGTGTCATATGAAATTAAGTTTCAGTCAAGTGTTGCTACAATGATCCTTATGGAGTCTAATGTAAGGATCAAAATATTTGATTGAGAATGGGACTTTTGAGATTTGGTTCATTTCCTTTGTTAATAAATATATTTAAGTGATTTCTTCAGTTGAATTCGATTAAAGATTATATGCAGGATTGACTGCGATGACTAGAATAAAGATTTTAAGAGGAGATAGAGAAAAATATAAATTAACGGGATCATTCTTCAAATTTTCAAATTTATTTATAATACATATTTTCCGAAACGATACGTGCGTCCACTACACGTTTGATATTTATAGAATAGGTAACCAACAACACTAAACGGTAAAACCATGGGTAGGACAGAAAAATTGCTGCCCCGTGTTGGATTCGAACCAACTTCCGGCCGCTCGTGCTTGCCCTGGCAGCGACTGCTCGTCACCGCCTTGACCGCTCGGCTACCGTCAGCCTCTTCATACAACAAAGTTACTGTCGCTGCTACGTATTTTCGACTACTCGTCTTTACTTTACATATATAGCTAAGTAGCTCTCTTGTTTTTGGGACGTATTAGTTACCAGACAACCTTTAAATTTTCAGAACTGGAAAGTGGCAAATGATCATAGCGCGACTAACTCGTTACTTAAAACACAAAGTTGTAATAACTTTCAAGTAGCTGTAATAGTTGCCGCGGCGTTCAGGGAACTTTAATTGTTTGTTAAAAGTCATGGAACTTGTAAGTAATATTTATTAGTCCAAACAACGTTATCGCTACTTTTAGAACAATTAAGCATCACGTATAGAAATTACAAAATGCGTATTACCTTTTAAATTCACCAGGAAGTAAATTTTAGCATGTACCTTGTTCTCGACCTAGTTTCCCAAAGTTGAACCATGTTCATGCTCTTCGTCACTGTGCAATGTTTATTCGATCATGTGGAATGTATTCGATCATGTGGAATGCATTTGATTGTGATAGTATGGGTCCGAGTTACAGAAATTTTTGTTGCTCTGTCCTCATTTCCATTTATCGGGGTTTCTGCCTTGCCACACGTGCGTGCGCCTGCGGAGCACTTCCAGACCCCGGGCGGACTGCCACACTAGGTTTGGACATCAAACTCAGCCCGCGTCCACGCTTCCTTAACCGGAAAATAACACTAAGCAACCGCACCGGCGGAATCTGGTGAACAGACCTAATGTGCTAAAGTCTCAGCCCAACTTTACTGCTACCCTTTAAAACTAACGGCCTGCGTCTACGTTGCTTACTTGTAATAATCGATCTTCCAGCCATCAACTCGGGCTAGGCGACCCCTAAGCATCACGTATAGATAATTACAAAGTGCGTACTTTCACCTTGTTAAATTCACCAGGAATTAACTATTTAATCAGTAATCTACATTTCCCAAAGTTGAACCATGTTCATGCTCTTCGTCACTGTGCAATGTTTATTCGATCATGTGGAATGTATTCGATCATGTGGAATGCATTTGATTGTGTGGAATGTATTTGATCGTGTGGAATGTATTTTTTGTCTTTGTGAACATTTATCATATTTTTTTATAACTATTAACTTACTGCTAACTATGGACATCAAATCCCATATAGAAAATAACACTAAGAAGTGGCAGTGCGATCTTTGAACAGATAAATGTGTGGTAGTCACAACTTTACTGCTACTTTAAAATAACGCTATAGCCTTGTTCGTTACTTTGTAATAAACTTACATATTGACAGCATCCGTTACGGATGATAAAGTATCAATTACTTTCCTGTTTGTTAAAAAATTAACTATTTAATCAGTAATCCACATTTCACAAGTTAAATGCCATTGTACACGTGTTAGAAAAACACACAAGATACAATTCCTTTAAGTTATTTTATAAATAATAACGAAAAACTATGATTATCACACAACAATTTAAAAGTTTCTTCAAGCAAAGACATTTGTGTAACACTGGCAACACTGTGAACTACACATTCAATCTGAAGCGCTATGCTTCACAAATGTATGAAAGTCAACGATCCTCAACAAGTTTTCTACAGAAAAATTACAAAATTTATTTAAAATTTCACTTTTTTTATTTCTGATTTTTTTGTAAAAAAAAAAACTATTAATTATGTGTTCTACACAGTGCACTATACTGCTGGTTAAAATATTTGTACTTATTTAAGGTTCACCCTGTATAGTGTACTTTTCATTACCTAAGCAAATAACAGTTTTAAATGATGATTTAAATCTGCTCAGTGAGCACCCACTGAGAATTTGGTAAGTCGGCGCCTCTGCAGTGACGTGCCGCTACGAGCCCCACTGGTAAGACTATAAAATAATTTTGTATTGCAAAGTATCCGCCTTCCGCAGCTACCTCTAAAATTTGTTTTGAAGAAATTTAAGTTATAGTGTTTTTTTTTCAGTTAAACTTGAGTCTTTTTTGACTATCGTTTATATAGCAAACAAGGGTTATTTTTAATTTTTATGTAGTATAATATATAATAATTAACATCGGTTTACTTTCGGAACACCCTGTATCACGCGCTCTATCACTAGCTCATGGCTAGTGGCAAAACACTTTTAAGTACCTACAATCGGTCAGTGGTCGCGCGGTTTAAGGCGTTAGTACTTGAATCGAGGTGACTAGACGGAGTTGGTTCGAGCCCAGCTGCCGGTAGACCGTATATAAGCTATATTCGTAGAGAGGATTGGCACCCTCTCTGTGGGTATGGTAGGGTGGAATAATGTTAGCTTGGGTCAATGTGAGAGATTGATGCCGGATATGGCTACCACAGTACGTAAGTATGTTAAAATTTAAATATATTTTATATTATCGCCTGGATATATTAGGTATTTATTGAAATAAATTTTCAGAAATTCCTTATTGAAAAGCAACATTGCGTATTTTATTTGTTGGCAAGTAATAAATGAAGAATTTGAAGTTTATCGCCAACAGTAAACAATACCATTGTTAATTCCCTATTTCTCATACAATTTGGGAAGTGCGAGTTCAAATTAATTCAGGTGTTTTTCTTCCATGAAATATTGCTGTTTCATCAAAGTAGGTATGCAAATTCAGACCCATGTTTATTGAAACTTTTATCTTAAATGATATTTGTTATTTTCTGTTTCAATTTGGCACCACATTTCAGAGAAATCCTGTATAGCAAAAGAACAGTTGTCGACTTACTAGGCCCAAAAATAACAGGAATTTCTTTATAAAAATCATGTACTTTATTTGTATTCAAATACACCTTTTGTCTCGTTCAAAATACTCTCTATTAGCACTAATACAAAATTAAATGATGGCCGTGCTTTTAAGACTATAATTTGGAAATTATCCTTTTATCGAATTATTAATAAAATTAAAATTTATTAGTTAAATATTATTGATATCGAATTATATTAGCAACCAGTATGTAGGGTGTAACAAAAAGTCACCATCAAACTTTTAGGGAGTATTGTACGTCACAGCACAGGAAAAAATATACAGGGTTAACTATGACTAAGTAAAAAAAATTTAACCACGTGTTCAGGCCTAAAGACAATAAAAAAATTATTCCAGAATTTTAGCGCGATATTTAAAAAAATGGGACAAAACCTTCTTTTTCTGCGGAAAGTCGACGCCTATGATAAGCATCGACTGAGATGGCTTAGATCCATAGATAAAGTTTACATCTGTTAACAGTGTCAACTACTATGGGTAGATTTTTTGCAGCGTTTTTTGCAGAAACGACAAAAATTATTCTTATTAGTAATATCTGACAGACAGTTAATCTAGTCAACTGCACTATTTTGCATTAGTTTTTCATTATTTTGCTACAAACTGGCAAAACTATATTTTCATTACAACCACTCACTACCGATAAAACGCACTTTCTGTAGGTCCAGTTAGATAAAGTGCCTATTTATTATAAGAAAATCGAACGAAATGGATAGGTAGGTACTAACAGATAATAGAAAACTTTTAATGCATCCGCGGCAGTCTTGTTCCATAACCACGAAAAACAAACCGGGGAATATAATATTGTGAGAAAACATCTGTACCCGACACAAATTTCTTTATTTAATAAAACGTTTCAAATTTAAAAAATGCACTAAAAACTAAAGAAGAACACAGAACTACAACGTAAACACAGCAATTAAAATATGAATACGCGAATTTTACCGATGCGTTGCTGGTTGTCTACTCTGACTCTGTAAACGTGCGGCGTAGGGTCGCTGAGGCGGCGTTAAAAATAAGAATTTAATATAATATTGAGAAAAAAATGTCGCTTTATAAATAAGTTTGGAATGTTTTTGAAGGGTGATTCCGTTAATTCTTAATTTTCTCTATGCCCTCTTAAAGCATTTGTACTTAGTCATAGTTAAAGTTAATCCTGTATATATAAATACAGGATTACCAAGCACGTGGTTTTAATCAATTATATCCCATAGTATGATTTGAGATGTGACATTAATAAACAAAAATTTGCTATAGAGGATTTATACTTTAACATACGGATTCATCAACAAGGCGTAACGTTAGTCAGACTAGCGGAGGTTACGCGAAAAATGTACGCATCTGTTGCACCAATTTAAATAAAAGACATACTCCTATTCACTACTATGTATAATACTTACTTTATGATATGTTAACTAATCCATAGCACTGAAACGTACTGTTTTTGAATATAAATACTAAATATACAATGGGAAACGCAAGGAACTAGAGGCCGAAGTTACGCGATTTTTAGACAGGTACAATACTGGGTCTAACTTTTGGCGCAAATATGGACGTAAATAAACAGCCTACCTAGCAACGCATGTTTCGCTACCTAGCAACTCATGTTTCGTGAATGGGCGCAAGGCTGGTTAGTCCGACTAACGCGCTTTACACGGGCGCAAAGCTGGTTAGTCCTACTAGCGCTACGCCCGTTTCATGAATCCGGCTGTTAGGCTCTATAAAAAAATTATTCTTCGGTACTAATTAATGAAATTTGGGTCACAGAGCTTTTACGTGATGCTGAATAACGTTACGTCGTCAAATTTTTAATAAAAAAATCACAAGCATTTTTTGAAAATATCGGTTGCAAAAAAAATCATAGTAGACTGTGGATTAGCTGCTGGATCATCGTATATCATATATATAAAAAAAATCATTAAAATCGCACGTCTAAAATTTTTTTTAGAAAGGTGTTCTAATCATTATATATGTATATCGATATGGTGCTACAAGAGTACTCAAAGTAAAGATTATTTTGAATTGATAACAACGTATGTTTGGTTATTTAAAAAAAAACTTGGTAATTTATTTATACTTATTACGCCATGATTAAATAGCATCGCTCTTATTCAACTGTTTGCAATTCACTAACTAGGTCAACCTCAGTCTCAGTGTGGTCTCAGGAGTTTAGTTATATTAATTTATAAATGATTTTAGCCTCAGTGGTGTTTCAATAACTTCCTAACCTAATTGTAAAATAAACGTTTTACAAATTACTGGTAGCTGGTAATGTTGTTATTTTAATTGTTAATGGTCCATAGTGGCACAATAAGGCCAAATATGAACGACTACTTGAGAAAATAACTATGAAAATGAAAATATATGCTACTTATATAAAAAAACATTTGAATTGATGCAAATGTAACAGATAAAACTAAATAAAGAAAGCATATAAGAGAAGGTAGTTGGTACACATCAAAATGCAAACTCATTCAGAAAGTTGAATTACAAATATTTTATCTATTATATGTATTATGGGTGAAATTGTGTTGTTTTTCTTCATATTTGTAGGTATACATTTTCATATTACTATACGGATGTTTATTATTTGCATGTAGAAAATGCAGGGGCGTATTCTATAGTTAAAATTAAGGTAATTATGTTTTATTTTATTCAGTCTAACTAGGAGTTTTTCTTCTTTTGAATGATCTGTCAAAGTTTGACAGGCATTGTGCCATATCATTTGACTCAAAATTTACAAGATTTTATCGTTGAACTGTATGTTATAATTTGCAAAGCATATCCTGGTGTCAGCGCAGGCTACTAGTAAGCAGAAATGTGCTTTCACTGTGTTTATACCCTTTAATTATACTGATGTAGATAAGGTTGTACAAAAACGTTTCCGAGGTATTCAATAAATAACTCTACCCTGAGTTATTTATTGAATACCTCGGAAACGTTTAATTTTTTTGAAAAATTAACTTTAATTTACAAAAAAACGCATTGATTGAACTTTTCCGCATATGAGATTTCTATTACAAATATCATCAGAAATCTGTATTTTAATTGTTTGCACTATACATGCCATTATATACGTCACACCTTGTATAAGTAAATACATAAAACTAATTATTTATTTACTGTAACCCCCCCCCACAATGCAAAAGTACAAGATATCAAAATAATACGCGTCCTGACGGGTTAAAAGTGCTTTTCAATATTGAAAATTCAGATCCTGCCCTGCCTTTACAATCTTTGATCTTTGCGATAGAAAAGCAAGTAATACATTTTCTGTTAGGTTTTTTTTACTCTTTTTCCACCTGGTAAACAATTCGTAGTACTTTTCGCACCGTTGTCTTGACTGTGTAGGTAATACATTTGAGAAACATTACTAGCTTCTTCTTGCAAGTCTGGTGGAGTATTCGTAAATTTTTCATCACTGTCTAAATTACTATTTATTTTGACAAATTCACACAATCACAATATTCAGAATATGAACGCATTATTATTTTATAGTTTTGTTCTCTTGATTCCAGACTTTGATTTACACTGACGTTTAATGAAAATTTATGTGAAATGTCAAAGTACGCAAATGACAGTCAAAGGTGTCTAGAGATTGGGCGCATTCAGCAGAGCTCATCACTGACTAATCGCTTACCAATTTTCGGCTGAATGCGTATAGCTGAAGCGATGAGTTATCGGGCGATTGGTAATCGGACGCCATTTTTTGCATCGCTCTTCGGGACCGATTAGTAATCATGATTAGTGATTTGTTTACCATGACATAACCTAACAGTCTCTGCAAAATGGATTAGCATGATTAACTCTTATATTTTCAACAATATTCATATCTAATTCATCATTAAAAAACATTCAATGGGATTTCGATTTTAAATCTACTGCAATTATAACTAATCTAAACTAAAATAAATCAGCTGACAACTGAAAAATAAAAACATCAAAATAAGGTCATTCAGAAGAAAGCATCCGATTAGTAATCATCACGTCTAATCGATTACTCATTGCTATTCTCTGCTGAATGCGCCCAATGAAAATCATAAAATTGTGTTGTTATGACTTGTTTGTATTGATATGATTTATTTTCGTATATGATAGCGAAAAAATAATAAAAATTGTTTAAAGCAATTCAAAATTGTAAGACTAATGCTTGTTCATAAAATTATTAAACAACACGTAAAAACTAGAGGATTATTTTTTGCAGTATTCATAGGGTTTATTACTCTGTTATAAATATAAAATGTTGTTCTGATAATATGCATTGCATGATTTCAAACAAGAAAGAAAATAGTTAAAGAATGCAAGTATTTAGATGACTATAAATTAACAAGCTATCAATATATTTTTATTAGATTAGTTTAATGTTATCTGCTTTGGATTTGAGGGATAATAAAACAAATGTTTTTGCATAGATCCTATATTTTGTCAATACATTCAGCATGCCATAAATTCCGATAATTTCTGCATGATCACGAGCGATCACTGCAGTATCCTTCTTTCCATCCTACTTGCTTGTAGCAGAATTTTGTACAGCAGTCGGTACTGCCATCGGGTTGGCATGGAGTACCGTTACTTGCACAGGACAGCACAGCCTGTGGTAGCCAGAAAACAGCTACCATCACGATGAAAAGTATTGCGATGAATTTCATTCTGAGCTTCAGCAACTAGAACATATTAAATAAAACAAAATTAATTTTGCTGGCTTGTGCGTAGTATTGGTTATACAATGTTTTACACGACAACCTTAGACTGTAGAAAAGCTATTGATGTATAAATTTGAAAATTACTATTAAAGTAGACATGGTTGTTATTCGCAATTAAAATGAGTCAATTTCTGGCGAGGATGGCTGTGAAATTGCTAACACTTAATAAACTTATGTCATCATTTTCTTGGTTGTCTTGTTTTTACAGTTGCTAGTAATTTCACAGTCATTCTCACAAGAAATATACGAAGCCCTAGAAGGGCCATGTCTACATTTTTTTTTAAGTTTAGACTTTAATCTCTGAAATCATAGTTTTAACTCTGAATTCACTCTGAATTCAGAGTTTAATCTTAGAACTTGCGAAATTATGGGACAAACGCACTCAGAGCTTTCTAGATAGGGAATTGAGATGTAGAGGACATAATGTACAGGGAAAAATGAAACTTTACGATATTTGTCATCAACTATGAACTTTTACAACACCTTGTATAATTTTACTGTTTTTGATTCTAGAGACGATTTAAGGTGCGACTGTACTTGTTCGGGAAATGATTTAGACCACTTAATTTCCTTAGACCTATTTTTATTTCTGGATCTAGATTGCCGTGATGTGCTAACACCAATTTCCTGATTAAATTTGATTGTACCATTGTCATGAACAGTACTATTTAAGTACTGGGTGTCTAAATAATGTTGGGCCTTTGAATTACCTATAGAAATGCCTATAGAAAACACCCGTAGTTAGTCATTCGAATTGGTTAGTTCTTATCAGTTTATCACAAGTGAGGCCAATAACTTGCAACCGTAACTGTTCGCAATCTGTCATAATAGTTAACAGAATATGAGTACGCAAAACGTAGCACGTGTGTACACCTCTAGTAGCCACTGGCTACTCAAAGCTGGACGTGAATACAGTCACAAGCAGAAAGCAATCCACTCCATTCAGACATTAAAGTCTGAATTCAGAGATAATAGTCTTAATTCAGAGATTAAACTTTGAATTCAGAGTTTAAAATCCGAATCTAAAAAAAATTGTAGAAGTGGCCAAGGCTTCGTAGAAATAGGGTTTACTTATCACAAAAACCGCCAATAACAGAAAAATGAAAAGAGATAGGTATAGAAAAGTATGATATTGATAGATAAAGGGTAAAATTGTACAACAGTTTTTGATTAAAAACACAGGGTATTCCATTCAGAAAAGGCGGTTCGGTATAGAAAAGTATGATATTGATAGATAAAGGGTAAAATTGTACAACAGTTTTTGATTAAAAACACAGGGTATTCCATTCAGAAAAGGCGGTTCGAAGTTAAGTGAATTCGACAATAAATTTTCAACACCCTGTGTAAAATTAAACAATTTTTGAAATTTATGCAACAAATTATATCCATCAACCGATCTCTATTTCAAATAGTAATATTTCAGCTTGTACGATATAAAAAATAGCCATTTTGATTTAGGCTATCGAAAAGCAAGTTTTTTTTTTGATAGAATTAAAATATCTCGAGGAACATTAGAAATCAGGAAGCTTAAAATAATTCCTTGTAATATTAAACGTAAAATCCAAATATGCAATAATATACTAGGTGTTCCATTTAAAATAATCAAGTAGCACAACCGAAAACCCCAAAGCTTATATTTTCAAAATTGTAATCGAAGTAAGTCTAATGGATCGTTACCGTAAAACAGCCTGTATATTATTGCATTTTTGGAAGAGAAGTTATGAAATTTTGAATCGAAAACATATAGTATACCCACTCTTTACCTAAACCTAACCGTTACAGTCCTTATAACTTTTTCGTGTTACATTTTGATGCACCAAGTCTTCCATTTTTATGATTACATTTTACCAATTTCAACATGAGATAATTTCTATTTTCCCATATTGGTTATTTTTAAAACTTTTTATGAAATTTTCTAGTTTCTTGTTAAAATAAAAATAAAGTAATACAATTTTACATTATTTGTATAAAAGATACCCAAATTTAATCCAGGTTACAATTCTGTAAGTAATAACCACATACAATTGTATGCGGTTTAGGGAACTTTGAATATTGATTTTTGCCAACGTTGACAAATGTTTCAAATTTAAACGTAAATTATACCTACAAAAGTATATTTGTGAAATAGGGCTACTGATTTTCAATCGTATCTTAACAGAGTTCTAAAATAAATTGTATAAGAAATTATTTATCGCATTATAAATATGCCAAATAAAATTCGACTTTTTTACTCTATTTGTCCCAATTTATTGATACCTCAGTCACATAATACATAAGAAAGAAAAACCAAGATAGAATGTTTAGTAAATGTACCTCGAAAATGCAATTTTCAGGCTTGCTACAACATTTTAAGGTGCAATTTTTTTAAAAAAATTTACTAATGGGATCTACAATAACTATATAATTACATTATTACACAAAATATTACTTACCCTAATGAAGTCAAGACGGCTTCTTACTGACTGGCAATAGAAAAAGCTCTCGTATTTATATAGATATTCGGATACATTTGGTATTTGAAAATCTCATATTTGCATAAATTCCAAGTTTAGAATGTATGCCTGAAAATACAAATTGCAGCGCTACTAAAAACGCGATATAAATATTTGTTATCATTAATGTTGAATAGAATACTTTAAATATAGGTTTTCGATTTCATATAAATTAAAATGTTTTTCGATTTGCACAATAGATATTTATACAATCAATCCTTAAAATATGAGTCTGATGCTTGCGGACGAGGCAACAGTCGAATCAGCAATATTAGATTCGATGAAGCTCTATTTAAGGACATGTATGAACTCTCGTATGAACCTTACAAATGTTTTCTACGTTCATGCAAAATACAAAAATTTATTGAACTATATTAAGTGGAAAAAGTGGTTCTTTATTGCACTACTGCAATAAAATGTTTATTGCATTCATCTGTCATTCTACTACAGCGTTTTGTCATCATGACAAACATAAACGTTCAAATCGATGTCATATTTTCCCACACTTAGTGTCATCTAAATAAAACAATTTTTTGGTTTTTGCATAAGCGTAGAAACAATATTGTATGCAACTCGTACAAAAAGTGTTTATTGCACGTGACGTGACTTTTTGTAGTTTTTGCATAAATAACTATTAAATATGTGAAATAATTTTATCATTCATATGCCTTTTTTTGTTGTCATTTATTGTGGTAGCTGTCAAACATATTCTTGAATGTGACAGACTTATTATACGTGTATAGCTATTGTTACACCCTGTCGAAGGGACATTACTATGACAATTAGCAAGTCAATTTGTTCAAATAATTTGCAAGAATGAGTTCCGAACCTCAATTGATATCAGACAGAAAGAGAAAGAGATTTATTGAATAAAATCTAGTTTTACTGATATCTCGTGAACAATATGAAAGATAATACAACCTATTCAAAGAACAGTCTAGGAAAAACTACGTGAGTGTTGTAAGTGAAAATGCATTGTTAATTTATCCAAAATCTTGAAAGCAGTTTCGCTCTGGTCAAGGCACTCCTTATTGAAAGCAACTTTTTTTGCAAAAGAAATTGTAAATATTTTGACAATACGCAAAGGTTATAGCTTTTTTAAGCGTGGAGTATGACTTAAGAAATCAAAAATTGCTACAAGAGAGGAGATCAACAAGTTTCTGAATGGGACTGATGACAAAACTTACCTCATGCTGAAGGTAGCTATTATTGATGTTTGCGGAGCGTGCAGAATAGAAGAATTGCATTTCCTTCAGGAGTCTGACATTATCGAAAATGGTGACTTCTGAACAATTCCGTTTTCTTATAGCAAGACTTATCGCTTGAGAATATTTTCTGTAGCTGCAGAAGGAGAGGCTCTGGAATTATACAGCAAATAAGTTCGTCTTCTTCCACGAAATGTTATTTAAGAGCGTATGGACCGATTGTTTTGAAAATGTGTACTCTCATGTTTGTTGAGGGGCTCTAGTTATACTGTACTGTCAATGTAAAAATATGTCTAATTTTTTGTATTTTACACCTTTGATTTTTTTAATAAGAAACTATTGAACTACCTTCAATTCTATCTAATAGAAAAGGTATACCTGTTACAAATCGATAAACTCGGCCGTTTTCGAGACACAATTAAATTAGAAAATTAGATAGTCTTCAGATATCAAAACTGAATAAACAATAAGATGAACACTACAACAACTGAAAATTTTATTATGCATATCTTAACAAATTATTAATTTTAAAAGATTCTCGAAGTGACCACCAGCGTTTTCAATGCACTTTATTAGCTTCTTATTTAAATTCTGTCTCACGTTGAATAAAGTTCTATGTTACTTGATAATATTAACCGATTCTTGAATCTTTTCCCTCAGTTATTCTTGACTATTAATAATGTCTTTGTAAACTAAAGATTTAATATAGCCCAAAAAGTAAAAATCCAGCGGATTTAAATCAGGGCTACGTGCAGGCCAAGGAACTTCTCTGCCGCGTTCAATTCAACGGTGAGGAAAATTTCTATTATTCGTCGGAGGTAATGTGCAGGTGCACCATCATGCAAAAACCAGAAGTTCTGCCGTAAATTTAAGGGAATATCTTCAAGAAGTAGTGTCAAGTCATTAATTAGAAAATTTAAATAATTTTCTCCGTTAAGTGGACGTGGCAGTACGAAAGGCCTCACAATATTGTCGGAGACAATTCCACACCAAATATTGATAGAGAACTCTTGCTGAAAATGTACTTCTCTTGGCAGATGAGGATATTCTAGTTCCCAAGAATGACTATTTCTCCAATTAAAAATACTTCGTCGGGTAAATGTGGCTTCGTCAAATAATATTTTATTATAAAATGTTGGGTCATCATTTTGTTGTTGGCGGAGAAACTGCGAACTGGAGTAAAATGATAAAGATAAAGACAATTTTCCTTCTGCTAACTGAAGACTGACTGATGCCAGTAGCTGCCGAAATTTGACATCTGTGCCTTAAAACACACACACCTCCTATGTGTTTTTATTTATTATAATTTCCAGTTTGAAAGGATGGTAATTGGTAAGAAATACCTATTTTTTTTACTCAGAAAGTTTTAAATTTTTTGAAAAATTTAAAGCGTAAGAAAAGTTTCTAAATTCATAGGTCCATAAAACCGTAATTTTAATTTTGATCCATAGCCATCTAGAAAGAAGTTCTTATCAAAACATCAGGAAGGGTTGTTTGTTTCAACCACTTCAAAGTGAAGGGTGAAAATAAAAATGTATTGCTAAAACGTAGGTTCATCAGTAGAACACGCGTATCAAATTTCAAAATTGTAGGTATGAGCCGTTTTTTGAAAATAAAATGAAAACCGAATTTTATGTTCAGCCCACCAACGCGATTATCTCTGCAGGGAGGACTCAAATTGAAAAAATATAGAAAAGACCCCCCCCCTAAATTAGGCCCTAGGATACTCCCCTTCAATATTTACGTGAAATTACACACCCTGTATAACGTTACTATTTTAGAGAGCGTGTACAGAATAGTTATGTTTTTAATACACTCCCAAAAATAGCTACTTTACGGACTCATTTGAGTCTCTAAAATAGGTCTATTTCGGACTCAATCCTAAAAAGTTGCCATAACAAATTCATTTTATACAAAATATACGTCAACAGTTATTTTGTATCTACATTAAACGACGTAATTAGGTGGCATTACAATGCCAATGAAATCCGAAGCTCACTATTTTCGAGAAATATTTGCTATGATCACATTAATCATAAGAGGTTTGAATGTCTTCCTTGGAAGCATTATTCAAAAATGTACCTAAAAAGTTTTTTCGGACTCATCTATGTGCTCAAAGTCTAAATTTGAAAAATTCAAACGCGGATATCTGAATACCCGGAGGTATTTAGCTTTACAATATCTTTGACAGAAAAAAAATAAGTATGTTGGTCTACTACCTTGCAATTTTGATTTTAAGAAGTTCGCAATGACATTTTTAATTCCTTTTATGTTTTTTGTCTGACATTATTTCAAAAAGCAAGAATGAAAAAAAACAAATTTTATACTCATATATTCACGTTAACAATTCATTATCTATTAAATTATCTGCATCAGTTTAACGGTGTCTACAATATCCAACTCTCCAGCCTACTTGCTTGTAGCAGAATCCTGAGCAGCAGTTGGTTCTGCCATCGGGTTGACAGCGTGTGCCAGTACGTTTGCAGGCCATTTCAATTTGTTGCAAGCAGGCAAATGCAATGAAGACAATGAAAAATATCGCAGGAAACTTCATCGTTCTAAGTTGACTTGAAAATGGAGAAACCTAAACTGAAAGTTGATGTATTAGAAGCGGAAGAACTTGTAGACATTTAACCGTATACAGTGTGTTTGTGAACGATGCGTCAATCTGCACAAAATTAATGTAACAATGTTCTATAACATTTCTTCGAAAACGTACGTATATGTATAATAGTTATTTGTGCAATAAGGTATGAAAATTATTTACGGGTAAGGGTGTTTACGTCATATGTGGAAAAGACTCTTTTTCTAAGAGTTGCACACATAATTTTTTTAAATAGTGTTTTGAAAATAGATAAAATGGCGTCCGACGGGGACGTGTGTTTCCGTTGCTCTGATAATTTTATAGTTAATTCTAAGTATATTAAGTGTAATTCCTGTAAAGTAAAGTTATCTCTGAAAGTCCTCATCTGTTCTAGTTCAGTGATAAGTGCAATGATAGTTGGCTATTTTCACTGAAGACTTGTACGAAATCTACTGAAAGAGATTGATCCTACAAATAAATTACTGTCACAATTGGAATATTCTCATGAGGTACATACATCATTAATTAGTAAATATGAGAAAGTTTATAAAGAAAATTTATAACAAGCAAAAACTATAGGTATGGATTCTTTATCACATTTTGCAAAACCTATACATTTTAGCGATATTATAAAAAGATCTACAAACACACCATCTACTGTGTTGTTAATAAAAACTGAAAGTAATTTAATTTTAAATACTGATGTGCTGAAGGACATTACTACCTCGGTTAATCCAGCCAATATCAATGCATGTATAAACGGCACCAGGAAAATACGGGGAAGAGTTACTGTCCATTGCGAAAATAAAGATTAATATTATTGTATCAGTGATTTGTGAAAAATGTCAGAATTTTCTGTTTACAACGATAATATGGAAGATAATATAGAAGAATCATCGCGATTCAATCATCATTGCCCATAAAATCCAAAGATAACTATTTATGAAAATGCGTATCGCTTATCTGAAGATTGGAGTCATCAAAAGGGTTTAACTGTTATCACTGAGGCAGTCTGCTCCGTCTTTGAACAAAAATCCAGAGTATACCAGAGTTCAACATTGTCAGTGAAAAAAAATATTGACACAAAGACATTTTCAAGTTTAATTGCTTTCCTTAATCGGAACATAGATCCAGGAAGATTTGTATGTAGAAAATCAGAAGATGAGAAATTTTTCAAATAAGCAGATGATGAAGATAATTTTCACACTTCTCTCCAAATCATGGAATTGTTTCTTATTTTAGGTAGTATTGATTATTGGGATCAGTGGAGCATGCTGTCGTGAAGAACTAACATTTCCTCAGCTGAAACATATAAAAGACATGGATAGAGATTCTCAACACAAAGACGAACGTGAGATGAGAATTTACTATTTCTAACGGGAAGAGTCAATCTTGTCGAGATGTTTCGAAAACGTTCCTCTCTTCGTCCGTCACGAGTTGGGTATTCAAGATCCTTCTTAAGATATATAAATGGAAAATGTGCAAGTCAGTGCGTTGGTATAAATTCTATAAGGCATTTATCAAATTGCCGAATGCTGGGATTACACCGGCCACTGTTTCCGTCTGCTACGATACTAGCGGATGTTGGAGCAGACATCACCACTCTTGGACATGGTGGACTGAAAGCAACGACCGTGGCAGAAGGATATATAGAAGAGTCCGTTCAGCAACTTCAAGTAGCCTCAAAAATATTGGGACAAAGAGAAATCAATATAAATAGAAACCCGGTCTCTAGTTTATCAAATATATGCGCAGGGCTTTTCATAACTACTTAAAAGTTACAGTTAAAACTGATAATGCTTATGAGAAATGGTTTAAGTTGACAATAAACGAATAATTGGTTGAAGAATTATTATGTATTTTTTGCGTGTGGAAAAAAATTGGACTTTTCCTAATTCAAATTATTTACTAATCGTACAAGTTTTCAAACCACTATTTTAAAAAATACAATTTTTGTAATTAATAAGACAACTTTTAAAGATTTCTTTATACTTTCTAATGACATGTTATCTAAATTTGTAAAAAGGTCAAAACAAAAAAGTTCTACCTGACTCATTATTCTACAGCTAATGAGAATTTAGCATACGAGGATAAGCGTTAAATTAAAAAGGTGGATACTACTGATAAGTGTGCAAAATTTGAAGAAAATCGGTAAATTCACAAAAAAGTTTTTGGAAAAAATTAATAAAAGTCAATTTATGCTCTGTAACTTTTGAGTTTTCGGAAAAATATTATAGGACTCATTAATTTTTCGTGTGGAATAACGCCCTGTAATAGTGACGCATCATTTCTGGGCACTCTGTATAGTACGTCAAATCAATTTATTGTTTCACTTAAATAATTAAAATATTTTGAAAATATGCTTACCTATTTGTTAGATGAGATGTTGAAACTCACTCGTTAGATTTGATGGTATACATCAAGTGCACTGAGTATTTATACAGAATGTAGCAAATTTACGTAGTCGTTTATTTCATTCGTATCATAGTTTATCATACTACATTTTTAGTAATTTGCAACAAGGTGTTTTTAATTGTCAAAATAGTTTGGTGGTTATGTACAGCAAATTGCATATTTTATTGAATTCTGTTAAAACTATATCATAAATTTTAGTGGAATAGTAGCTAACATTAACTTTAATGAGCTATTGTTTACTTACTTAGAAAATTCAGAGAAATTAAAACAGGGTATGGGAAAACATATATGTAAGCAATAAATTAGAAAACTATTAGGATGTATTAAATAAATTAGAATTTTTAATGACAATTTTTATAAATGGATACTAATATAACGATTTTTAGATGAGCCTTTGAACCATGGAAACAGAGTTTTCAGCAGGCCCAACTTATGTACACAGAAACTGCACGCTAGTGTTTCTGGCCTTGTGCCTTAACGTGTTACAGCAATTTGTGATGGTAATACCATTTTGGACAGTTCATTTTCAAATAATTTTCTTCGAAAATGTGCTTTTAAAAATACTTTTTTACGTTGGCCTTTAAGTTATCTGTTGTATGTCGCATGATCTTTAAGTCTTCTGCAGATAGTTTTATAGTTGAGAGGTTACATAAAGAATACACCTTTATTATTTATTTTCAAACAAGGCTCAATATATTTCTTAGACCTGCATTCACACATTCAATTTTTTTTTTACATTTGTAGTATTTACACTTATTTATACTTGGCATCGTCTTCGCATTCGCTATCATCCATTCATTAAACCGGTAGCGATAGTCGCAGCTCCTATCTATTATGATGTATCGCTATCGGTATAGAGATTTGAACATGGATTGATGATCACACAACTGTGTTAACAAGCACAATATGTTGATTGTATTCTGTTTAAAACTTAAAAATTATATACAGGGTGATTCACAACGTATCTAAAAATTGTTTAATGCACAGGGGACTGTTATAAATACAGCTTTGCAAAAAAAAAATCAAAAAAAGCAGTTCCAAAATTATTTGAAAATACACTTCTGCACGGCACTGGCAATTGGTTCTCTATAAAACCTTACAAGGCAAAGCATGCAATCGGCGACCAAACAAAATATGACGCTATTGTTATTAATTATTAAAATTCGTTGCTTATAAAAATGATGATACTATTTATAGTTTTGCCCTTGATATATATTGTAATATATCTATGTTAGATTAAGATTTAACATATTTTTTTTTGTATGTATGTTTTTGGTTTTTTAGTGTATTGTAGTAATTATGAAAATTCGGTTATAATGTTTATGTTGTATTCCTATTCTGTAATTGTTTTTTTTTTGTTAGAATAGTGTAATAAAGAAACAAAATAATAATAATTTGGCATACAACAACATTTTTGGCCCATCTTACCCAGTTTCTGCAAACTAACACAAATGTTTCCGTTCGTTGTCCGTGGAGAACTTTGTCTGTGGAATTATTTATTAGCAGACCTAGATGTTTGGTATCAGAGAACATACATATGACTTCATTGATAGGAATTGTAGGAGATTTGATTTAAAATAGCTTTCTAATACAGTAAAAAAAGAATATTTGCCAACTTATGTTTTCCTTTCTACAAAGTCATAGAACTCCACCATTGGACAATGCGCATCGTGTTCTATACACTTGAGTGCCAAAATATTGCTGCTCGCAAAGTGGCTACATTTTGCGCGACTGGTGCGACAACATTTGGATCATGTGTTTCCCGAACGATGGCTAGGCCGAGGTGGTCCAATTAGGTGACCCCCTCGATCGCCTGATTTAAATCCCCTTGACTTTTAGTTTTGGGGTCACATAAAAACCACGGTGTATGTTACCGAAGATAACACTGAACAAGAGTTGTAAAATCGCATACATGCTGAAACAATTTCACTACAACTTGGTAATGGCCCGTACGTGTGAGGACTCATGGATTCGGTGAGTTCAACTGTGTATTGAAAATCACGGAAATAACTTCGAACAGTTACTATGAAATTAAATGCATTTCCAATTTTATGAAATTCACGTTTTTTTTTTATTTTTATTTGAAATAAAATGGTATCTGTAACTGAAAAACATTTTTTTTTTTTCATTATTTGCCATTATTTATGCGTATAGGTTATATTGCAGTCCACTTCATTTCATAAATATAACTTATAGAAGGGTGTTTAATTGTTACTTAGTAACATTTAGGTAGAAATTTAGAAAAATAATCACTTCTACATCATGTTTTTATTTTTTACTATAGTCCAGTACAGGGGGGCTATCAAAACTCCTGCGGGTATTTAACGGCAGTTTCCATTGGCCCATCCGGCTTCTTTGTAGCAGTTTCCTGAACAGCAGTTGCCAAGACTTCCATCTGGTTGGCAGACACCTCCGTTGCCGATGCAACCAGCTACCAAAGTGGCCTGTTGCAGACAGACAACGGCGACGACGACGATGAAGAGAATTGTGATGAACTTCATTGCAGGGACTGGTTTACACCTTTATATAATTTTATCTGAAACAATGATTTACAAAATCGTACTTGTAAAAAAAGATGCTTAAAATATTTTCGATAACCCACCTAAGGTATAAAAACAAAAATAAATTACTGTTGTACACAAGGCTGGCCTCGATTTTGTGATAATATTTTTAATTGGTGATTTAATGGTGATCCGTTTTTTCATGGCTGACCTTTGCCATCTCGGAAACCGTAAAATATACAGGTTGGCTCAAATTAAAAAAATAGGTTGTTCCTTTTTATGGCAATTAACATAAACCAAACAGATTTAAGATATGTGCCATTTGCTGAACCATTTCTAAATTTCTAATATACTCGTAATTTAATGGTTATCAGTGCATTCTCCATTTCCATCCTTAAAATATTGAAATCCTTCTGAGAAATAAGGCATCCAACAATAAAAACAAAGTAGCAAATGTCGAATATGTCAAAATGTTTGTTAATATTTATTTCAAGTCAAGAACAACTAGATTGTTTATTTCAATTGCATTTTTTAAATTTTATAGGTTACTCTTCAAATAAAACAATATTTTTACATATTGCCGTGTTCGAAATTTTATTCTACATCTGTTACTGTCAAGATTCAATATAGCGTCCACAGAAAAATAAAAAAAACAAATGAATGTCCCATAAACGTAATGAAAATCGACGAAAATCGATTTCTCGTATGTTCTTATGTCCCTGTATCAAATTTCAGTGCTTTCTGTTGATAATGACGCTGCAGGGCATTTTCTTGAATCGCTATTTTTCGGGTTTTTCACAATATTTCGGCAACCTTAGCAGATAATATGGTCCACATCAAAGAAGAATCAAACATGTCTTAAAATTTGTTAGATAAAAATTAACGAAATTTAATTTATGAATTATATTTGTGAAAAATAGGCGGTTTTGTGTAAATAGCTTAATTTAAAAATATTTGGTAAACAAAAGTTTAATATAGATACGTGTGAAAATATTGTATTCAACAAAAAAAAAAAAAAATTGAAAGATTGTATTTACCTCTTAACACTTGAGTTTTTCCTTCTCGAATTAATTGTCAGTGAAGTGTGGTGTGTATTTATATGTACATTCGCGAAGGTAAGTATGTGAAAATTTAAATACTATTACATTATCACCTAAACATGTTACGTATTTAAAATAATTTCCAAAAATGTCTTTCTGAAAAGCACGATTTTGCATAATTTACATATTTGTTGGCAATTAAATAATGAAGAATTTGAAATGTATCGCATACAATAAAAACCATAGTTAATTCTCTATTACTCATAAAATTTGTAAAGTGCAAATTGAATTGCAACGTTCTTCTTTCAGAAATATTTATTACTTTTCAAAAATACGTAAATTATCATATATTTGAACATATTTATATTCCTTTTCTTTTTTCTCTGTGACTCATTCTAGATGATGCATGAGACCCATTTATAATGTTAATAAAAGGATACTATAATGGTATTTGATAGTAGTGGTGATTTCAAACTATAACTCAGTATAAATGGTATAGAAAAAAAATATCAATTTTTAATCCATTTGTTTATTTACTATTGTATTAATCGTTATATATACAAAACTTTACAACAGTTCAGCGGGGTTTACAATATCCAACTGCCCAGCCTACTTGCTTGTAGCAGAATCCTGAGCAGCAGTTGGTACTGCCATCGGGTTGACAGGGTGTGCCAGAACCTTTGCAGGCCATCACAGTGTGTTGCAAGCAGGCAATTGCAACGAAGATAATGACAAATATCGCAGTGAACTTCATGATGTAAATTTTCTTGGCGATGGAGGGACCTAAACTGACAGTTGGTATATTAGGAAATGCTATGGACGCTACTACAATTATTATAATAATCAAAGAAATTCATCTAAATAATAAATAATGTCAAATGTTATACAAGTTCCGACCAAGTAAGAGTTAAGGACAAATCTCAAGCTGTCAACATATATACCAAATAAACTTGTATTATAATTATCATATTTTATAAAAAAAATTTCCAAAAAATACATTTCTATATCATAAAATAATCTTTGGCAAAATAATTATACCTATTAAGGAACATTTAGTTAGAAATTAAATGTATGTTAAAATAAAAGTAAATAAGTTTGCATATCTCTATTACTTAAAATATTTTGAAAATATACTACTTATTACTAAACGACTTACGTATTTATTAGATGAGACGTTGAAGCTCACTTGTTTGAATTTGATTCTAGATGAAGTACGTTGGATATTTATACAAAATGTAATGAATTTACGTAGCCACATATTTAATTGATATTATAATTTATTATACTTCATTCTTAGGAATTCATAACAGGGTTTTTTAATGGATTCTCCAGTAATTGAAGAATCAGTTCGGTTGATGCGTGTAACAAATTATATAATTTTCTAGAATTTAGAAAATTATGGCATGAAATGACTTAAACTGAAGCCGCCATTAATATTGTGAGCCAATCATTATTTATTGTCATTTATTTACTATTTTGATAGATTATAGAAACTGAAGGCTTGCAAAATCTAAATAAATAAATTCAGTAGACATACTACTACTAATAATTTGTCAAGTCAATATGTAAGAGAAGAACAGTTTATCTACGCACAGATCCAAATTATATTATGTATTATGTAACTGTTATCTAGTTGCCATCAATTTAAGGAAGGCTGAAAGGAAACTGATATTCCTATAGTTACCAGATTTGAATCTAATAATCTTTTTTTATTAAGAGTATTTTTTACAAATCTTTCTATTTGACGGTCTGAGCAAATAATTACTTTTCTGAGATATTTAATTAAATTTTGTATACCTATTTAAAAAGTAATTATACAAGGTGTTAAAAAAAGAGTGTAAAATATTTCAGGAGGTAATAGTATGAACCAAAATAAGAAGAAAAGTCTTAATAAACATGGGTCCGCAAAGTAACGCTTGCGGAGATATGGACCACTATTCGTTTTTTCAAACATTTTATTTTATTGGGAATAAACCGACAAAGGAAGCTTTTAACAAACAAAAAACAAAGTTACAGAAGATGTTCAAAGTGCCCTCCGTCCATTTCCAAGCAGGCACGACATCTTCGTCTCAACAATATTCGAACTCTTTCGAAAACACCCTCCTTGGTTTGGATTTCTTGACACTTTTGATTAATCCGTAGCTGCAGCTCTTCCAGGCTATTTACAGGAGTACCATACACTAATGTCTTCAAATATCCCCAAACAAAGAAAGGGTTCAGATCAGGCGATCTTGGAGGCCATAAAACAGGTCCGGCCTTTCCTACCCATCTATGTGGAAAAGTTTGGTCAAAGGAATGTCTTCCAAAAACTCATACAGTGTGTTCTGTAGAAAGTTGAGGTAAGCAGCGCCTGTTAATCGGTTTGGTAAAACAACAGGATCTAGAAACCTGTCACCTACAATACCCATCCAAATGTTTAATGAAAAACGTGCCTGATGTCCAGATTCTATTAGAGCCTGAGGATTTTCGTCGGCCCAAATATGTGTATTGTGAAAATTAAACACTCAATTTCTTGTGAACCCGGCCTCATCAGTAGAAAGAATGTTTGCAAGAAAACGAGGGTCTTCAGCATCATGACGTAGAAACCAGCGGCAAAAAATCAAACGTGCTTGCTGATCATTTATTGGATTTAAGGCCTGTACTCGTTGCACATGGTATGGATAAAGCAGTTGCTCGTGAAGGATTCTCCAAACAAGAGGACCACTAATTCCTACCTCGGCTGATATTCTCCGCGCACTCGTACCTGAATTCTGCTCTACCAGTGCTAGAATTTCTTCTTTTGCTCTAGGAGTGGATACCGACCTTGGTCTTCTGGATAAATGACACTGTTTGCTCAAGGAACCGGTATCACGCAATCTTTGGTGAATTCTTCCAAACATGCGTTGTGAAGGAATCTGGCGATTTGGATAAGCGTCAACATAAAGACGTCGCGCTTCTGTGGCGTTCTTATTAGCACGACCAATACATGAAATGCATGTCTGTTAATTCTGCGTTAGAGTAACCAGCCATAGCGAAAGAAAACTTGTGCACTGAGAGCAACTGTCAAATACGTACTGTTTATTTCACTAAACATCTATCAACTATTAGGTATAAGAAAATACACAGCGTTTTTGCAAAATAAAAAACATTTGCATATATCCGCAACCGTTACTTTGCGGACCCATGTTTATTGAGACTTTTCTGCTTATTTTGGTTCATACTATTACCTCCTTAAATATTTTACACTCTTTTTTTAACACCCTGTATGCAACAGAATCTCGTTTTCATAATCGTTTTGGGATTACTTCTTATGCTTATGTTATAGTTTTGTAAAAAAACCTCAAGGATATACAGGATAATGTTTACATGAATTATACAAATTGTTGCATTTGTAATTAATTCCAGAGTTTCTAAAATCAATAACAGCATTGAGATATAAATCTTGCTCAATCTAGCTGCCTTCTAGTTTCAGTATTTAATGAAACACAACAAACACGAATCTTTTGACGAGAGCAATATACTAACTCTTAAGACTATGACAGCTGAAAGTAATAGTTCAAATAAGTTTTACTTCTACTAATAATTATTGACAAATTGTTTCTAGGTACATTTTAAATTTATTGCAGTGAAACTACAGCATGATCTGATGTTATAATAAATATTCAGGGAGAACAGGTAGCTACTGAATTAGTGGTAAATGTCGTATTAGGTATATAATTATTTTTACCGTGCTTATGCCGAGTATTCGTCGATATTAGCTGCTTTAAATGGCAGCTAAGCAGCAAATCAGCCCCATAATTAATCCAGTGTGATTGATACATAATACAGGAGTTGGTCATTTCAAACCGCTCATTCAGAAGAAGAACAAGACAAAATTTTTCCGCAAATTGAATTTGCATACAAGTGAATTTCATCAAATTTATTCAATGAGATAGAAAAATATTTAAAACTTTTAGTATTGCCCGAGAAATGACACAAAGTAGACACATTTTTTAGAGATTTTTTTATTCGAACAACTTTCAATTGCGCCTCCTGAAAAGTAAACTTTTTTTCTTATGATGATATGAGGTAAATTATACCTTACAATCGCTGATGAAATTTGACTAAAAGGAATTAGTAATTTTCAAGTATGGTTAACAATTTATTGCCAAAGTGCAATGATACAAATAAGTTGCAAATCTAGTTTGCACATGAATTACTATTATTATTCGCCCCACACAAATTTTCTAATAAAATAGATATTAAAAAGGGTTGCTCTTTTCATATTCATCTCCTTCTAATAGCTAAACGTGCGTTTAGAGTTCTAATGTTTAATTTTCTTAAATGGAACGCAACCAAAACACGAATTCAATAGAATGTTTTATCCACAATCAGGTTAGTCGAGTTTAATTAAAAGAAATACATATTTAAACTTCAACACGAGTGTTGCTTAAGTGTATTAATTATTTTATGGAATGTAAAACTAACATTTCTTTGCGTTCGGTAAACTTCGCCAATTTTTGGTATTTCATGAAATCAAAAACAGTTAAACTTTATTCTGGACCGGGATTTAAGCCGAAATTTTTACTTTTTTTGTATTTGTTATGGTAGTTTGCAACGTGCAGCATGCAACAAGAATAATAACAAAATAATAATAATAATAAATAAACTAAGAATGCTTTTTTATTTAATACTGTAGAATATATTATTCACATAATATATTAAAAAACTGTTAAACATATTGGCGGGGTTTGCAATATCCAACTGCCCAACCTACTTGCTTGTAGCAGAATCCAGAGCAGCAGTTGGTACTTCCATCGGGTTGGCAGGGCGTGCCTGTACCTTGGCAGGCCATCACAGTCTGTTGCAAGCAGGCAATTGCAACGAAGATAATGACAAATATCGCAGTGAACCTCATTGTGTAAACTTGATTTGGAGATGGAGGGACCTAAACTAACAATTGGTATATTAGGAAATGCTATTGACACTTACAATTATTACAATAAACAAAGAAATTCAAGTAAATGATAAATGTCAAATGTTATACAAGTTCCGATCAAGCAAGAGTTAAGGACTGGTTTCAACCTGTCAACAATATTCAACCAGTTAAGTCAAGAATTTAATTTCAGTAAATTTAATGCAAGAAGTAGTTGAACGAATATTTCGGACAGTTTCGACTATAATATACTAAATGAACTTGTATTATAATTATCATATTTATATCATATCTATATCATAAAATAATTTTTGGCAAATTAGTTATAATAAAAAACATTTAATTACAAATTAAGTATATGTTAATGTAAAAGTAGATAAGTTTCCATATCACTATTACTTAAAATATTTTGATAATATACTATTTATTACCAAACGCCTTACCTACTTGTTAGATGAGACGGTGAAGCTCACTTGTTTGGATTTGATTCTAGATGAAGCACGTTGGATATTTATACAGAATGCAATGAATTTGCGTAGCTACATATTTAATTGCTATTACGATTCATTATACTTCATTCTTAGGAATTTATAACAGGGTTTTTTAAATTGAAGAATCAGTTTGGTTTACGCGTGTAACAAATTATATAATTTTCCAGAATTTAGAAAATTTTATTATGAGATGAATTACAACAGAAGCCACAATTAATATTAGTGTGCAATTCATTATTTATTATTTTGATGAATCATAAGAACTGAAGCAGAATTGTTCTTGTAAAATCCAAATAAATAAATTCAATAGATGTGCTGCTATATTAATAATTTGCCTAGGTAGGACGAACCGATCTGCTACGCCCAGATCCATGTTGTAAATCTGCGACTATTATCTAGGTTTCATCGATTTAAGGGAGACTGAAAGGAAAACTGATATTCCAATCGTTACGAGGTTTCATCGTTCCTGTAAATCTCTCTATTTGAAGCTGAACAAATTACTATTCTCCAGATATTTAGTTATATTTTATATATTTATAAAAGTAATTACATGCAGTAGAATGTTGTTTTCATATTTGGTTTAGGATTGTCTAACCTTGTGGTACAATTTTGTAAAAAAAACTCCTAATGAATAACTGCATTGAGATATAAATCTTACTCATCTCGCTGTCCCCTACCTATAGAATTTAATATGAAACATGACAAAGACGATTTTTTTGACGAGAACAATGTACTAGCACTTAGACCACCTCATAGCAGTTAGCTGAAAACGATTTTTTTAAATATGTCTTATTTCCATAAATAAGAATTGATAATTGTTTCTAGGTATATTTTAAATTTATTGTAAGAAATTGTAACCTAGTAATGTGTAATGAATTTCAGACAGAACAAATACTGAATTAGTGGCAAATCTCATATTAAGTGTACTAGCACGGTAGCAAAGGACCGACTCCTTTGGAGCCAGTAAAAACCGTTACCTTCTGTGTATTGTTATATAGGGTGTCCGTGAAAATGTGGAAAATCTCTCAGATGCAGATAGAACATGATAAAATAAAATGACAAGTTTCTTTATATATATCTGCGAGAGATCAAATCTACTTATAAAACATTTTTACTCTTATTATCTCTAGTTACATAAACTCTTTAAGTCGGGGGGTTTTTATTTATTTTATCCTTTTTTCATTAGGTACATTTTGTTTTTTTAAGTTTTTTTTCTAAAATTTTTAGAGTTTCTGTATCACCACGGTCAACAGAAATACTTACCTATCGAGTTCTATCGATTTTTTTAAAATATGTAGTAGCTATAAATTAAAATATATTACTGCAGCGCCTCCTAGTAATTTACCACCGTAACACCTGTTTAAGAACCTTCACTAATCAACCACAAACCCATTATTGAAAACCGCATACAAAACGGACTAGTAGTTTTGGTTTTGCACAAACAAATGTTTACTGTAGCGCCCCCTGGCGAGTTATCATCGTAACACATATCTAAGAATATGAACACAATTAAACCCGACGCCTTCACTGAAAACCGCATCAAAATTGGACTAGTAGTTTTGGAGATAAATGCCAACATTGGTTTGTACAAACAAATGTTAACTACAGCGCCCCCTGGTGAGTTGTTACCGTAACACCTATCTAACAACATGCACCAATCAAATCCAAACCCATCACTGAAAACCGCATCAAAATCGGACTAGTAGTTTTGGAGATAAATGGCAACATTGGTTTACACACACATTCTCTCACCTCAAACGCATATACCGTCTCCGTCCCGTCGTGGGTAAAAATGTATAACTCTTAGCTGTAGGGAATATTATACAAAGCGACCGTGAAATTTTTCGTTGATTCCAAAAATGCAATAATTTACAGGGTGCTGGAGAGTTTTAGAAATTTTGGTTATGTTCGGTCCAGGGACTTTGCCATGTTGGCAAATTTTTTGAATCAGTATTTTCCCAGATAACGATAGACACAGTTCCCCGTGGGACACCCTGTATATTAAACTTCTAATAAAATATTTGAGGAAGTCTGTTATCTTTTTCTAGAAAATATTACTCTTTTTGTGTTTTCTTTAGTAGACTTATGTTTCAGACTCCAGAAAAGAATGGTAAAAGAAAAATAAAGCAATTTTCTATGCTTCTTTATTTAGTAGTGTATGTATCATTTTCAATACCAAATGTCACCAAGAAGTGTCAGCAGCAGTTTAGCGAGGTCTGCAGTATCCAACTTCCCAGCCAACTTGCTTGTAGCAGAATCCTGAGCAGCAATCGGTACTGCCATCAGGCTGACAGGGGGTACCAGTAAGTTTACAAGCCATTCCAGATTGATGCAAGCAGGCAAATGCAATGAAGATGATGACAAATATTGTAGTAAACTTCATCATGCTAACTTGACTTGAATATGGAAGGACCTAAACTGGTGGTTGATATATTAGAAGAGTTAACTAGTTTTAGTTTCTCTGCTGCATTTGTAATAAACATTGAACCAAATTGTATATTAGAGCAGTTAGTTAGTTTTAGTATTTCTATTGGATTTGTAATGAACATTGAACCAAATTATAGAAATTAAAAGTACAAATGAATTTGTTATGCAGTTTTCAAATCATTTCAAATTCCAGATTCTGTAATAGTTTTAAAGATCAAGTTAATGGTTTATTATTATCTAAAAACTTACGTCTTTGTTAGATGATATGTTGTAGCTCACTTGTTAGGAATGTACTATAGAAGATGGACGTTGAGTATTTATATAAAATATAACGATATTTAATTCATATTATGATAAATTTATTATACCTATCGAGTAATTTAACACAAATATAAAATTTTTAATTGCAAAAATCGGTTTTACTGACGCAGCTGGCCGCATAATTTTCTAGGAATTACTTCAAAATACATGGCTTGATGACATGAGAGTAAGTAAGAAATTGAAAAATAATTAGTTAGTTAGTGCCCAAGTATATCAAAGTATTTACACAGATGTACAAAAGACAGTACAGTAACATAACACTAGGACAATTTTGTTATAAATATATAAATAAGTTACAAATAATATAAACGTAGACAAAATATATTTAGTTAAAAAAAGGAATACAAATTATTAGAATTTTTATTTCTGACATTAAGACTTCATTGAAAAATTGCTATTTATAAATTGCCAATAACTGTAAAATAGGTTGTGTAACAGATGCTCATTTAAATTGTACTTAGAGCTTGCATAATTGAAATCTTTGTTTTTGGCAGCACGTGATAAAATTTTAGTTCCCAATAACAAGTCCATTTCTAGTTTATGCAAGTCTCGAAAAAGGGGTACTATTTCTGGTATGGTGAGCATGACTATTATTCCCCACAGTATAACTTCCAGTATTGTTCCTAACGTGAAGTAGACAATGCAGAATAATCAACAAAACCGTGTTGTATCTTTAATTCAATACACTTTTGCCTGTAGTCGTCCTTATATTTAAGTCTAGCTATAACTAATTCTTATCGCTTTTCTTCGCAGAGCAAATATAGCAGAAGCAGAGTGACCCCAAATTAAAATAATTTGCGATAATATAAATTTAGTAAGACTACAGTCCTCCCTAATTAATAACATTTTCTAGGTTTGCCTTACTCCTGCACTGAATGCGGTTTGTTTGATAATAATATGCCGCCCCCTCTCCCGCACAAGTTTCCGACTTTTGAGCTAATCCTGGTGATTAGAATGCGGGTTAGAGATTTTATTATTTTTTGGTATGGTGGACACTCGATGTTTGAAACTGCAAAGAAGGTATAAATGTTTTGAAATTTTTTTTGCATATATAATTTGTGTGACAATCTCATGTTAACTTAGAATCTGGATGTACTCCAAAATTTTTTATAGATTTTAGATATAAAATATCTTTGGCTTCTCTTAAACTAAATCAGCTGTGTCATTAGTTTTTGACGCTTCTCTTCCAATGAGTCATCGATTAAAGGCTTCCGGTGTGTTAAACTGGTATCATCGGCAAACTGAACAGTTAAAACTGAGTTGTTCATTGATAAAGGTAAGTAATCATATACTACAAATAGAACGGGACCACGAATTGACCCTTGTGGTACGACAGATTAATACAGGCTGATGAGATACTATTATGGATAACATATTGCTGCCTAGTATGATTGATTCCTTCCAAATTGCAGATAGTCCACGCTGTCTAAGTTGTCTTCTCTTTCTCATTAGAATCTTGGTTTTATTCAAGTCTGTCGATTACCCTTAAAGCATTTTTCACCGTCATCGTTTTCCGTTAAGCGACACCTACATTTCTCCGAGTGGAAATAGTTCAGTATTATATAACAACAGCCCAAATATGTTGTTTTTTTTTCTTAAAAGAGTGACAGTTTACTCATGACACAATTTCACATTTTCTTATGTACTTAACACCATGTAGTTTTCAACGCTATATTCACAGTTGCTATGCACATCTCAAGACAAGCAAAATATTTTTGAAGGAATTATATGTTTCGAAAAAATGTGAAGTTAGAAGTTCACAGGTGTACTTAGTTATGTCCATCTGTGGACACTATATACATATATTTTAAAGGTTTACAAATTCCATTTATTATTCAAATATATTTATTTAGAACATATACATACATATTAATTATTTTCCATTTATGAATTAAACAATTAGAAAAATAAATATTTATTATAATTTTTAATTATTTTAATTGCAGAAATCTGAGAAAATATATGTCTAGTGTTTATAAGTACGCATAAAAAAATAATTTTAATTAAGAAGTAGTAATACGTAACATATTATTTGGTATATTTATTTAAGAATGTATAAGCAATTTTACTTAATTCAAAATAATAGTAAGCTTATATAAAATAATTTATTAATTCAAAATTATAATAGACTTTCCAAATAAATGTTAGCTTTGGTTCCATGTAGATATACAGGGTATCCCAACGAAAATTTGACCCCCCCTATAATTGGAAAACCGAATAATATTTCAAAATTCGCCGAGACCCGTCGATTTTTGTTCTTGGGGGGAGCTTTTTTGACAGTCAAGCCAACTCGATATGTTCATCCCCTAATGCCTTGCAACTCCGACTTAAAAATTTCATATGCAACTACCCCACTTGTGGCACATCATTTTAAAGTCCTTTTCATTGCGAATACAGTGACGTACCGTTATTAGAAATCGGTTGAGATTTGATAGAATTATTGGTTACAAACGAAAAGATGACAAACCAACTTACGCGTAGTAATTTCTACACAAATGCCCACCACTAATAAGTTTTTCATCTACTACACATGACCGCATTACCTAATTGTTATTGATGTGTCTATCAGTTTACAAAAAGGTCAGAAATGAAATAAAAAAACTGAAGCAAATAATAAAACAGATTTATTTGATGAATTGCTCAAAATGACCCCCGTTAACTTCCAAACAATAATACAGTCTGTTTTCAAATTCTGTTCGAACATTATTAAAGACATCCGCAATTATTAATCGGCATTCTTCTACAATTCTCTGACGTAGCACTTGCAATGTTTCCGGCTGAGTGGCGTACACTCGTGATTTTAAATGACCCCACAGAAAAAAGTCCAAAGGGGACAGATCCGGAGATCTTGGTGCCCATTCGACGGGACCTCTTCTGCCAATCCAATGCCCCGGAAAATGGTCATCCAAAAATTGTCGTACAGCAGCAGCATAGTGCGGGGGCGCACCATCTTGTTGGAAGGTTATTTCATTTTCTAGTAAATTGTTGTCACTTTCTAAAATCTCTGTTATCCTAGGATCAATTGTACTTTCCAATAATTCTAGATAGGTGTTTCCATCTAGATTACCTTGGATGAAAAATGGTCCAACAAGATGGTCGCCCAAAATGCCTGCCAAACATTCAATTTTTGAGGTGTCTGAGTATGAAATTCCCTTATTAAATGCGGATTAGTATTACTCCAATAACGACAATTGTGTCTATTCACTTCGCCATTTAACATAAATGTGCATTCGTCGGAGAAACATGTATTGTAGAGAAGATTTGGATTCAGTAGAAGTTGTTGAAGTATTCGCAAAATTGGTTACGGCGATCAAAGTCATCTTCATGTAACTCTTGAACCAGCGTCATCTTAAATGGATGAAACTTGTGTTTTTTCAAAATTCGATGAACACTGGAACGGGATACGCCAGAAGCTTGAGACACAGTTGTAATCGATTGCTTATTATCCATCTGTACATGACCCAAAACTGCCACTTCAACTGCTTCATTTCGAACTGGCCCTATTACTTCACGTTTCTTGCTTAAAAGCGAACCTGTTGCAACAAATTTGTCACTCAGGTGTTTAACGTACTGGTGGTTTACATTTTTTTCAGGATGATTGGCATTAAAAATTCGTGCTGTAGCTTTAGCGCAATCGTGATTTCGATAATAAATTGCAACAATTTCTACTCTTTCCGCGATAGAATAAACCATTTCGAACACACGTTAATACTTTCAATAACGGCTGAAACTAACGATTTCTTGGTCACAAGCAAAAACACCGACTTTTTTGTAGTACTGATTTTTTGTTATTTTGAAAATGTCTGAATTCCTATAAACTTAATTATCTTTTACTAATAACTATTTTAGTATCTAGTTTTATTTGCTTCAGCTTTTTTATTTCATTTCTGATTTTTTTGTAAACTGATAGACACATCAATAACAATTAGGTAATGCGGTCATGTGTAGTAGATGAAAAACTTACTAGTGGTGGGCATTTGTGTAGAAATTACTACGCGTAAGTTGGTTTGTCATCTCTTCGTTTGTAACCAATAATTCTGTCAAATCTCAACCGATTTCTAAAAACGGTACGTCACTGTATTCGCAATGAAAAGGGCTTTAAAATGATGTGCCACAAGTGGAGTAGTTGCATTTGAAATTTTTAAGTTGGGGTTGCTAGGCATTAGGGGGATGAACATATCGAGTTGGCTTGACTGTCAAAAAAGCTTCCCCCAAGAACAAAAATCGACGGGTCTCGGCGAATTTTGAAATATTATTCGGCTTTCCAATTAGAGGGGGGGGTCAAATTTTCGTTGGGATACCCTGTATAATCTTCTGTGTAGAAATGACACCCAAGTAAAACAAAATAGCTTTCTATATCTTATTATAAAATCCTTCAACTTTAGAAATTTCTATCTTATCTCAATATTAAATATATTAACAAAAAAATAACAAAGACCGAAATACGAAATTTGTCTACTTCCTTCGAAACGTGCATTCTTAAATTGGAAATATTTTGAAAATGCAATGAAATGAAAACATTTATATGTAGAAGGAATCCGCGATAACAATCAACGCATAATTTAAATTATGGAAGCATTTTTTACAAATCAAATTATGTAGTTTAATCGCCAGCATAAACAGTTTTAAGTAATACGTATTACCTGGATAATTGCATATCTATTATGTATGCTAACATATGTTGCGGGTATACTTGTTACAATAGGTACTAATGTTTAAACAACAGATAACTTGAATGAACAATATTTCTGTTGAACTTATTGGTAGATATTAAATATTAATATTGATTAATTAAACTACAGGAATTTATATTTTTAAATTTTCCAACATTAAAGTAGGTAAAAACGGAAACCTATAGCAACAGCTAGAGTCATATAGGTTTTCTAGGTGTAATTCAATGCTGGTCGGGGCATTAGCCCGCAGAGTAGTTGTTTCCTGGAATTCCGTGTTTGCAAAATATCGTTTCTCGCCGATCGCAATAAAGGTCGACAGCTTTCAATAGTGTCTACTGCATGTAGAACGCTTCGTGTCTGTGACATTTTCAGTCCGGCATGGAGTAGCGAACGGCCGATAGATGTAGTTAGTTCTACACCGCGTACTTACGGGTTTCGTTTGACACTAAACTAACTTTTAACTTGGCATGTAAATGAAGTTATAAAAACATCTTTTAGGAATTATGAATTTGTGATCCGTAACTCAAGAAGTTTCACTGATACAGAAACCTTAATGCTGCTCTTCAATATCTTTGTCAAGTCCAAACTCGAATACGCGTCTCTGGTATGGCAACCTGGGTACGATATGTTCTCAAATTTCTTTCTTTTAAGCTAGATGCTAGTTATCCTTTAATTGAAACCCCTCAAAATTTGTTCTTAAGTAGATTTTCTGTAGTGAGCCTTGAAAATAGCAGGAAAATTCAGTCCCTGATTTTTCTGAATAAACTTATGAATAATAAAGTGGATTGTCTCCAACTACTTGAGCAACTCAGATTTCGCATTCCCTCAAAGGCAACCCGACATGACAGTTTGTTTTATTTTCCCACCCCGCATACTAACGTATTAAAATTTTTGCCATTGCACTTAATATGTAGCAACTGTAACAGCTTGTAGAACGGAGTTGATGTAGCCTATTAGTTTTATTTGATAGTTTTGTATTCAATGAAAAATAAGTTTATATATAATAATCATTTCAACTAGTTTGCTCATTTTACATTGTATACTTCTACTGTAGTTTGTTTCTTGTTCTTCAATGTAATTATGTTTGTTTTCTTCTCATCCTATAAATGATTTTAGTACTATTGGGTGATGTAAACTATAAATAAATAAATAAATTACCACGGAAATGCCGATAAATAATTTTGAACACAGTTTTTTGTTGTAACATTTTAATCACATTTATAAAAGTTTATATTTACTTATTTACTTTATTATTTACAACTTGTTCGACCAGTTTAAATTTCTGAATCTTTCCAGATAATGTTTTTGGAATCTCCTCAACAATTTCTAGGACTGAAGGAATTTTGAAGTGGGAGAGGTTTCCTTTACAAAAGGCCTTTATTTCATCTAACTCAATGGTGTGTCCTTCTTGAACTCTTACGCATGCGCATACTTCTTCACCTAACCTTTCATGAGGCAGTCCAATTACCTGTAAATGAAAAAAAACAAACAGATGCAATGGGTTTGACTACTTTAAAAACATTTGTACTGCTTCTAAAGCCACCAAAATACTGTAGGACACTCACGTAAGACTCTAGTATATGTGGATGTGTGTTTAGAAAATCTTCGATTTCCTTTGGGAAGATATTCTCCCCTCCTCTGATAATCATCTCTTTCAGTCTTCCCACTATCCGTCCATAGCCATCTTCGTCTACAATGAATTGGTCCCTGGAAAAACACATTGGAAAAATTCACTTAAACTTTCAATACTATCCAAACTGCAGACCTGCTATTTCTGCAGATACTTTGAAGACAAGACCTATATTGCACTAGGTGACGCAAACCTCAAATTCAGTGCTGGTTAGGTCGTTGTTCCTCAAAGTTCTGCATAATAAAATTATGAAGGACTAAGTACTTGCCCAGTACGCAGCCACTTATCCTGTCCTATCATTTCCTTAGTTTTTTCTTCATCTTCCCAGTAACCCAACATATTACTGTATCCTCTGATACAGAGTTCTCCGGGTGTACCAATGGGTACAATCTTACCATCGGCGTCCACAACTTTAGCCTCTATATGATCGTGAATGCGTCCCACAGTGCCAGTTGATCGGTATTCATCATCGTCAAACATAGATTGAAAAACTACGGCTGTTGTTTCAGACAGTCCGAACACAGACTGGAAAGATACGATGAGTAAATAAATATTTCTAAACTTTTTTCAATTCTTCTATATCTCAAACTATGTAATTTCCGTTATTCCTGATCAGAGCATATTCTTACTTTTACTTTTTTTAGTCCCAGCACCTTCAGCATGTCTTTAAATAAGGATGGAGAGCACGGTGCTCCTCCAGACACTGCTATTTCAGGAGAAATTTTTTCTTGCCTCTTTTTTTGTGCGTTCACCAGATCCACGTACATCGTTGGTGTTCCATGAATTATAGTACAACTGAAACGTAACAAATGTAATTTCAAACTCATGTAAGTACAGTTGTTTCGACTTACTTCTCTTCCTTTATGGCATCCAATGATTTGTCAGCATCAAATCCATCACAAGGAAGCACCAACGTGGCGCCATAATTCAGACTAGCGGAAATTGTTATTACAGTGCCAAATGCGTGGAATAGAGGCACTTGGACACATATTTTGTGATGTTTTTTACCTAATTCGTTCCTTTTTCCTACGTAGAACCCATTGTTTGCTAGACCAAAATGACTGACGACTGCTGCCTTAGGACGACCAGTTGTCCCCTAGAAAATTGTTTCGTTTTGATCAACTACTAGATCCATTTTTTATGAAAGCCAAATCTAGCTTAATTACTCATTATGATATTCATTTTGATATGTAAGTATCGAGACGTCCCGTTCTCCATAAAATCAGTAGTAAATAAATATTAAACAGTATTGGACTCATTAGAAGTTCCACAGTTGTGTACAAAAAAATAAATATTGTTACAGATTATGATTCGGTTAACAATCAGCTTTAAAACAAGACTAAGTTCAATAAAATCGGTTAACACAGTCTGACGATTTTCCAAGTTTTTCTGCAAGATGATTCCATCCTGTCTCTACCTCTTGTTTTAAGAGATAAATGCCAAATAAACTAATTTTCAGTAGGTGAGTCCAAAACCGTTTAATACAATATATCTTCACTATTGATTTTATGGAAAGAATCTCACTTTACAATTTAAATTTAAAATACGCCATCTAACAGTTGAATTTAAAAGTGGAAAATAATATTAACAGAACTTCTTGTGGTCATTTTTGTTATCAATATTTTTTTTCGGGGAGCTGTAGAAGTAGTACAGAGATACAGCCGCTAACCGACTTTAACGGGGCATCTGGTATATTTCAATAACAGGCAAAGGTAAAGTAATACATACAGAAGTTAGTTGTATGTTGACTGGATCATCAATTTTAATTTGGTCTTGGTTTTTTCTTATGGAATATATGCTGATCTCATTGGCTAGGTCTAATACTTCATTGTAATTATATGTACCTCTAAAAATATGATAGTAGTACTTTTAGTAAAATATCTGATGGTTTTACCTACTTCAATGTCTTGTCAGAAATTGTAACAACACTTCTCAAAGTAGGTAGCTGTTTACTCTTCAATTGTCCTGGTATACTGTGTGGTAATTCTGGACACACGTGGGTTAGGACTTCATAGTAATCCTGCTTTTTGAACTTGTGCCCACATATGATACTTTTGATACCAACTTTATTAACGCAGTACTCTAGTTCTCGGGGTTGATATGCTGGGTTAATAGCTACCTTAAACAAACTTTCTTATAATGAAGGAAACGCAGATATTATTTTGGAAGTACCGTGAGATATCCCGCTCTTGCACAAGCTAAAAATGCGACGTACCACTCTATAATATTCTGCGCCCAAATGCCTACTCTGTCTCCGTTTCGCAGGCCAAGAGTAGCGAGACCAGCTGCCAGTCTGTCTGCTTCACCAAAGATTTCGCTATACGTTAATTTTTTATTTTGATGTCTTGAGATAATTGCATGGTTGCTACCATGTCTCTCGACGGTATCTTCCAGAAGCCTGCCTATTGTCAGAGGCCTTAGAGGTTCCGAGCCTACATTGTGTAAGTAGCTTAACTTACTTTTGTATCTTAACCTGCAATTAAAATACAGGATGTCTTACGCTGACGGTCCATTATAATAGTAATAATAATAATATTGCGTTTATTGCCCAACAGAATAAACATTTCAATTACAGGACAAAACATATTATAACAAAATAATGAATTAACAGTGTTCTTAATTGTAATACTAATAATATTTTATATTTACTAAATTAAATCAGACTGAGCTACAGCATAATACTCGTATAAATGAGACCAGTTAAACATTTCAAATAAATTGTTTAAGAATATCGATATTTAGGCCACATAAGCGAGAAATTTGACTAAAATTAGTTGACATGGATGTCAGGACATTTATTCTAGCATTACGACAGAAAAATATGCAATCATATTTACTAGATTCTGGTTTAGGCACACGTAAGTTGAACATTTTTACAATCTCTGGTGAGTCAATGAGATTATGAAATATTTTAAATGAAAATGATAAACTTGTGAGAACTCTCCTCAACTGCAACGATGTTATATCAAATATCTGTAACACGAGGTTATCATCAAATCCTTTAGCGGGATAAATATTATCACGATATGCCACGAATTTTAAAAAGCGATGTTGAATACCTTGAAGATGATTAATATTAACTTGATAGCCATATTTTCATTATACCACACCTGTATAAGCACTTTCATTGCTTGACAATCATCAGTTAACAGGTTAATGTTAGGAAAAATTTTTAGATCATCTGCGAAAAAAATATTATATTGCAATGTTGATGACAAATCATTTATACAAAGAATAAACAGGAGTGGTCCCAAGTTAGACTCCTGTGGTATCCCAGAAGTAGCTATGAAAATATTAGGATAATATGCATTATATGACACATACAACTCACGACGCTCAAGATAAGATTTTGTAAGAAGTAGTAAAGAATCGTCAAATCTAAATTGATAATATTTCAGAGACTTGATTTCAATTTTGAAAATTTAGGCTTTTGGCTTAAAAACTTTAATTTTAAACAGGTAAATGAAAATTTATTACCTATAGAATTTGCTTATCTTTGAACCGTCAAAATTTGTTGTATATTTAATTAAAATTGATTCTGAAAAATATATCTATCTGAAGAAATAATTAAAATGATCCAAGAATTTGGATCATTTCAATTATTTATCAGAAAAACCGTCAATAACAGATCAATTAAAAAAGAAGTATATACCTATGGATGTATAATAATGATCCTACAATAGTTTTTGATTAAATATACAGGATGTCCCATTCACAAAAATCAACATTTGGGGTTAAATTAAATTCGACAAAAAAATTTCACCATTCTGTATAAAATTAAACAGTGTAACAAAAATCAATACTTTCAGATTACACGATGTAAAAAATAGATAATTTTGAATTCGGCTACTGAAATTTTTTTTTATAAAAATTGATACATCTCGTGGACCATTCGAGATATAAGGACGCTTGATAAAAGTCCCTCTAAAATTACGTGTGGAATCTAAATATGCAAAAGTATATGCGGTATTCCATTTAAAGTACTACAAGAATGGTATTATTTTATTTTTCTACGTTCATGCAAAAAACAATACTTTATTGAACGATATTTAGTGGAAAAAGTGGTTCCTTATTGCACTAGTGCAATAAAATTTGTTTTGCATTGATTTGTCATTCTACTACAGCGTTTTGTCATCATGACAAACATAAACGTTCACATTGACGTTGTATTTTTCTACAGTTAGTGTCATCTCAATAAAATATTTTTTGGTTTTTACTGAACGTAGAAAAAAATTTATATCCAACTTGTACAAAAAGTGCTTATTGCACTCCACGGTCTCGTTGGACAATTTCACGTTGCGTGCAGTAAACACTTACCATTTGTACTTGTCGCAATAATAACTATTAAAGAGAGCACCCCCAAATACCCTAAAACCTAAATTTTCAGAAATGAAATCTAAGTAGTCTCTGAAGTATACTAATGGGCCGTCTCCGTAAGATAGCCGGTATAGTTATGAACTCCATCCATTGTATTAAAATCAATTTTCTACGTTCATGCAAGAAAACTAAACTTTATTGAACTATATTTAGTAGAAAAAGTGGTTCTTTATTGCACTAAATGTTTATTGCATTCATATGTCATTCTACTACGTTTTTTCATTATGACAAACATAAACGTTCAAATCGTCAAAACGTCATATTTTCCCACACTTAGTGTCATCTAAATAAAACATTTTTTGGTTTTTGCGTGAACGTAGAAAAAATATTGTATGCAACTCGAACAAAAAGTGCTTATTGCACTCAACTTGTTGTTCTACTCGGCCTGACGGCCTCGTTGGACAATTTCACGTCGTGTGCGATAAACTTTTTATACTTGTTGCATAAATAACTATAATGCAATATTTCGCATATTTACTTAAAAAATATGAACCTGGCAACGTTGCATTCATTATTTGACGCGTGATATGTGTGTGTACTTCAATAAGTATATTTTATTTATCAGTTGCAAGTCGCAATGTGTAGATTTAAAAAGAATTCAACCGATAACACATTGCTTTGTCAACATCTATTTAGAGTAATTAAATGATTTGAAATTGGTATTGGTTGTAATTTGACTGGATTTAACATTAAAATTGTATAGTGCCTAGAAATGTACTTGTAAATTTCCACCATTCAGTACATAATGCTAGTGAATATTGAGGTTAGTGGAGATGAATTAAATATAAATATGCGACCTTGACGGCACGTGTTAGTTTTTTTGAAATAATTAGGTGTATACCAATTTTTGTAACATCAGTTAGAGTCCAGAGAAGTAGTGTACTGCTATTAGAAATATTTAAAAGAATTACATTTTAAATGATACGCTAATAAGTAAGAAAAAGTGAAAACTTACGATTTTATGTCACTTTTGATCGTTAAAATCCGGCAATACGTTCTACAAAACATCCTTGGTAAACTTTCAATGTGTCGCGGTACTCATCTGCTGTGTAGTTGTAGGCTAACAGTTCAATGGTAGTAGTGATCGAGACTTGTTATTATCAATATGTGAGTTGTCGAGATTGTGAAGGGCATATGTAGATGTTAATAAGATCAAGCCCCCTACAAATGTAATCTATAAAACAACTGAAATTATCTAATCTTATGTTTAATTCTGGGATGAATAAAAGTTTTACGATACGTATAATTGTTATGTATTTTAATTTAAAGTATTATCAAAATGCTATTAACAAAATAACGAGAAGATAGACATTTTATGAAACAAAATATGTTTTATATGATTTGTTTGATATGATGATAGATAAAAATTCAAATGTTCAGCAGCTGCACAGAATAAAATATCTAAAAAAATGTTTGTTCATTGTAAATAGCTTGAAGACTCGTTTATACGGGTTTAGTTAAGACGCAGTTACTGGAGCAAGTCGCTAACTGAAAAATATTACAAGCCATTGACTGTTCACATGTGTAGTAGGTAATGTTTCATGTTAGTAAATCAAATTCAAAGTAAGATATTATGTGTAAAAATGGATCAAATCAAATGCCACTTGGAAATCTACTATAGCCATTTTGTGTATAATTTGTAATAATGACTGTTATGCTTGTGTCTCTTAACTTGAGCTATTCATGTTCCATATGCATTCATATTATTTGTACAGTTCTACGAAACATACAGTTGTAGCTTCATTCTACTTTGACATTTTAAAAATCTTAAACTGAGTACTTAAAACTGTACAAATACACAAATGTATTCCGTCTCAAATTAAATAATTTGTTACTAACCACACATCTGGAAAACGGGCGTTCAGAAGTAGATAGCAGTAAAATAGTAGACTAGCTTCGACACATTCCATTCTACAGGGTGTCCAGAAACTCTCCTGACAAACGAAGACCGGAGATTACTCAGATAATTTTAAGACAATTTAACCCATTCACCTAGTCCGAAAATGCTTCCACTAGAGCTCTTTGAAGATGGCGCCTTGTAAATAGTTTTGTTTAAATACCTCCAAAACGCTTCTACTTAGAAAAACAAAAACTGGTACGCTTGTTTAGCCTTCAGAGATGAATCGATTCCATCAATTGCGAATTTCTAGTACCGGTCATAGGCGTCCGTTTTGGGTAGGTCAACGGTTATTTTAACGCATAACTTCTTTGTATTTACTTTTAAGCATTTGTGACACTAGATTATTAACGACAAATTTTCAAATCCATTTTTCTAGAAAATGGTGTATCCTAATGACAAAGTAAGAGTTTTTTAGTACTATAATACCTGAAAATATAATAATCTAGTGTCACAAATGCTTAAAAGTTAAAGACAAAAAAGTTATGCGTTAAAATAACCGTTGACCTACCCAAAACGGACGCCTATGACCGGTACTAGAAATTCGCAATTGATGGAATCGATTCATCTCTGAAGGCTAAACAAGCATACCAGTTTTTGTTTTTTTAAGTAGAAGCGTTCTGGAAGTATTTAAACAAAACTATTTACAAGGCGCCATCTTCAAAGAACTCTAGTTCCCTTAGGAAGCATTTTTGGACTAGGTGAATTAGGTTAAATTGTCTTAAAATCATCTGAGGAATCTCCGGTCTTCGTTTGTCAGAAGAGTTTCTGGACACCCTGTATAATTCCGTGGTGGAAGTAAGCTAGTGGGTAAGTGAGTTGAACTGGTCTCTACTTACTTGACTTGTATCCTTTACTGGCGCTAGTACTCTACTAATCACTGCAAAGTGCAAACTATGATCACACAATTCTAGTATTCAGAAGCTAGCTACTTGTTCCAGCAATTCGCCTATTTACTAAACCCCATCTTATGGTCACGGTGATCATAGGATATTACAGTATTAATGGTTTTATATTTTTTTATCTTGAATTAATTATAGTTTTTATGTAAAAACTAACCCAATTTTATTATAATTTTTTAGTTACTGAATATGCAAACTTACTATCGTTTAACTAATTTCGTATCTCTTACCATTTTCGCGATCTTTATGAACTCCATTTCAACTGACCATTTGTACAAAATGAGTTATTTATATTCCAATTTATTAGTACCTGGTAATAGTTAATTGAAATTATCCAGTTCCAAATAATTAATCATATTTCATATTTGGTCCAACTCAAAATGACAAAATTTGGCAAATATTTTTAGAAAAAACAGTTACAGGAAAACATTGTTACATGTTATTGTTGGGTTTAACATTATTTACAGCTAGTGCTATGAGTACATATAGCTACCTATTTGCTTTAAAATATAAATATATTATTATTATTATTTTACAACAGATAGTAATAATACTGGTAAATATGTTCTTATTAAGATTGAGATACAAAAAACATAATTTTCTAAATTAATTATTTGATTTTGTAGAGGTGTTCAGCCTATGTGTAAACAAACACAGCTGCTTCATACAATTCGTTCTGATTTGACGGGACTAATATTAAAATACAGGGTGATTGATTGGTAACCCCCAATATTTGAAAGAGCCGCTCAGGGGGTAAAAGTGAACAGAAGAGCCTAATAAACATATGGTCGAATATCAACGGTTACTGAGATAGCAATAAAAATATTTTTACCCGAGTTAATTATTGTGATGCATTAGTAGAGAAAAGTTTACATTGATTAAAGATCTAATAAACCAAAATTAATTAATTAACTTTTCAAATATACCAACGTCCGCCTTGATGCATGCATCAGCTCGTTTGTGGATTGCACCCGTAGCACGTTGAAGTGCACGGTGATATTCTCTTATGAGTGCTGCACAATTGACAATCCGATCAACTAGCGCCTCTCTTGCATTCACTTATGTTGCATATACTAATGATTGAAACAACTCCCAAAGGCAGTAATCAAGGGGATTCAAATCTGGTAACCTTTGTGGCCAATTTTGGAAACCACCTTGGCCAATCCAGCGTTGTGGAAAGCGATTGTTAAGATGATTGATCACAACACGACTAAAATGGACAGGGGCACCATCATGCTGAAAATTATGTGTGTACAATACCGATCAAACGAACGCACATGTAAAAATAAATGTGACAAATAGTAGTCACTAATATGTTTGGATTAGAATGCATGACCTACTCAAAATAAAATATCAAATAACGTAAATGTACCAATCACCGACCCTGTACATAATACCGATTACAAATACGAAAATTTAAATTAAGTGTTTCCATCAACTGTAGCTGTTGGAAGAATACGGCAGGTTGTCATTTAGTTTATCTATGGATAACCATTTAGTTTTTTATGATTTACCATCAATTTTAAACAAAAATGACACATTTGTAAATATGCTCCTGAGTGCTTATCAAATATGCGTAAGAGTGTATAGAATTTGTTAAAGCTTTAGATGCAAAAGTAGGCAAGTGAACATAAATTTAGATCTGATGTATGTGATTCCTAACATATTATTAAAATTAAATGTGTAATTTGTTAACTTTAATAATAGAATATGTAGAAAGGAATAAATTTTGGTCGGTCGTAAATTACGTACACAATATTTTTCATTGCCCCAAATTACGGTTGTATATACAGGGTGTTCAGTAATGAATGGGCCAATTTGACTTTACTTTTAGATAAATTTCATGCATCATGAGATTTAGATGCGTTTTTCTCAGAAACCATTGCTTATAGCGACATCAACAAGGTGTACCTTTTTTAACTGGAAAAGAGAGAAGAAAATTTTTCCTGTCCAAAATGTGATACAGTGTAGCACAAGAAAGTCGTAGCGATTTAAAGGGGTCCAAACCATCGTTGGTGGCGCCCTCTAGCAGATACACCAGAATCGTCGACATATTCGAATTTCTAGTCCCAAGAAACCCCCCTATACCAAATTTCATAAAATACGGTCGATGCGATCGAAAAATAATAAAGAAAATGTGATTTATATTTTCAACTTTGACACCCGGATTAAGGTAAGTTGAGTTAATTCAGCTTATTTTTATCCAAACTATCTACATCTGAAGTTTGGCTCATTCTTTACTGAACACCCTGTATATTGCAAATTTCAGGCAAAATCAGTTATTTTCTTATTTATCACTAGTATTAAATTATTTGTCTCATTAACTAATTATTATTTGGAGGTAATTGCGACCAATTAAATCCAGTTTTGTAATGGAAATATTGCAATTACGACTTCCTTATGTAGAGCAATTTTAAGGTATTTAGATACGCATAAAATTTAGCTTGAGAGATTTTGAGAATATTTTTAGTTCAATAATTCCTTTCTGCATGTTTGTGAACAATACAAAGGAAATATGTTAAGAAGAGATTTTCTATCATTCAAAATCATATTTGAGTTTTTTTAATTACGAGGTCGGAATTAAGTACACAATTACTTGACGGAGACCTATTTGCGATCTCCTGGGTCGTAATTACGAGCACAAGATAAATAGCTATATCTAAGAAAATATATAGAGTCTGATCATCCTTTTGGAACTTTGATATAATATTTAAGTACAAGAAAAAGTATATAGTATTCTGTCTATAATATGTACAGGGTGATCACGTGAAATCATAGATTTGACTGTAACTTTTTCGTATCCAACGAGATATTGAAAAACTGAAACGTGTACATATTGTTCCGAATTTTTTTAGGTACCTACTTTTTACAGGTGCCACAATTTAAGAATGGAGTAGAAAGCAATTCTGCATCAAGAAATCTTTAGAGAATGGCTTACCTATATGCCATTAGAAATAGTACTTATAAAACAGCTCCATGAGAATTTAATATACCTACCAAAATTTCTTTAATTGAGAAGAAAAATTTAGAATATTTTAGGAATTAAAATTTCAGATTTATTTAAGTATAGAAAGATTTTGCTCTACAGGTCGGAATAAGGACAACACAGTCGGTAACAGCTACAACAGGTCGTACTTCTGTACGTGTAGGGTTGTAGTTAGGTTCATCTAACAAATTTTGGTCGTAATTTGGTGCACGGCTGCATATAAGTTGATACAGTTTTATTTCGTAGTAGATATATATTGTAATCTATTTGAAGGCATTAAATTACTTTAAATTTTAAGTCAACATATAATATTAGACGTACTAAAATACTATGAATCTAAAAACAAACCTCCTATTTCTTAATTTTATTATGTAAAATTTTGAAATCCTGAAGGTGTCGGAATTTGGGACATTTACGTTAATAACAGCTTTCACAAATATAGCAATAAAAATATTTTCATTGCTATCTCAGTAACCGTTGATATTCGACCATATGTTTATTAAGCTTTTTTATTCACTTTTGCCCCCTAAACACCCCTCAATCACCCTGTATATTCAATCACGCAAGGCCTGATTAAATTAGCTACACTTCAACATTTAATAAATACCCTAGATTCCAGTTTTTATCTACGTTCTGAAGTATAAAAATGACAATAATGTTTGAAGTTGTAAATAATCAAATTGGACTGAAATTTCCATCGAAAGTTTCTTTGTTCTTATTTTTCTGTTTGTAGTAAATAATATTTTAGGACGTAGTATGGTACAGAAAAAAAACAAATTTTAATCTATCCTTCTGTATTTACTATTGTAGACACATAAAGAGTTTTGCATCAATTTAGCGAGGCTTGCAATATCCAACCGCCCAGCCTACTTGCTTGTAGCAGAATCCTGAGCAGCAGTTGGTACTTCCATCGGGTTGGCAGGGCGTGCCTGTACCTTTGCAGGCCATCACAGTCTGTTGCAAGCAGGCAATTGCCACGAAGATAATGACAAACATCGCAGTGAACTTCATCTTGAAAACTTGGCCTGAAGATGTAGGAATCTAAACATACAATTGTATTAGAATGTGTATTTAGTTGTATATATGTATTACACTTGACTATGAACAAGATTAAACTAAATGATAAACTTTAAAAGTTGTATAGTGCACTGGACGAATTAATTGTTGTCATAATCGTATATTGAATGATTTGCAACAGAGACAGTTCTAAATCCTAATGTTTAAATGTAGGTGCCATTATAATTAAGAGTAAATAAACTGTAATGAATTTTCTTAAAGTAGTAGTGAATAGTATATTATTATTTTAAAAGTTTAAATATTAAGTTTATTAACAAAAACTTACCCTTTTATTTATTAGTCGTTCAAGCTCGCTTGTTAATATTGTTCTGTGGATTCTTGCTCTGTATTTATATCAAATATAGTGATATTTAACTCATATTATGACTAATTTATGATACCTTCCGAGTAATTTAAACACAAATATGGTTTTTCTAATTAGAGAAATCGATTAAATTTACATCTGCAGTGGATTGTATAATTTTCTTAGATTTATCGCTTGAAAATTTCCACATCGGATTTTCTTCAACTTCTGTAATTTATCAGGAAATCATGAAAAAAAATTAAAACAACAGAACGCCTACACCGTAGATATAAACAGATTGCATATCTAAACAATTTACCCTATGGAGGCATCAATCATAGAAATTGTACAGCGAAAAAAGAAGTTTAAAAATAGCTTTTCTCATTAAATACCCATTTAGCAAACGCTTTTACAAATAAAATGAATTTATTTTTAGTATATATCTATACATATGTAATAGTAATTATTTCTGTGAAAATTATATTAGATATTTTGGTGAAAAATTATAGTTGTCAACCAAATACCTTTTTCTTTATTTATCAAAGTCTTTCATTGAAAAATTGCATATTTAGTACTACCAGGATGCCCTTTTAAATTTGATATACATGGTGTTTAATAGAACTGAACTAGGTTTAAATAAAGAAAAAAGTGGATTATTATTTATGATTATATTTTTTGAAATCTTGTGGTGAAACATTGTAAATTTACTAAACAGATACCATTTTCAAACTTTATATACAAAGCGTTTAACATAAGTGAACGAGATTCAAAATACGTATGGACCCTTTTTACTTTTTTCTACTGTGCTATGTAATGCTGACGATGATACTGTTGAAAGTAATAAGAATCATGATGATGATGATTAGGATGTAGACAGTGACAGTGAGAAGGATAATTATAGTAATGACGATTATAATGACCATGATGACTATGATGACGATGTTGGCTACGATAATGATGGTAATAATGGGATGATGATGATAATGGTAATGATAATTATAATAATGATGATGACAATAATAACATTGATGTTGATAACTATGATGATGTTAATTATGGTAATGACATTAATAGTAATGATAATGATGATGATGATGATTATTATCGTCAATGACGCCAATGACAATGACGATGATGGTGACAATGATAATGATGATCATGATAAGATGATGATACTGATAACATTGATGATATTGATTATAAACTGAAAGTGACCAGCTTTGAGAGCATCATGTAGCGTTGCTTATGCTGCATGCAGGGCTGCCCTAGGACGTATGTGCTCTTTCTAGTAAATAATTATAAATATTGAACAAAATAAGATCTTGGTTCATTTAAGGCCTGATCTTACAAGAGTCAGGAATATGTGTTAGAAAGTTAAGTTGTGAATGTGTTTCTGGTGCATGTAACTCAAAAAGTAGTTGGACAACCATTTCTGACAGTTTCAAATTAGTCCCTGACTTTTGTGAGAACAGTCTTTTAGCCATCTGAAAGTTTCAGAAAACCAAACCACATTCTTCCACATAAGAACTTAAAAGAATCATGGAGTGTTCACGGAAAAACGATTTGACATTCCGTATTTTCTATAATAATTGGAAAATCTAACCTAACTACATCCATAACTTCAAAAATCTAAAACTTTAGCTCACTTAGCGGATGGTTGGTGTTCACGTAACATTTTGTATGAACCCTTAAGAATACCAAAACATAATAATCTTGTTTAACGACCTCCATAACTTTTGATTATCCAGTCATTTTATCAGGTATAGTTTTTAAATACTTTTGTTAATGTTATTGATATTATTTTTCTTTATTACTAAGTGCAAACAGTTTAAATTTGTGGAATATATGTATTTAATTATTTTGTAGTTTAAACATATTCTATAAAAATAAATATTTTCAACTTCCAAATTTTATTTTTTTACCCATCGCTTTTTTACTTTTCCTTTAACTTACTGCTCTTTTCAACTTATATTCATAAATTATCATAATTTTTTAAGTACTTTTTTTATTTACTAATTGTGCTTATTTATCCAGTTTTTAGTAGTATGTAAAAATAATAAACCTCAAAGGGATACTTTAAATAGCAGCATATTCATCTTGTTTTAATTAAAAAATATATATTCTTTGTGTTTAAAATCACTTCAGATACAAGTGGATAGCACCCCACAATCAATCTTACAGCTGCTGACATTGCCTTACTACCACACACTATTTTTTGCAAAAATACTGCATGGTGACCTCATATCTAATAATAACAGATCGATTGAACTCCCCCACAGCAGAAATATGTCACAGTCCCACTGGAACACTTTCTCTTGAACATTTCGTATTTATTAAATTTACTTTCAAGGGACCAGATCATTAGAATTCCGCGATTTAAGCGCAATGTCTCGACCAATGGCGACTCGATTTAACTGGCTGCGTGCCTGTCGACAGCACGAACATCCGGTCAACTACGGCTTGCTGGCATGACTTACGCTCATTCCCTCAAAAGGTCTTGAGACAGTGAATTTATGATAGACTCGCTTTGTATTTAACACCTTTGTAAACGTGTCGTTGTCCAGATTGATGAAGAGACGTCGGATGCTATGAAGCAGTGACCAATACGTCTGCACTATTTTTTTAATTAGAATAAAAATTGATAACTCTAATGTCGTAGAAATGGGTACTAACTATTAAAATGCCTTAAATAGTGTTTTATTTGAAATTTTCAGTTGACGAAGTGTTTTTCGTTCTAGTATATAAAACAATTTCTCATTTATTCGAAATTTATTTATGATTTTTATTAATTAAACAATATAATAATTATAAGTAATATAACATTTTAAAACAAAACAGTAACTACTATAAACAGGACGATTACAATTGCGTTACATATAAATGGAAAGTGCTGATATTGCAGTGAGTTAAATTATATTCTTTGACATTCAGTGTAGTTTTTAACATGGAACATACTGACAATAAGGTCGAAGGTTTAATTCTATGTTCGAAATATGCCAATAACACCGCTTCGGACACATTTTGAATTTTCTTCGTGCTACAGCTCTTTGTGCCTCTTCCAATACCTCGTCTGGTAAATGCTAGTCTTCACGTTTCAAGCTCATTTTAAATTAAACACTTAGAATATGAACTACAATATACAGAGTGTTTCTTAAGCAAAAAATCCAGAGACGTATTCTGTGGCCAAAAATAAGGGCTCTTTGTTATTTAAATCTGAGGTCTTAAGACAGCCATTATCCAGCTGCAGCATGTCAGAAATTAAAAAAAATCAGTTTTTAATTTCTAAACTGCTTGATATAATTTAACCAATTCGGTTGCATATTTAGTATGACAGTGGGATATGAAACAAGAAAGTACCTCCCAGCTTTAGAAACCAGTGGCGGAGGTGTGGGTATCATCTATGATTATTTGCCAGAAAATATACATCACCTTGTATAATATTATTAATAAAATAGGTCATCATATGCGCCACTATATTATCTTCACTTTTTGTTTCTTTTACACTTTTTTGTATTCCAAACCGATTAACAACGAAAATGATTTATTTGATCAAGTCCATTTTTACGATACTAGTAAGAAAACAATTAATTAACCATGGACTTACTATGATTTATTAATACAAATTTTGGAAATGGCTTTCCAGAAAAAACATGAAAACTTTATTAATAAGTGTTAGAGTCCTCATCATCTTAAATCGCAACTTTAAATAAAATAATAAAAAAGTCAATAAAATGAAAGCTACACTTACTGTTTGGAGAAACTAAGATGTACTAATCCTAATACTGACAAAAGTAATAATATGAATTAAATAATTTACTACGAACCGAACATATATAAATGATTGATTCCAGTTTTCACTTTTAATTTTTTTTTTATTGATTCACATTTTTACAATTAGCATTGGAGTAATCATATAATGGTGTTTTTGTTACTTTGAATTGTTGCACTTCTACGAACTACGTTTATTAAGTTACCGGATAATTGCTAAATAACTGAACTTCGTTCGTAATATATCATCTGCAGGTGTTCAAAGTAACAAAATAAGTTTTTATAATTTATAATATTATTGGTAAAAATAAAGGACAAATCATGTCTTTAACAATTTTCTGAATTATTTGACGAGTCAGTATCCATATCACTCTCGCTATTATTAATTGATATGATTAAAGGTTCAATGAGATCGTCCATAATTCCGTCAAGTGTTCCCATTTTTTCTTCCTCCTTAATCACATGTTCTTCACACTTTTTCCAGTTCATATTTGTAACATTATTAAGAGCCTCTATTAGTAGTTCCCTTACATCTTTCAGTTCATATGTTTTATTTTTGCTTGCCACTTTATTCTTCACCTGTGCCCAAATCAATTCTATAGGGTTTAATTCACAATGATATGTTTCGTCTAAATAATAAATAGGTCTACCTTCAGATCTAAACTTTTTAATTGATATCGATCACGTTCTATCAACACACTTTTACGACTTCGTTTTAAGTATCTGCAAAAAAAATAAAATGTTTTTATTGCAATTATACTTGCTTGAGGTATGTATTCAACCTTTCTTGAAGTTAATTTGTTTCTTAACTTGGTGGCAAATCCTGACGACTTTTTATTGCCGTTAATATTTTGTCAAAAGTGGGGATCTCATTTTTTAAGAAAAAGCTGTGTACTACACGCCTTATGGAATTCTTCATTACTTCATCCAAACATGTAACAATCCCAGGTCGTCCACCACAGTGTTTAGAAGTAGACACCCTTCCAGTAGATTTATACTTCTTTATGGCTCGATATACTGTTGATTTTGCAGCACCTAAAAAGTATAATGTGTAATATAGTTCAACAGTAGATAATGTTAATATAAATTTACCTAATGTCATCGCTATTTTGGATACAAGTTGGACAGTTTTAAGAGTAGGTTCATCATCTAGGCTTTTCTTGTACAAATTCAATATTGCTTGTTTTTCTGCCAGAAATAAATGCCCCAAACTGAGTTGTTTTCGTTTCCTTGGGGCGACGGCGATGTAATTCCCGCGCCTGCCTTACTTGTGGTCGGCACACTATCATCCATATCCAATGGAAAATTGGAAAACGAATGGCAAACAATATAAGGTCTGTGCCAACAGCCGTTGAAAACTGGTTCAGAAATGTTTGACCAACACCGTTTTACGTCGTAATCGCCGATAGTACATTAACAACTCAACTGACTGACTAGTTCTGGACGGTTCAGAATCGATTCTTGCTGTCGTACGAACAAACCTATTATAAGTTGTTTAGTTCTGATAAGAACTGATTTATACGTAACTGAGATAATAAATAGATAGAAAACAGGTAAAAACACAATGACAACGAACTGATGACAACTGACAAGCAAAATGTCAACAAATGCCAGAATGTAAAATTTATTAGTAGTGTAAAGTAGGTTCGAAATTAACCAATAAGGAACCAACATTTTGGCGCGCAATATTCAAAACGCTCCTCCTAGTTTAAAAATGGAGTATAGTAAGAAAACAATTAATTAACCATGGACTTTACTATGATTTATTAATACAAATTTTGGAAATGGCTTTCCAGAAAAAAACATGAAAACTTTATTAATAAGTGTTAGAGTCCTCATCATCTTAAATCGCAACTTTAAATAAAGTAATAAAAAAGTCAATAAAATGAAAGCTACACTTACTGTTTGGAGAAACTAAGATGTACTAATCCTAATACTGACAAAAGTAATATTTTATTTTTCTGATGTCTGTAGATATTGTGACAAACATTATATCATTTGAACTCGATTTTCAGGAAGGCTAATAACAATTTCATAAATTGACAATTTTTATCAAGAAAATTATGAGGATTCAAAAAATATTTTCAAATATAAGCGTATCATTTTCCAAATTTAAAAATATATATGGCGTCAAGAAAATAGTTATGCTACGAAAATGTTTAAAAAAATTAATATTCAACCTCCTGTTTTCAAAAAAACTCAGTGGCCACTTAACCGTTTTCTCTGAATCTGCTTTACAGTTTTTAATGTAAATCGTTTTATACCACTTTCTATCTCTTGTCTATTTCTACAGAATAGTATTAGTATTAATTTATAAACTAAAGTTCAAGCTTGAAAATAATAATAAAATAGTCAATGAGATACTAATATAATTAACTTAACTTTTTGTGTTAATGGTTAAGATGAGTTAAAACGAAAAGAGTAGGTAAAATTTTTACTAGACAAGATAAAGTTTTTAATTACAAAAGTTCTTCATTAGTACTGGATCTAGTGAAGCTCATAGAAGACAGAAAGTAACAAAGTAATAGAAAATGTTGTGCAAAAACTTTGTTTTCTGTATTATATTACCAAGATAAAGATTATGGAAGCATTATTTGTCATATATCTTGCAATATTTCGAAGTAGATATGGTGAAACTCTGAAAGCAATATGTTGCAACGCGCCCAGTCAATATAATCCATCAACGTTTTGTTTTGCATAGAAATAATAAATGTTCTAACCAACCCATTGGAAGTCATACCTTCGTCAAAGTGCCAAAAGCAATAATCTTCATTAACTTTGTTTTTAACACAGCCTGATTTAATAGTATAATTAGCCAATCGAATATTCGGAGGATTATTTGTTATCTTCAAACCTTAGTCTTCTAACATACTTTCCTTTGCGTCTTGTTCGTTTCCCTTCTCCTCTTTTTGCTTTTAGCTCTCTTTTATTGGTTTTCTTTTCCTTTCAATTTACCTTTTTCCCTTATCTTTAGTTTACTTGAATTTCTGTATCCACTATTTTGAGATGTTTTGCTATAAAATCGTTGGAGTAAGACGATGAGCTGATATTTTGCCTGTTACTCAACTTAAAACTATTTTAAATTAAGTATTAAACAAATACTTGTGGAACAAATGGTGGAAAGGTTGTTTTGTCGCCCATAAATCTTACAATCACATATGCATAAGGCATAAATAGTATCATCACGTTACCAAAGCATGCCAGACTTTGATGAATTGATTATAGACTGTTAAAATTAAACTCTGCCATTATATTGCAATTAAAAGATTCAGCATTTGAAAGAATTTTGAAATTCGGTTCATCTTACTACTTCTTCCCTACTATTCTGCAAATGATTCCAAATGCAGTGCTCCATGGAGCCTGAAGAAGCCAGCAGAACAATAAACTAACTTAATAATTCCTTTACAGTTTTGTCACGTTTTGCAACGGCCCATATTCTCTATAATAAAGAGAAACACACTTCCTAATGGTCCCATTAGCTGTCACGCTGGTACTAGCATTCAGAATAATCCATAAGGGGCTATTCCGGCATTATAGTAGGTCAATGTGTCTACACGACAGACTTGGTTGTTGAATCACGACGGAGAACACCCCTTATCAAGGCGGTTAGTGGGGGTAACTCACCCTCCATTGGCCAAGATTGCCGTAACTCTCTCGCCGCTTTGGCAGATTTATTCAAGCGGGCAGTTTGATAGTCAAAGTTAAGATTTCTGCAGGAGTCGCAGACGGCCTGCTCAAAGTTCTGAAATATCCGACCGTCTATCATGCTTTCTAGTGGGGATATATTTGTAAAGTGTCTGTATTTGCTCCTGAAATTGTTGTTCCGCAGGATTTTTAGAATCACGATTTTTCTGTGATTTGTATACATTTAATATTAATATACACGGGTATGAGTAGATAATAGAAATGTCTCAGTCTGGAGGGAAAAAAGGGGGAGGCAAAGGCCCTCCTAAGGACAAGAATAAGGATAACGAAGATGGCACTGGGAAAGGAGGTACTAATTTTAACAATTCTGAATGTAAATGTAGCAGTTCATTTTGTATAGTTGTGAACATTCAAGTTTAAAATGAACGAAAATTTTGTCACAAAACATTTTTCCTTTATAATCTCTGAAAGAAGTAAATAATTTGTTAGTGTGGCTGAATCCTGATAGCAGATATATATTTACTTTTTTTGTATATGTATCCATCTCAATGTTTTAATACACTGTAATTAGATTGATGCATTATGTTTTTATTTAACTGATATTTATAGCATAGTGAAAAGAAAGAGAATTTTTGCTTTAAAGATGCATTCAAGGAGTTGACTTTATAAAAAAAATTTCACATAGACAGAACAAATAATTAATTATTTTTTCTTTTTTTTTATAGGGGTTTTGCCACACTTCTGAAAAAATAAAGATTAATTAAATAAGCTCTTGCGCCAAACCGATCAGTTAAGGGTTAGTTTTGACACTAAGTTTGCCTAACCAAAATCTCAGACTGAAAAAAGCAGATAAGTAAAAAATAACAAAAATCGCATCACTATCGCGCACTTCCCTATTATTGACGTTTCACAAAATAATCGCAGTCTCTTTTAATTTTCCTTTTGTTGCGTTATCTTCCTTCTCTAAAATTTTTTCCGAATCCCGTTGAATCAAATGACCGTTTTCCCAAGCGTGTTCGCAAATTTTGGATTTTTCAAATTCCCGTCTTTTTATATAATTTGTATGTTCCTCAACTCTAACATTCATAGGCCGAGATGTTTCTCCAACATAATGCTTATTGCATTCACAAGGTATACTGTAGATGCAATTTTGTGAATTTTGTATATCATTTTTTGAACGTGTTTTTGACAAAAATGATCGTAAAGTATTAGTTGTCTGAAAAACTGTTTTGTTGAACGGAGATAAGTGTGTGTCAAACTGTTCAGTAAACATTGATCATTGTTGGCTACAGTTGTATCAAGAAGAAGTAAGTAACAATAAAATAAAAATCATTTAACATCTCTATGGAGGCAGATAAACAAATTTTAAACTGTCAAACTTGACATACGTTTAATATTTTTACTAATATTTTGAGAACGAAAACAGAGAGTTTTTCGAAACGTCAATAATACGGAAGTGCGCGATAGTGATGTGATTTTTGTTATTTTTTATTTATCTGCTTTTTTCAGTGTGAGATTTTTTGGTTAGGCAAACTTAGTTTCAAAAATAACCCTTGACTGATCCGTTTGGCGCAAGGGCTTATTTAAATAATCTTTATTTTTTCAGAAGTGTGGCAAAAACCCAATGAAACAAAAGAAAAACTAAAATTATGCCACCAATAAATAGCTTCAGACTATAAATATTTATTCGCGGCTATTCTTTAAACAGGACGATATATGGACGACAAGTTTCGAAAATTTCTCTCTTCATTTTCAAAATTGTAATTAAAACGTTTGATGTGAAAACATTCTTATCTGTTTATCTATCTTCCACGCAAGTTATGCAATATTCGTTCTGTTATTAGACAGTACTCGTCGTTAATATTATTAATACTAAACATTTTTACTATATCAGTAAAACATGTGCAAAATAAAGAAGGATTCTATTAGTTACCATTTTACTGACAATTGTTCTGTCACAAAAGTTATCAAATGTCCGAATTTCTGATTATTCTTTTATAATGTTAATGTACAGAATGATCATGCAAAAAACAATTGAGCATCATACTACAAAGATATTGATATTAACTATGTTTTTTTCCTCCAAAACACACTGTACATTATTACATTTTTGTATTTTCCACTTATTCTTCATTGCATTGATATAAACATATGAAGGGTTATCTTTTACTGTTTACGAGATATTGGTGATTAAATAATTTCATCATTACACTGATAAAAATGATTGTAAATTTACGTTGCTCACATTATGCATTGATGTAAAAAATATCAGATATCTACTGTATTACAGGAATATCCAGGTGAATACCGTACATTTCCACTCCATCTTCGACGTAAAAAGAAATTTTTTGAAAAATGTATAATGACGTTGTAAAATTACATTTCAAGTGTAGAAAACCATGATTTTACTATGAAAAAGTGCATATTCATAAGTAATAATTATCCATTACAGTTGTAACATTACATTATGGTGTGTTATTTCATACTATCGACCTAGGTAATATCACTAATAATTTTTATCAGCGTAGGTATAAAATTATATTTCTTTATTATAAAAAAATAAAAATAAAAACTATAATGAGACACTCGATTGTTTTTCGATAAAAATTGATGAAACAATTTAAATCTTTATGAAAAATTAATCAATAAACACAAATTTCATTTATCCGGTGTCCTAGGGTATCGAAGTTATGCCGGATTTAACGTTTTCGCATGATCACCCTATACATAGTTTCGAGTGAGATATTTCTATTTACCAAAATTAAATTTATAAAATCAAATTCTCGACTGACTAAACCGAAGCATCTAGTTAAATAAAAATGGTGCAACTACTTAATTACAAATAATAGGGAACGTATTTGACATATGGTGATTTTCCAGGTTGTTATGCTGTAACCTCGGTAACTGGCCGCTGCCAGTAACAGAATTAAACTGTACATCCCTAACTTTAGCTGGGATTCTTTGACCTGCCCTTATTGTTCTCGGACTAGGCTCTGTGGAGGGCAGACCCGTTGTCGATATCTCTGCAAAGCGAAGTCACCACTGAAGATGCCGACAGTGCAGAGCGGTGGCACGTTTGGAGGCATGGGATGCGACCAGTTACAAAGGCGGCTATGGGACGTCTTGGAAGACTACCATTATTCGAGGAACGGTTCCGACCGTAGTATTCGTAATACCAACCACAGGAGCCGAAATTATTATATGGGTTCAGACATATTGATAATGGGTCTGCCCCCACAGAGCCTAGCCCGAGAACAACAAGGGCAACCGTCAAAGAATCTCAGCTAAACTAGGGATGTGCAGTTTAATTCTGTTATTGGCAACGACGAGTTACCGACATAACAATCCGGAAAATCACTATACATACAGAGTTGGAATACGGTGATGGTTCATCTGCCGTTACATGAGAGCGACAAAGTAAAGTGTAGAATTCCGTGCGATAGACAAGGATGGTTATAGGAAGACGTTTTATAAATTAGAATAACATCTGAGCAGTCACTCTCCCTTTCATTTGTTTTGAATGGCGAAACGGGCGGTGACTCTTTAGATTTTAAACATCGTCAATATAGTCATCCTTGTCTATGGCACGGATTTCTATACTTTACTATCGTTTTCCAACCCTGTATATCAAATAATAACACCGGCCGTGTTAAAAACCTCTGTAATAGAGAGTGTAGCAACCATCTATTTTCACGTATTCTACAAATATAATTTTTAAATTATTTCTATGTGTAACTAGTACCATTGTAGGTATTGTGACATGTTTGATTTAGTTCAACAACCGTATTATCATGTTTAATTAGTAGATAAGCAATTACGAGTAATTATTTAGATAGAGTTGTATGGATTTGTTTACCTTTATTTTATGTTAAGTTTATCTTGTAAATATTGTGTACTTAACACTAACAGTTGATTACAATATGACTTGAATTTTACGGAACTAAAATAATGTAATTGTATGTAACCAGCGCATCCGCCATTTTTGGAAATGAAGCAAAATATAGATATTAAAAACTATACTCTGAAATATTTCAGGGGGTGATTTCTCAAGTGATATCATGAAGTAAAGTTCATATAAAGTTTTTTCTAAGTGCCTTAGTTTTTGAGTTGCAGGACGTTAAAATTTACTTTTTGAAAATCTCTGGAGTAGAAATTTGGTGTGTAGTGGCAGTACCTAATTTAAAAAGAAAATTTTAGTTTACTCCAGAGATTTTTAAAGTAGCCTAAAAAAAATTAAAATTTTAACGCCCTGTAACTCAAAATCTAAAGCACTTAGAATAAACTTTATATGAACTTTTCCTCATGATATTACTTGAGGAATCACACCCTGAAATATTTCATATTACTTAGGAAGCGCCTTGTATATCATGAGAAAGATTATATTAATAACATACTGAATAATTGTTATTATAAAAATGAATTTCATACATACGTAGGACTTTCATTAATATAACATTAGATAACCGCTATTTGATAAATGTTACATTAACGCAATTAATTTTGGTTTATAATCCATTTTTAGATAGATATGAATCATATTTCGGGTAGAGGTTTCCTAACATGGATGTTTAATTTACGAATGTTTTTAGTGCATTGGTGTTTGGTGAAGAACAGTGCGATATCTAATTAGTTTTAGTAATAGCAGTACAAACTCATTAATACTAATTTCAGTGAAGATTATCAACACTTATTACCAGGAACACCTAAATAAGCTACTGGAAATATCAAAAATATGCGTAGAAATGTGCACAAAATTTAGTCAAATATGCGTAAAATATTGAAAATGTGCAAATAAAAAAATATTTGAAATATAATTTTTTTTTTATTTCACTGATACGCTACTGCCTGTCGGCATTTTAACTTCAAAAGCATAATCAGAAATAACATGTAGAAATGGATTTTTTGCCTACTTGAATTACCTCTTACATTCAAATGTACGAAGCTGTTGTTTTATTATCTGAGATAATAGTTTTGTTCGGACACCAGAATCAGGTTTCCAATCGTCAGGCGCATTCCCACTAAAATAATACACTTTCAACCTGATACGGGCATTATAAGTGCAGTGTGCGTGCGTCTGACGTTTCCAACTGTTCTCTGAACAGGTTTAATAAATCTCAAACAATATTTATTACTCCGCCATAAAATTTATGAACCATATATTCTAGGTAGATCGATTTATTCCAAAATTAAAAGAATGAAAATGCCTGCCATACATATTCATACGTAATTGTAAATTCTTTCAATTCGATTATAAATTATTATCAATTTTATTTAATACGCAATATGCTACTTTTAAAGAATATAAACAAATATTTCAAAAAATGCATATAACATTTGGGTTACTCTACCCATTGCAATACTATATCTTAAATATTGTTTTAAATTCCTTTTCTGTAGATTCATATCATATGAAAAATTTATTCTTAAACGGACAACAAACATATTGGTGTTTGCAACTTTTATATTTCTTGTTAAATAAATACAATATTTGATAAAGATTACTGATAAAAGAAACGTTGCAGGGTAAATATAAATCTGATCCTAAAGGGTATGTTAGAGAAACACACACTTCAAACATATTTGAAGAGCTACTTTGAAAAGGTATTGCAAAATAACGAGGACATATATCAAATATGTGTCCGAATAAAGAAACAAATAATAGTTATGTCGGAATGCTTTGAAATAAAAGCAAACTCTTAATCTATTTTATCTACCAAAAATATGTAGATTTCTTATACTCGTATGATATAGATTAACTTACTTTTCCTTCAGCATATGCCAGAAACTAAGTATGTGTTTACTGACTCCATCTATTTTTTTCAGGAAACTCCAAGGAGTCGAAGGATAAAGAGAAGGAAGAAACCACCAGCAACCCCGAGGGAGATGAGACGCCAAGTTCCAAGCCTCAGAGTGCTGGTCCCAATGTCAGGGACGCCGCTCAAAGAGTCCTGGTGCTCTGTCAAAAAGGGGAATGGGGTCCCGTGGACCAAGTGCTCAAATCTATGGAGAAGGCCATAGCGAACGCAGGAGAAGACGCCAACACAGTGCCTTTAGCTGGAATCCTGGACGCGGTAATGTTTCAATATAAAAATAAGATAAAGTCTTAAGATCTAGAATATAAATTATAGGTATAGCCTTGCAGTGATAGCCCGCAGTTTTCTGAGCTGCACAGACAAAATTGTTTCATCTGAGATGCTTATATTTTCTGTAGAAAGGTAGATAATCCTCAAATATTTGTGAAACAATTTTGTGATTCTTTAATTTTTGTTGCAACGTCCTGTAGCATTAAATTTTGTGTTTATAGTTAATATAATAATGCATAAATAAGGTACATATGTTAATCACGGAAGAGTTGTAATTTGGAACATAAATTATCGTTGTAAGTTCAAACACTAAGTTGTTTTTCAAAATAACAACACACAGCCACAAAATGAAATCGAAAATGTCATTTGTGATATTATTAGGTATTATCGTATGAAATATACATTGGTATGAAATAAAGTAGCAAAATAGACTGGTAAAATGGACACAGAAAGTGAATTTCACCGTGAAAATGGAAGAACTATTACATTATGCCGTTATGTATGAATACAGTATACAGCGCCCAATAAAAAATATTTCACCGTGCCAAAAATTTAAAACAAAAACGTGGTGCGCGACGATGAAGCGCGACGAAAGGAAGCATTTCAACATTGTTTGTTTGTGAAGACCATTTTAATGAAGGTTTAAATGGAAATACAGATAGGTTTAAGTTCATCGAAAAAATTTAAATGCAAAGTTGTAAAGAATAAATTAAACTTTTTTATTAAGCTACTAAATTGTATACAGGGCGTTTAGAAAATCAATGGTAAAACAAACTTACATTTTGTCTCATTTATGGTATTCAGCGCTTCATTTCGGTTCCAAACAACACGTTTTATATTTGCTCCTACCACTTACGTGATGTAAAATGTTATTTGAGACATTTATAAAATTTTTGTGACTTCACTGCATTATATTACCTGTTTTATTCTGACAACATAATAAACAAAAGTAATAAGTAAGAATTATATTTAAAATGCTTGAGGAGAAATGAAATCAGTAGTAAATGGCTATAAAAAATTGTCAAATTAATAAATGTTAAATAACATTATACATTACTTTTACTTATTATTTTTCATATTAATTAGCAAGTAGATTAATTTGAAATCAGATGGCATAATTTTATAAATACATAAAGTAAAACCGTCTATCTGGTACTTATCTAACATCATTGTCGCCATAACTGTCACGAGCGGATCTATATTGTAAACAAAAGAATGAGTTACGTTTAACAATACCGTAAATTCACCACATCACCACTAATAATTATCGCATTACCTACACAGTATTTACACTTTGTATATATGACCCACAAATGCCACAAAAACGCAAAAATGCAAGAAACAATTTTCACAATGGTCTGTAAGAAAACTATACTAATTAAAAAACTACTGGGTGTTTAAAAAAACCGACCCTTCTCTAGAAACCTTCATGGAAGTATAATATTCCTTTGATGAAACTTTTAACAATGGTCTATATGGAAACTATTTTAATGAAAACAATACAGGGTGTTTAAGAAAACTGAACCAATATTGAAACTCCCAAAATTCATGGAATAATTTTTTTTTGCTTCGGATGGGTTGTCGGATGTACGAAAGACCGTTTTACATACAAAGTGTTGGAAAAATGTTGAACGTTAAAAAAATCTCAAAATTAAGAGAACTGACATTTTTTTTACTCAACTTCCATCGGGGGTCTCTTAACGCACTAATTATCGAAAAAATACATGGTGTTTAAAAAAACGAACCCTACCCAAGAAAGGTCAAGTCGGCGATAGCCGACTTGCCACCTTTCTAGTTTTAATTATTATATGATGTTTGGCGCCAGACACATATTCTGTCCTTTCAATATGTAACGCTGTAATACATTTCAAACCAATATAAAATTCAAGCAACTTTCCCAGCAACCACGAACTTACGAAAAAATTGTGCTGGTTACATGATCTTGATCTAAGTTTTCAATCAGTTATCGTAACGTAGTTTCATTTAAGATAATACTGATTATTAAAACTAGTAAGGAATCAGTTGATTCTACGTTTCGGTTCCTTTTTCTGAGACGAACTGCCACAGTGTTGAAATAATTCATTGTAACTTAACTATCTTTACTTTTTCCCCATAACTTCTCCATTCAAAGTTTCATCTTAATTTTGTACAATAGAATTATGATTTATTTTATTTCCCTATAACGCTACAGAGACGTAATGTCGTATGTTAAGATATGTAGGTATGTATGAGATCGTTAACAATTACATTTAATTTCAAAACTGAGGCTATAAACATCCTGTGCCAAAGCATATGGCAATGCAGGCTTTATTTTCCGGCAATAAAAATGCGGGGCGCTGTCATGCAAAGCGATTAAACTGCACATACAACCATTAGTTTTGTCAAAAACGTCAAAACGTTTATTAAATTATGGCGTAGTACTTTTGAATTACATTATTATAAAATCAATAGGAAAATATGTCCTCAGTCGATGCTTTCTTCGATTAATAAAATAAGGATGATAATAATAGGTACAACATTTATAAACCAAATAAAAATGCCTTAGAATCTAAATATAGCGAGCTGAAAGTGAGATTAAATCGGTTAAGCTTTCAAGTAAAATCAAAACGTTTTTACATAAAAGCCTATTTGCCTTGTCATCTATTTATTCTAAAGAATGTCAGAAGGCAAGAATCATAAAAATAATCTGAAGCACTAAAGCCACTGTAGTATCAACGAGTAGATATCATTTGATTTGTAAGACCAAGAGGATCTTTTTAATTAATGTATACGACGTCTGTATAGACCATCAAGCTTCAATGACCAATGCATAATCAAGAAGATCTGTCTATTGCTCCCAATTTTTAATTTTATATGATTTCGAGATCTAAAAAATATTGAAATTTAAATTATCACCTCCATCGACCCATAAAAAAAGCCATTTCTTATGCTTCTTAAGCTTGTAATAAATGCAATAAATAATGACACTTAACTGTTTTATTTTTCAGATTTGAAAGCGTCGATTGTAATTTTTCGCGGAAATTTGTAAGCAACGACTTTACTTGATGAATGACGAAATTACAAACCCAGAAAAAATATAGAGTGTGCCAGTGGCATATTGCCGGCGACCGGTAATTTATGGCCGCTTTAGAAGGTCCAGAATCGGTAAAACTGGCTGTTTATGCCAATTTACATTGGTTGTACTGTAGCGTGAAGCTCATTTGTTTATTATTATGTGTATCTAGGTTATAGCTTACAAATCTAGAAAGTTTTTGCTACCGCTTTAGTGTTATTGTATTGAAGAGGTCGTGATGTTAATAATATTGGCCATTTGTAGTGGGAGCATTCCAAATCCCTACTCGATAAAATTATATTTTCCACACCGATTGCGTGACACTCAAATTGACGCAACGAATCGATGGTCAGAAGAGCAGATACAAAGTTATAGTTAATTTTCAATGGTAGTTTAAAAAATAATGTCGCAAGATATACTAATTTAATTCGTATTTCCCCATGGAGATGCTTAAATAAATATGTAAGATATTAATTATATTTGGAATAAGAATAAGTACTTAATAGACTTCATATACTGAAAAATATACGGATGTTCCATTAATATATAGAGTTTGGATCATGCTTCTTTAATGCAATGTTCAACCTTTGGATTTGTATTTTTTCTTAAATAATACTTAACAATGGAGATAACCCTACCGTCAAATAATAGCTGATGCCGCATCCACACTCTCGCCGAGGCATCTCGACGAGAGCAGGCGAGAGAGCTATAGCGAGAGCGATACTCGACAACGGCTCCATCCACACTCTCGTGCTCGACCGGTCTCGGACTGCCTCGCCGAGAGTGTGGATGCGGCATTACATTGACATATTACAATTGTATTTTCTAAATTTATTTATAGGATACAATTTATTACTTCAAACTTAGATAATGCAGTTAAATCGCCTATTGAAGTCTCAAGTAAAACCATTTTTCTGGTACTTATCCAACAGCATTGTCGCCGTAATTCTCAAAAGCGGATCTACATTGTAAACACAGGAATAAGGAACCTTTAGTTCACCACATCATCACTAATAATTACCGCATTACCTACACAGTATTTACACTATGTATCTATGTCCCGTAAAAAAGCAAAAATACAGTAAACATATACCGTAACCTGCATCTGTATCCACGGAAATAAACCGCGTTGAACGGCATATAACGTCACGCTAATGATATCACATTTTCGGCTATGTGGTTTTGTTCCATGGCAAATTATTAATGTTATTATTATAATTATTATGTGATTATTGCTGTCAGACACAAGTTCTGACCTTTCAATATGTTTGAAAGATTACCCTGTAATACATTTCAAACCAATACAAAACTTGCTCATTTTGCAATTGGGTTGAGAAAATGTGCAACCACCCTGTATATACCAGAATTTTTTGAATAGACCTTTTCTAAGCCATCGTAAACAATTTTGTGCTTTATAGCTACGCATTTACTATTTTTCGGTGTTTACTCATTCCTGAGATGAATAGATTTCGGTTCGTTTATCGAATTTCGTCCCCAGTTCATTGTCATAGACGACAACAATGGGGGAATTTAATATTAGTAATGGAATGGCTCTATTGAACAAACAGATAAATTGTCTGTTGTTTCCAGGCGACGGGAATGACACCTCTCATGTATGCAGTCAAAGACAACAGGACCTCTCTCATTGACAGGATGATCGACCTGGGATCAGACGTAGGAGCCAGGAACAATGTGAGTTGAACACGATGATTTTATACCGTGGAATTTCGCGAAACTGTTTATATTAATCACCCGGAAAAATTTATTGTCTTGCTACAAATGCTACAGAGTTACGACATTTATTGCGAGGGCAATTTGAATAGCGACATATAAAATTAATGTATTATTTCGAAATCAATGTAATACAAACAATTTGAATATGTTTCGGATACAAACAGGCTAACAGCCCGAAACAGTAACCTCAACTGCAATAAGAAGTACATAGTGTGCTTACAAGTGACATAATATAAATATGTTTCTCTACTATAACTATATTACCAGATTAACAGTACATTAACAATTAGGCAAAATTCAATCTGCTGTAAATATATGACATTTATTAAAATTAATATGGAACTTATTACTAACAACAGTATTTGGAAAAGTTGTCTAAATCGTTCTGTAAGAATAAACAATCTCGCCACTAAGGTTAAAATTTTAATATCATCCGCATACAAGATATTTACAAAATTGTAACGGGCTTCCAATGTCGTTAATGTAGACCAAGAAAACAATGGGTCGAGATCAGAACCCTGAGGAACTCCTGAAGTAATACAAATAGAAACAGATTTTTTATTGTGTTGATCTTCGAAAATCTAAAATAGTGTAGTTGATAGACAGAAACGGTACTCCAGTTTAATATTAATAACTTTTAATTTAATTTTTTTTTTCATTTACAAAGTGCGCTTTATAGCAACAACAAAATAGTTGGTGTAGGTTAGGTTAGGTTATGTTAGGTTATGTATAGTTGCGGCAAGAATTCATACGACTTACTTCATACGAACAAATGACTAATTCATTATATTTTTATCAAAATATTTAAGAAACTGCAACTGAGAATAACAAAACTGTATGCTACACTAAATGTTTGGACTGCATATTGCATTAAATTACAAAAAAATATTGTTTTAACGCGACAAAGTATCGAAAATTTTGTTGACACTAAAAACAATTGTGTAACCTCAGCCGTGACGTAAGTCGTCTGAATTCTTGCCGCGACTGCATATTCTGATCCTTCTCTGTCAAATTTCAACTCTTTCTATTGGGAAATAATGACGCTAGATGGCATTTTCTAAAATCGCTATTTTCAGTTTTTTCACAATATTTCCAGCAGCAGATATTTTGGATTTTTGGTTTATCTTAATAGCCGTTAAAAGACGCAACTTGTTTATAATTTGAGCCAAATGTCAATCTTGAGCCATGAGAAACGGACCAACCTATATAATATAAGGCTGAGGTAGCCCTTTTATATAAGTTTTAATAATTATTTTAGTTTAATATATTCTTACTTTATAGTCTTACTTTACAAAGTTTACATATTTGATGATAAATTAAAATTAATTTATTTTTCTGTTGCAAATTAATTAAATTATTTTAAGAACTACAATTTCCAACGGATTATTAACAATCTAATCTATGTAATCTTAAACGCATCTTTATAGTGCATAAAAGCCTTGCTTTTGATAAGACAATTAATTCCCTTCGTTTCACCGGAATACTAAATTCGCCCTCAGTCCCATCCTTACTTCGATTTCACATTCCTCAAATGCATTTCGTGCATCGGATTACTTAATCGATTACTGCAAAATGTGCTCCATCATGGCATTTACAGATTAATACGGCCATTAAGTACTCTCTGATATTAATAACAGTTTAACCTGATTGGAAAATATCGGAAGGAGTGGCATGCGTAAATCGCGCTAGCAATTCGCAGAAAAGGGCAGCTTGTCATAATTTTGTATAGAAAGATAAATTTTAATAAATCGAAAGCGGGGCAAACATTTTTTCATGCAAAGTGACTAATCGCGCTCACGGATCGACTATTTAAACATACTGCGAACGATGCGATAGATTTCCTGTGATAAAATATTTTGCTCGCCAGTGAGAAAATGGAAATTATCTATAAATAATCAGGGCCTACTGAAATTCTCATAGTTTTAGTTTTTCTCTAGTTTAGCAGGAACTAGCAACAAGATATGAATATATTGTAAAACTAAATAATTCCTATCTGGAAACAGGTTAAGTAATCCTGGGGCATATCACTATTTCGTCTTTTTCTATCAGTATACTCTTTTCGATATCATTTATAAGGATATTCACATACCATAATTTGCAAAAGCACTCGTTTATATATTCTAGGCAAAGTTTTATCTTGTAAGATATAGCAACCTAATTTTTTTTTAATCTCATAAGCTCATTTTTAAAATACCATCTTTTTTCCGCGAATTTCCACTATTTTTCCGTTTCGCAGTTGTACTTCTTTACACTTTTTTATTGCACTATACATATACACTACTCACGGACTTTCTTGTTAATAATAATAATAATATCTCTACCCCTCATTCTAATCACGAGGATTAGCCCAGAAGTCGAAGACTTGTGCGGGAGAGGGGGCGGCATATTATTATTAAGCAGGCCGCATTTGCGCCCAGGAACCACTTACGTTGGTAGGCCCTAACCACCATTCAGTGCAGGAATGAGGGAAACCTGGAAAACCTCATTAATTAGGGGGTAGTCAAATGTCAACCGGTATCAATCTCTCACATTGACCCAAGCCAACATTCTTCCACCCTACCATACCCGCAGAGAGGGTGCCAATCTCTCCACGAATATAGCTTATATACTGCATATTTCAACCACATCACTTACACTCCTATCTCGCACCCTAATTCCGTCATACATATCGTCATCTGATATTCCTCACTTGTTAAATTAGGGCGTTTTAGCCGGTGAAAGTTTGAGAGCAAAAATTCTCATCGATGTAACAAAATTTAAATAAACATGTTTGATACAAGCTGCTTTGGAGTCGTAAATCCCAATAAAATTTTGCTTTTAATAGCTCGGTATCTAACTCGGCAAACGACAAGAAATAATCCTCGAATACATGGATTTATTCAGATTATTCATAAGACAATGCTAATAATATGTACAATATATTAACTAAATAATCTGGCGGTTTCTGTCGTCCGACAGTTAAATGTCATGCGGCGAGGACAGGAGTCTGTAGTTTCACCCTGTCCACTAGCTGTTGGTTTTAGTTAGATTTCTTGGTGGCTAATCTGTCTTCTAGAAATTCCGTTCGAGGGGGCAATAGTGCATCAGCCCGATGTTACTTTGTTAGAATTGTGTAGCACTAACGAGGCGTCAAATAAGTTATTCTCGTTCCAACGCCGACGTGGAGTCGTTGGAAGCTAGAGGTTCACTTTGTTAGAAATCTGTAACAGTAACGGGGCATCGGAGGAGTTTTTCTGATTGTAAATGTGAACACCACATCGCACGCAAAGGGTACAAAACAAGCTGCAAGTGGGAAATATAAAAAGAATGAATTAGACAGCAAACTCACCAGACATGAATCCCATTGAACATGTTTGGAATTATGTTAGCAGAGCAATATCCCATCGAGAAGACCCCAATGTAACTCTTCAGGATTTGACTGTACCTGTTCAAGAAGAGTGGTCTATTCATTTCATTGATAACCTGATTCGCGGGATACCAGGACGCGTTGGCCAATTGATTGGAAAAAGAGGCGATCATACAGTCTATTAATTATATTTTTCTTACCACATAAGAATTTTCCTCAAAAATAAAAAATGGTTACGACGTTAAAATGGAACGCTCACAAGCGTCAGTAGCTTCGTCTGTATTGAAATAAACAAAATTGTCCGCAAGAAACGTATCGACGCGGCACCGACTATTACAGCGTTCCGAATAATTAAAACTAAAAGCTCAGTTCAAAATGCAAACCAGCTGTGAATTCTAGTGATAACAATGACATAATAACACAGTTTGTCAGCACATGAATATTACCTAAATTTAATAATTTCAAATACCCCTGAGGTACCTTATAAAATCTCAAATTAAATTATATAATACTGCTCTGTGCGTTGAGATCAGTCGCGGCGAAGCTTTTGCAGAGTCACCACTGAAGATGCCGACAGTGAAGAGCGGCGAAACGTTTGGAAGCATGGGATGCGACCAGTTACAGCGGCGGCTACGGAACGCCTCGGAGGACCACCAGTATCCGAGAAGCGGTTCCGACCGTAGCAGTCGTAATACCAACAGTAGGAACCGAAATCAATATATGGACAGGCCCAGAGACACCGATAGCGGGTCTGTCCCCACAGAGCCTAGCCCGAGAACAACCAGGGCAGGTAAAAGTATCCCAGCTAATGCTAGGGATGTGCATTTTAACTCTGTTTCTGGCAGCTACCAGTTACCGAGGTCACGGCATAACAACCCGGAAAATCTGCTCTGTGCATGTATCAAACTTAGACTCATGATGAACAAGTAAGAATGGCCTTGAAGAATGTATTTTTAATGTATTATTAAACTTTCTTTTAATAATTAATTTATATACTTCACGTTGAATGACTGTAGAACGTCATCGGTTAGAATCGACAATTTTCTAAGAAAAGAACACTGTATAAGAAACAGGAAATTAAGAAAAAATATATCCAACGAATCCACATTAGGAAAATACGCCCTAGCGAGTTTAAAAGTTTCTAGAATCTAGTAGGTACTATTTTTCTAACGAAGCATCGATAGAAAACACGCAAACAACAAAATTCTACAAATTGCCGATAATTTGTATTATATAATATGGCCACAGGGTTGCAAGCATCCGGTATTACCAAAGGTGAGTTTTTCAGAAGCCGACTAATATTGATGACATTTTGTAGGCTTTGATCTTTTTTATGTTGATATTTATACTACCAAAAATAAGTCGCTGATATCAATGAAAACTTATTTCCATTTACATAATTAATTTGAATGTCGTATGCACAGGATGTTGTTAAAATACGAAAATATTCCCTCTACAAGAATCCTTACAATTCACCTGATGGTCAGCACATATTCTGTACTAACGAAAACTTGCTTTGCAACTGCGAATAATTCTTTCTTAAAATCAACTGATAACATTAATTCTGGTAAAATGAGACATTTCTGACAAATAATACACCCACCATTCCAGGATTCTTGACATAATTACGTGAAGCACGATTCTCTGAATTGGCTGAAAGGAAGGCAACGTGTAATTAAGAACATTAGAGAAAACGTGGAAGTAAACTGTGTCCCAGTTGCGTGACGCATTGGTCTGCAATACCAAGCACGCATTGATTTGCAGAATAACTTCAAAAAATATCAACAAATTCTAAAATATATATTTCCAAGGTCATCACTTAATTGTCTTCTTTTTGTATATTCTGATGGAGAGAAAGGGATCCTCAATTTTATTTTTATACAGCTGATCTTCTTTTAGTAAAATATTAAGAACATGAACGTACATGGGCGTGCGCAGAAAATTTGGCAAGGCCGCAAGTGTAAATAAGTCTTAAAAAATAACTGTTTTTTCATGGCAACTATTAAAGAAAACTATATCATCATGTCTTATAGTCTTGTCTTGGTCTTGACAAGACAAGACTAGACCAAGACAAGACTTGCTCGAATAGCAAAACAAGACGAGATTTAAAAAAAGTCTTACGAAACAGGACAAAAACTATTGCTACGGTAAGAAGACTTGCAAATATAAGAAGGGGTAATATTTAAATGAACATTAACTGAATAATTAAATATTGTATTTCTGTATACTTTATTTAAAGGACACCAGCATATAAAATTAAAGTTTAGTCAGTCTATGTCAACTAAACCAATTATAAATTTACTGCCACTTGACTGACATAGTTAGCTCCGATTGTGTTTTGTTTATACACTACTACACTTTATAACGTCTACCAATCGACCGTAACAATAGTTACGTGTGAGCTCCGAGAGGAACCATAGCCGACCGAGAACAACCACCACTATTCCTAAATTTGTAATAAAGTTCCATGTTTCTCATTTGTATGCAATATCGCAAGGATCAAGCAAAATGACTTGCAAAATCGCGAGACTCGCCCAAGACAAAATAAATTATGATCTTGCAGGATGAAGCAAGAACAAGACAGTAAAGAGACTCTTGTCTTGTTTTGCAAGAGGGCAAGACTTTTTAAAATTTTCCAAGATTTCTTGTCTGAACACTATATGGTATGACCAGAATAAAATGTATTTTTATTTTTCGAGAAGAAAAACAATCATTAATTCTTATTTGTAAACTATAATTACTGTGTAGAATTTCAAATACGTATCTATGAACAGTAATACTACTCTTTATTTTTTTTGCAGAAAATGGTTTATAATTTAACATCAAATTAGTGGTTATTGAAAAATTACTTTTGTTAATTTCTTATGAAAATGTACCCTTCTTTTTTTTTAAATTTGAAGTCTCATTACCATCCTTTATCTTCATTTTATTTTAATAATGGATTTCTTTTCTTTAATGTTGATAAAAATTGTCATTACCATCCTTTATCTTCATTTTATTTGGTTTATGGATTTGTAATAGACTAAATCAATATACACTCACATTTTCTATTGCTTTCTGGAACTTAAAAAAATTATGTCTGATGTATACATAAAATAAAATAAATAAATACTACTCGATGTTAACTGCAGGATAACTACAACGTCATCCACATATCAGCAATGTACTCCAGAGAAGACGTCGTTAAGCTGCTTTTGACGAAAAAGGGGGTTGACCCGTACTCCACAGGAGGGGTAAGTACACCCTTGATGTTCTAGAATCGGCGCAAAGCTATTAACTCTCCATAATTACTCATAAAAGTTTGCATGTCTCGCCTTCAAGTCTTGACACTATAAAATGGGATTTAGTTTAAAATAAATAGCGACGATTATTGTGGGTTATCATGGGAAGCTCGTACTTGGTTGGCTCTGAAGGCGTCAGAATGATTTAAACTGCGAACAAAATCGCATCGTCAACAGCGCCAAGCAATTTTGATCCACTTTCGTTTATATTTGAAATATTTGTGTCCTTTTTAAATTGATAACAGTCTTTACCTTTTACATCTTTTTATAATTAGAGTCGAAATCAAACCGCTGTCCATCTGGTAGCTTCCAGGCAAACGGGCACTGCTACTGCGATCCTAAGAGCTCTCCTGCAGGCCGCAGGAAAGGAGATAAGACTAAAAACTGACGGGGTAAGTTGTATTTTTAAAAACAGTGCATTTTCTATCATCTGGAAAATCTAGAATTCCAAAACTGGTTGCATGATTTAGAACTGATATATAAGATGTAAATAAATAAATGCAAAATAAGGTGGGTCATGTAAAAAATCTCATTTAAACATCCGCTGTGTAGATTAACCCCTTAAAGGTGGTGCCAAAAAAGTAGTTTTTATCTTTTTGTGAAATACCAAAAAAGTTACGGATATTAAATTATGCAAACATTTTCTGCTACCGATAAGACACTCAGTATATAATTTCTTGATTTTCCCCTACAGTTGAATAAGTAGATGATTCCACCTCTAAAACTTATTACATATGCAACTTTTTCTTATTGCTACCTTATTTTTTTTTAATTAATTTCAGATCTCCTGTATTTTTTCGTAAAATTTACGATTTCTGAACAAAACATTTATTCAAAATCAATTTCATGGCATAGGGTAGAAATTTAATCGAACTATAATTTATCTAGTAGGCAGCTGTCACGTTGACATTTTGTAATGTTAACTTAATTATTGTTGGTGAGGTTAATTATTTGCTGACACACTGTGATCGTTTTGAGATTTTTATTTGTTCAACTGCATCAAGATGGAGGTATACTCTAATGCAGAAATGACCAATATGCATTTCGTTTACGGTTTTACTAATGATAATAGATTCGTTTGAAAGATATTTTTTATTGGATTCATAGATACATGCGCCAACGTGTAGACAAACGCATGTGTAATGGTTGAAGGTGGTCATTTTTAATATCTAATATGATTTCTATTAGTCTTTAATGATTAGTTTTGTTTTGCATTAATTATAATAAGAAAGTTAGTTTGATTAATTTTCTACTCTAAGCCAATCATGCCATGTAATTGATGTTACATACATTTTTATTCAGAAATCGTTATTTTATGAAAAAATTACACGAGACCTTTTTGTTTAGAACAAATTAGACTATCCGAAATGTATTTTTGAAAAGATAAGGTAGCATTAAGAAAAAGTTACTAATGAAACAATTTTTGGGGCGGTTTTTTCTACCCCTTACTACTGTAGGGGAAAATCAACATAATGTTTACTGAGTGTCTTCTCGATAGCAGAAAATAAAAACTACTTTTTGGTACCCTATTGTATCTTCACAAAGGATCCCTTGCACCAAAAGGATCAGTCAACGGTTATTTTTTAAAACTAAGTAACCAAAAATCTCACACCCAAAAACAGTAAAAAGATAACAAAAATCACATCACTATCGCGCATTTTCGTAGGTGTGTCAAACTGTTCAATAAACATTGATCATTGTTGGCTACAGTTGTATCAAGAAGAAATAAGTAACAATAAAATAAAAATCATTTAACATCCCTATGGAAGCAGATAAACAAATTTGACTTACTTTTAATATATTTGCAAATTTTGGAAACGAAACCAGACTTTTTGAGATGTCAAAAAAGACGGAAGTGCGTGATAGTGACGTGATTTTTGTTATTTTTTTACTTATCTGGTTTTTCAGTGTAAAATATTTTGGTTAGGCAAACTTAGTTTTAAAAAATAACCCTTGACTGATTATTCAATTAATTTTAATTTTTTCACAAGTGTGGCACAATACCCAATTAATAAAAAGTCTTTAAAGTGGCATCATATTATCCTTTGTTCTTATTTGGATTTTTTTGCGTACGGACGCTTAAAATATATACCTATCGAATTGCATAATAGAAATTTCAAAGAAGTTCAAAAATTCCAATTTAAGAGTGTGGTCGAAGAGAGGGCGGTGCCTAGTGAAAATTTTGACACTTGTGTATAATGTTAACATAAGTTAGACCAACAAAAAGCACTGCTGAGTGTTGTCAGTGTGAAAAAAAGAATTGACTCCAAATAATAACAGAAAATAATGTGGTAAAAGAAAAAAAATCGGTTGCCATTGCTACGAATTACTAGCTCTGAAATAAATTTAAAGTTTGATGTACAAAAAATTTAACCATAAATCTTTTGTCTGATAAAATTTTTTACGCAGAAAAAGTTATAAACATTATTGAGTATGCTGTACAATAAATTTAATATCTTATTTATTTATTATATTAGCCACAAAATTAAGATTTTGTTACTACTATTTATTCACTTATGATAAAAGTACTATGCGACGAATATCAAATGCAATGGAAGTTATTTTAAAAAATTTGGACGTGTCTGGGTATTGGAGTATCAATAAAACTGTAGTCTGACAATACCGACATTTCGACGATTTTTCCCTTAGGCAGCGGAAGAGTAGTGCCAGGCGCGAGATCCAGTGTCACGCGACCAAAACGTACATTACTACCACTTGGACCATTTACACAAGGATTTGGGCACATTTCAGGATATTCAACTGTGTCTCTTCGAAAAATCCATATTCCAGACTCTGTTCGGCAAATACGAGGTTAATCGGAATTTAATATCACTATTCGACAAACCGATATTAAAACTGATTGTATCTAAATATTACATAGCAAAATTGCTTATACAGGATGTTTCAGGGTTAACAGGCTTAAAGAAAATTAAAGTTGTATACAGTATATCTGAAAACCCTTAGAGATGTTCAAAGACATCTCAAAGATTTTTGTCTCTAAAAACACATTAAATGAATGAAAATGTTTGAAAATTCATTGGAGTAGAAAAATTGCATTGTTTCAGCGTTGTCAGATGGCCTAATCACAAATAAATGTCTGCGCCAAGGATTGTTTTTCACTCTTCGTCAATAGTTGAATTTATTTTCTTACTAGCTGGTTTGTATGTAATTGCCTTGTTCTATGTGTAATTTTAAAGCATATTTGGTAATCATTATACTGCAACTGGAAAAAAGAGATGAATAAAATTGTAATTAAAATTAAAATTATATTTGTAGACTCCTGAAGATGTTATAATACAAATAACAAAACATCAACAAGTAAAAAAATCTAGCAAAACAAAATTCCACCATAAATTTTTATGGCGAAACTGATAATGACGTTGAATAACTTGTATAGCCACGTTGAAAATGGTATGGGGTTAATTTTAAAAGACTGCAATTTTCTTAAAAATCCATTTTAAGATATACCTTAATAAGAAATTCTTTGCATATTTTGATTAGTACTGTCCAGCACACTAATTTGTATACCCTTTCTATACAGGGTGTTAAAAAGAGAGTGTAAAATATTTCACAAGGTAATAGTATGAACCAAAGTAAGCAGAAAAGTCTTAATAAACATGGGTCCACAAAGTAACGTTTGCGAAGATATGGAGCACTATTCGTTTTTCAAACATTTTATTTTATCAGGAATAAACCGAAAAAGGAAGCTTTTAACAAACTAAAAACAAAGTTACAGAAGATGTTTAAAGTGCCCTCCGTCCATTTCCAAGCAGGCACGACATCTTCGTCTCAACGGTATTCGAACTCTTTCGACAACACCCTCCTTGGTTTGGATTTCTTGACACTTTTGATTAATCCGTAGCTGCAGCTCTTCCAGAGACACTAATGTCTTCAAATATCCCCAAACAAAAAAATCTAGAGGGTTCAGATCAGGCGATCGTGGATGTCATAAAACAGGTACGGCCTGTTTTATGGCCTCCTGGTTTTGTTGATCAGTTACAAAATCTCGAAAACTTACTCGTCCAGATAAAAATGTCACTGCAGTGTATAGTTTAAGTGTATAAACGCAAAACATGAGTCTGGCAATAAAAAAATAGTTAAATATGGATTTCGTAAGTTAAAGTTACCAAGAACATGATTTTCTAACCTTGAAGTGGATAAACAAACATTTAGAGTCGTTATTCGTAGTTGAACTTTAGATTTAGATGCAAAAGTAGACATTTGGGCGCACATGTTACGTACAAAACCACACATTTGTCTTTGAACCAATCCCAGTGCAACTTCTTAGTCACGTGTTGTCACAATATGTACCAACGTATCTGTACTGTTTATTCGTGATCAGATTAAAATAGAACGTGGCAAAATAAGTATGTAATTAGTGTAATAAACCAAGTTGGTCCAATAATAGTCTTGAGGAGGCAGATATGATTATTTTATCTGATACTGAAAATAATGGCTAGAAAATGTACTATTACTTATTTCTCATTAACATTATTTTCTTTGCAATCTTAATTACTACAATACAAGTTAATTGGATTTGCCTTAAAATTTTGCGTTTATTAATTGAATAAACCCTTGCGCCAAAAAGATCAGTCAAGAGTTATTATTTAAACTAAGTTTCCCTAACCATTTTTTCAGAAGTGTCGCAAAATACCTAGAAACTAGAATTGTGCCACAAATAAATAACTTCAGAGAATAAGTCTTTCTGTTATTAATGAAACAAAATAGATAATACAGTTTGCCTGCTCCTCTATATTTGATTAAATGAATACTGTCTGTCAAAAGCTTTATCCACCAAACTTTGTCTGAAAGTAGTGATTAATGCATGAAAATAATATTATTTATTGACTTTATCTTCAATCGATTAAAATTGTATTCTTATCCATTTTCAAGATCTGCAGGAAAAACATCAGTGAGATATTTTTGATGCACTCGTATAACAGGCGTAGTAAATTCATCAAAACCATCCGAAACTTAATTCGTGGTAATATTTTAACGTCTAACTACCATCTCTCCGCCTTTTCTTCCTCTGTCGGATCTTTGACGGGTACCTGTTAGTGATAGACACGAATGCCAAATGCAGATTAGATCGTTGCTCTTTTTATAGCAAATTGACACACACTCACATGCATTCGCGTCCACGTGAAGCGAACAGGCACCATTTAATAGTTTCGAAGGGTTTTATTTGGGCCGTAAACCAATCGAATTGTTGGAATTGTGGGGAAAATGTTGCACACTCTCCGGAGATTTATTATGTGTGCGTTTCGATCGGGGTGAAGTGTCTCTCAGTAAGTAGATCGCAGTCACGTAGTTCAGTACAAAACCACACATAGCATAACTAGAAACTACTTATATTCTGGGTAAGATGTCGAGACAGCTATAGATCAGGTCATAGTTTTTGTCAATAAACATACAAATAGTTTCAATTGTCTTCCAAAGTATGCTGTAAATCAATCGAGTTTTGATAGTTTCAGTGAGTAGCTGTAACATTGTTTATTAAACAAAAGAATATTTATCATACATATCGTAATAGTAAATTGTTTGACACATATTGCAACAAGTGCATCAGTGACATACAAGTTTGTTGAACGGATTCTATATGTGTTGTGGCACTTTTTCCAATTTCGTAATATTTTTGAAAATTTTAAATTAATGGAAAGTGAAACGTAACTTTCTAGATTTTTAAATGGAAGTTATAGTAAACCTTGATATTTTAAGGATATTATTGTAAGATATAAACACAACTTCTAATATATAACGTTTGCTTCACTGTTCCTTAACTTATGCTATCAATGAAACCTTAACTGTAATTTTTAATATGTTATCAAAGACTAAACGGTTATTCTAGCCACACCTTGGTTAATATTACGATATACCAAATTCCAATATAGACTCCAACCAGTCATTGTTTTCATCCAGTACATGTCAACATAAATTCCAAAATCACACAGACCAAAAAAACAACTCAAAGTAAACTGTTAATTTTTCTGTAGATGATGAAAGTGTTGGTAGTCGAAAAAATAACATAAACCTGAATGGTATCTTAAAAAGTACGTTCCTAGTAGAAAATTATGTAACTTATGAAGACCAATTGGAAGAAGTTGGTAAAGCATCTCCAGTAAACACCATGTGCTATCTTCTGACACCTTCACTTATTTTCAGAGGGGGAAAATTCCTCTGCTCCTGGCAGTAGAAGCGGGCAACCAGTCTATGTGCAGGGAGCTGCTAAGTGCACAAACGGCCGAACAATTGAAGGCACAGTCTGCAAATGGCGACACTGCTCTACACCTGGCCGTTAGAAGGAAGGACATTGATATGGTAACTTTCATTTGAATCTCACCACAGTTATTGACTGAATTTTTGTCTTACTTAAAGCACATAAAAAAGTTTCAATTGATTGACAGTAGTTCCTTATTCAGTTAAAATTCAAATGTAAATAAATCAGCGATTCTATTAATGGTCTAGTGTAATGCATTAGTTGCTTTGACATATTAATGACATGATACAAATGGCTGTTACCTTTTTCTAGGTTAGGATTTTGGTGGATTATGGAACTAGCGTTGATATTCGGAATGGGGAGGGACAAACTCCTCTCCATATTGCAGCTGCTGAAGGCGATGAAGTGTTGGTTAAGTATTTTTACGGAGTCAGAGCCTCCGCCAGCATCACTGACAACCAAGATAGGACACCAATGCATTTGGGTAACATATTGTCGTGTGGAATCCATTTTCTGAAATTATTTGTGAATGGTACATACATAAAGACTGATTTTCTATTTATAGCTGCAGAAAATGGCCACGCTAATATCATCGAACTACTGGCAGACAAATTCAAGGCCAGCATATTCGAAAGGACCAAAGATGGATCCACTTTGATGCATATAGCTTCTCTAAATGGCCACGCCGACTGTGCTATGATGCTTTTCAAGAAAGGAGTTTACCTTCACATGCCAAATAAAGTATGTGGATCGTTATTATGTCTGTGTAAATTTTCCTTGCAAGTGCATAATATTCGGTATTAAATATTGATCAATCGTTATTCATGTCTTACGAGCATTTTTAACAGCTTTTATCGTTTTTAGTTGGATATATTACAACAGGTAAATAAATATTTAACACAATGAATATTTCAACAGGAAGGTCTTAAAACAAATGTATTACACCCACCCCTGCGTATTTAACCAAATCCCAAGGACACATTTAGCGTTACCAAAAACCAAGGACTTATTTATTAATCCCAATTTGTTTTTTGTGGCCTGTGTCGCTTTGAAATGCAAATTCGGTGTGCCTGCTGTTATCTACCCCATATATTGCGTACACCTTGCCATATTTATGACATGAAACACTTGCAGGACGGGGCCAGGAGTATCCACACAGCTGCAAGGTACGGCCACGTGGGAATAATCAATACCCTCCTTCAGAAAGGGGAGAAGGTTGATGTGACTACTAATGTAAGATTCTCGTGGCATGAGAAGTCCTTGCAAGGATTAAATATGATTATTTCAGGATAATTATACGGCCTTGCATATCGCTGTTGAGTCCTGTAAACCTGTCGTGGTCGAGACGCTTTTGGGCTACGGAGCGGATGTCCATGTCAGAGGTAATTGATCCTTGCAGTTATGAAAATGAGACTGAAAGTTTAAAATGTCAGTCCTCTAGTTCTAGTTTTATGAAAAAATAAATGACAAATAAAATAGACTAAAATCTGGCCAGTAAGTAAGGCGCAGGCTTCTTAATGTTTGTTTTTGTTTCGATATTATTTGCTTTTGCTTAGGTGGAAAATTGAAGGAAACAGCTCTTCATATAGCAGCTAGAGTAAAAGATGGAGAAAAATGTGCCCTTATGCTTCTCAAATCTGGAGCAGGACCAAATCTAGCAACGCATGATGGTCAAACACCGGTACACGTAGCTGCTAGATACGGTAACCTCCAAACATTATTGTTACTACTTGAAGATGGTGGGGATCCTCAATTCAAAAACAAAGTAAGTTTCTTCTCATAAAGAGACGGGTAAGATATGAATGAAGATAAATACAGATCATATAAAATGATTTTTTATGTTTTTTTTACTTCTTTATTTTATACAGGGTGTCCTCATATTTCACCGACAAAATTTGCTGTATATTTACAACAATAAATAAATACGATCTACAAAATAAAATCCAAATAAAATATTTTTGTTTTTGACTTATAGGCCTTCAAAGTTGTAAAAATAAAATCAATTTAATTAATAACTTAGTAACGCCTTTACCAAACGTTGAAATTTATTTATACTATTATGGAGTACCACTCCTAAAATTTTAGTTTAATCGATATACTGGGTGGTAATTTTCTTCAGTTACCACCTCATTTTAGCACTCAAAACATTTACAGTGATCTTACTTTTATTAAATAAGCTGCGACATTAGAAATGCCGTATTACTCTAAAAAAAAATCACCGACAGTTTGAGAAGAATTGTATTATTTGTAGATCTGCATGTTTCGGTTTGCGTAGCGAATGTCACGGATTAAAATTTTGAGTTCAGTAGGCGATGAAAACAAAATGTTTGCTGTTGCTATCAGGTTAATGTCATTATTGCCATTTGTTCCCGTTTTGTAAAAAAATATTAGTAAAAAAAACACTACCTACATAATCTAACAAAACTGGATTTAAAAAACTTGTAAAATCGATTAAGATTAAAATATAATTTAGATAATGACATTAACCTGACAGCAACAGCAAACAACGGTTTGTTTTCATCGCCTACTAAACTCAAAATTTTAAAATTGTGGCACTCGCTATGCAACCTATAAATAATGCCATTTTTCTCAGAAATACTTATCTCTAGACGATTATCTCAAGAGACAAAAATGTTTTGGAGTAATGCAACCTTTCCAATGTTCAAAATTTCATCTCTAAAAATTTTGACCAGTAAAATGGGGTGATAGCCGAAGAAAACTATCACCCAGTATATGGATTTCACTAAAATTTTAAAGGATAATACGCCACAATAGTATAAATAAATGTTCCAAATTTCAACAAGATTGGTAAAGTTATTATAACTCAAAAACCTAAAGCATTTTATTTAGCTCCTTTATCGTAGATCATATTTATTTATCGTCATGAAACGTCCAAACGTCTGTGAAATTAGCGTACATGTGTAGTACTTCCTCTTATATGACTGATTTTAGAAAGGAGAGACTGCCTTGCACTTGGCCAGCAGAGGTTGCAGGCCAGACGTAGTGAAGCATTTGATCAGCTACATAAAAGAACACAAAGGAGAAGCCAGAGCTGCAGCCTACGTCAACGAAGTCAATGAAAGTGACGAAAGTGCCTTACACTACGTCTGTACCGTAACAAAAGACGAAGTGGAAACTCCAAACTCGGACAGAGAAGTTGTGAAACTTCTCTTAGAAAATGGAGCGGATGTAAAATTGCAGGCCAAACACCACGAATCTGCTTTTCACTACGTTGCGCTTGCTGGAAACAACGACGTCCTCATGGAAATGATAACCCATATGTCTCCAACAGATTCCCAGAAGGCGCTTAATAGACAGAACGATAATGGGTGGACTCCTTTGCTCATAGCTTCACATAAAGGTTGGTTTTACTACTACTTGACAATGTATACATTTAATTTTTTACAGGGCATTTGGATTTGGTCAATAACTTGCTAGCAAATCACGCTAGAGTCGACGTTTTCGACAACGAAGGCCGTTCAGCTTTGCATTTAGCAGCAGAGCAAGGCTATCTCAACGTATGCGACTCTCTTCTCTCCAATAAAGCCTTCATCAACTCCAAGTCTAGGAATGGGCGTACAGCCCTCCACTTAGCTGCCCTGAACGGTTACATCCACTTGGTGAAGTTTCTAATAAAAGATCACAACGCTGTTATAGACATTCTAACGTTAAAGAAACAGACACCTCTACATTTAGCCGCGGGAGCAGGTCAAATTGAGGTCTGCAAGCTGTTGTTAGAGCTTGGCGCAGACATTGACGCCACGGACGAGGACGGACAGAAACCTATCCACGCCGCTTGCCAAAATAACTATTCCGAAGTTGCCAAATTATTTTTACAACAGCACCCAAGCTTGGTAATGGCCACAACGAAGGATGGGAACACTTGCGCTCACATAGCAGCAGCTCAGGGTAGCGTGACGGTCATCGAGGAGTTGATGAAGTTCGACAGACAAGGCGTGATATCAGCCAGGAATAAAATAACTGATGCTACCCCCTTACAAATGGCTGCTGAGGGAGGACACGCTGAGGTAGTGAAAGCTTTGGTCAGAGCAGGGGCTAGTGTAACAGACGAAAACAAAGGTGGTTTCACAGCGGTGCATTTGGCTGCCCAGCACGGTCATTTACAAGTTTTGGAAGTTTTGAGATCCTCAAATACTTTAAGAGTCATTAGTAAGAAATTGGGTGTAACACCCCTTCATGTAGCTGCTTATTTCGGTCAAGCGGATACTGTAAGGGAGTTGCTAGCCCATGTGCCTGGTACGGTGAAGTCTGAGCCCCCAAACGGAGCTTCCTTAGTACCGGCTTTGGGAAATGAGTCTGGAATGACACCATTACATTTGGCGGCATTTTCCGGAAACGAGAACGTTGTCAGGTTGCTGTTAAATTCTGCTGGGGTCCAAGTCGATGCAGCAACTCATGAAAATGTAAGTGCGATTGCGAGTAATTGTTAAAACCGGAATCATAATAAAAAAATATTCTAGGCATATTTATCACAACTTGAATCAGATAAACACCTTGGAATTAATTATTTCGTGACCCATATTTTCCAGTCTAAAAATAAAATATCTAAAGCTGTTTAGTGGAATGTAGGATTGGAATCAAGTTCTTTATTCATAAAATAATCAAATTATACCTATCGTAGGTAATTATCACATATACTTAATTCTTTGTTTCTGCTTTTGCAGTGTGACCTTCAATGGATAAAAAAGGAAAATAGTTTCCACTGGCATGCTAAAGAACTATTACTTTGATTTGATCGTGCAATAATCACTGACCTTTACTGTGGACTTTGCTATAATCTTAGAAAATCAATATTCAAATATATGTTTTTAGTATCTGAGATTTCTTTAGATAGTTACCACGCAATATGTATGTAATAAATCATTAATAGCTACGTAATAAAAATGTAGATGCGCAAAACGTCTCATTTTTCCACAATGAAAAAATATCTTTTTGTGAAAACGTTTCTAAATTGACAAATTTTGAAATTGATTAGAATTTCAAAATGACATGAAACATTAAAAACAATGAAAATATTAATTTATTATAAATTTTAAAGGTACAATTATGTAAATTGCTAAAGTGAATACTAGAGGCATCCAGTTTCTCCTCTTCTAACAGCAATGCAAGTCGGAATGAATAAATTGCTAATAATTGGTAATTACTGGTAATTGGTAATACCTACTACTAGCTTCTGCTTCTTTTCTCTCTCTTTTAATTTCTTATTTGGTGCATCTTTCTGACCCATGATCTTTTTGCTATTTTGTTTTTCTGTTCAACGGAACTTCCAATATAACCTTCGGCGACTGAGCTTGATCGCCAACCTTCATGTCGCTTTAAAATTGTCTTGTGCGCTCCAAAATCTGCCAATATTGTTGCAGAGCTGTGTCGGTAGCAACGGCTATTTTTTGCCATACTTCCAACTGTATTGATTCCAACTGACAGCGTACAGCATTTATTACTTCGATATGTCAAGAAAAATCGCTGATGCGTTGTATTGAGTGGACGAAATTTTGCGTACTTAGGAAATATATCTAAAAAATTGATACCATCTGTGAATCTCTCAGTAATCACAAACATTCTTGGAACATGAGTTTTATGTGTTCGGAATTTTGACACTAATAAATGACTGCAATCTTGTATGACATATACTGTCAAAAATGTGATTTATTTCCTCCTACATGCTCCAAATACTCCAACGATTAAAACGACTTTAGCTAACAGAAATTCTATTTCCAGCTTCGTAACTATATGTGTTAAAACATTTGGCTTCTTCACCCTGTATCCGATGGATTTGCTTTGGAGATATGGCACCAATTTGGGAAGTCACCGCAGGTCAACATTTTCCTTTAGATTTAAGGTAGTTTTAAGCTTCATAATGTAGACGGCATTAAAACTTTCGACTTTTCTTCTAAATAACATAGCAGAACATTTTCCGATAAGTTTTTCACCTTCTTCATACTACAGCATACATGAAACTGATTGTAGATTGTACGCTCTTTCATATTGAAGATTCGAATTTGCAGAATTAGCTATTTCTTTAGGTGTCCGCTACCACTATCAGAAATCATCGCAATGAAAGAATTTAAACGAAAACTGTAATGCCTCTGACACAAAAACAAACACGAATATGTAAACCTGATATTCGATAACTTTCAGTAGTATTCATTTCCATAGTACCGAAAGGAATGGACGGTCTGATATGACAAAAATGTTATTTAAATTTAACAATGCTGTTAATTTTATCCTGAATACAGTTGTACAAAACATGTTTGTATTCGTGCACGAAATTCATGCTTAATGGGACATTCGAGTGAATTTTTGACGCAAAGTTGACGCTCTCATGTCTCATTAAAAACACATTTATTTCGCTCGCTTAATACAAAAATAATTATTTTATAGTCGTGTTGCTATTCCTACAGGGCTACAATCCCATGCACTTAGCATGTTACGGTGGTCATGCGACAGTGGTGGGGCTTCTTCTAAGCAGATCCGCTGAGCTCCTCCAAAGTGTTGACAAACATGGGAAGACTGGGTTGCACATAGCTGCCCAGCATGGACACTACCAAATGGTTGAAGTATTGCTGGGTACGTACTATAATTGTATGCAAATTGCCTCGACTAAAAATATTCTCTCATTTACTTACGCGAAATGTTAATGTCTTCGCTGAAAATAAAAATATAAAAATAGCTCAGCCATTATAAAATCCATAATCGCAATACGCAATCTTGAACAAGAAAGATGTTGACCGCGATATACGTAATCAATCCTGCTTGCAGGTCAAGGCGTTGAGATGAGAGATAAAAACGTTACACTTACCTCGTTTCGCCATAAAAATTTGGTCAACCAGTCCTATCGCAACTCTGACTGACTTTAAGGGCAAAATGCACGAAAGTCTGTAAAAATCTTCTTTGAATTGCTTGTGCAATAAAACGACCTGAAATACGAGTAGTTAATTTTGTAACTGTATTTGTACAGTTTTTTCGGACGAATTGTTGTCAGAATAGCAGATGAGTGCAAAAATACTTTTTAGGTACATGCTACAAGTTTTTTTTAAATTTTAATATATTCAAACCTCCTATTATGTATGATTAATACGATCAGAGCATATATTTCTCGGAAATAGAGAGCTTCAGATTTTAATTACCATACTACTATAGTAACCAGATTGTTTAATTTAAATACAAAATATCTATGACGTTTATTTTGTATAAAATACGTCATGAAAACTTTTTGGGATTAAGTACGAAAAAGATTCATTTTGCGGACTCAAATGAGTCCGTAAAATTGCTATTTTTGGAAGCGTAGGTATACAAAAATATGCATACTTTTTGTTTTAAAGTATTAGTGGAAAATGTGGAATATTTAAAATTTGACTAGTAAAATAAGTAATTGACGGCAGAATATTAATAATACTAAAATACGTTGATAGATGACAAACAATAATAAGATTACATTTTCCTACGGACCATAATCATATGGTCAAAATTGATTTTAAAAAATTATTTTTAACGCAATGAATTTCAAAAAACAGACCGATGACACATACAGAAAAAGACCGATGACATTTGACATATAATAGCTTCTATCTATCTGTTGATATTGTCTACAACTTTTAACTTTAGTAGACCGTTAGAAATGTCAAAATTCTTCGATTGGCGCTCTCAGATATATAATAACCTGCCATAGAAAGAGGCAGTTTATTACTGAATATAAACGATATCCGTCGATCGCATTGCCCTAGGGATCTGAATGGTCTACAAACGTCAAAATTTGTGGACTTTAACGTATATACGAAGTTTATACAACCAACGCTCATGATCTGTTTATCTGCTTTTGAATTTGTCATTCTTTTCCAAAACGTCCTGTATATTAACCACTCAGTGTTAATATACCGTGTTTTGCAACGAGACTGGTGGCAGAATTTGAGGCAAAATATAATGATTGTTATTATATGCTTGTATTATTAATGATACCATTATTACCACTCTTTTTAGGTCAAGGTGCAGAAATTAACGCTCCCGACAAAAACGGATGGACGCCACTGCACTGCGCAGCTAGAGCGGGCTGTTTCGAAGTGGTGAAGCTTCTGGTGGAGTCAGGAGCTTCTCCAAAGTCCGAGACTAACATGGGGGCCGTTCCTATATGGTTTGCGGCCTCTGAAGGCCATCATGCTGTCTTGGAGTATCTGATGACCAAAGAGCACGACACTTACGCTTTAATGGAGGACAGGAGGTCAGTAAAAAAGCACTTGATTTGATTGGATCTTTCATTGAACACTGTTATGTTCATCTTTGTGATTTAGGTTCGTTTATAACTTGATGGTATGTTCGAAAAACCACAACAACAAACCTATAGAAGAGTTTATCTTGGTCTCACCGGCACCCGTCGACACGGCGGCTAAGCTGTCAAACATCCTTATAGTCCTCTCAAATAAGGAAAAAGAAAGAGCTAAGGACCTCATCGCTGCAGGAAAGTTCTGCGAAGCCATGGCCACTGAGCTGCTGGCTTTAGCAGCTGGTGCTGATTCTGCCGGAAAGATTCTGACAGCTACTGACAGAAGGAATGTAGAGTTTTTGGATGTATTAATAGAAAATGAACAAAAGGAGGTCATAGCGCATACCGTCGTTCAGCGTTACCTTCAGGTAAAGAGTAGGTAATTGTGAAAATATGGATTTACGGGATACGGGTACAAAAGCTAATAGACAGCGAATTGGCACATATCTCTGTAATTGAAAATTCCATTGTTACCGGAAAAGTGAAAGTCTAATCGACAGCAGGCGGTCTGTAAGATTAGTACTTGGGTAAGCGATCAAGTATACACATATTTCAAGTAAAGAAACTGATATATAATTATTGAAGTCGCTTCGCGCAAATGATGCGAAGCGGCTATCCAGTGCGAGTAAGGCTCTTTCTGCACGAGTTAGGAAAAATATTTTTTTTCTACGAGCGTGAATAAAGAAGCACATAAGAAAAATTAAATTGTGCACATTATACTAATAATAATTATGTACCAGTACCCAGCATTTTGCAAATTTATAGCTGCAGTTAACTGTTGTTGCAAATAACTGTTCTGCAAGGTGGTCTGACGTCATGATGAAGGGGCGCTAAGAATTTTGTTGCACAAGTTTTATTTTTGTTTCTCCAATTCTTTCAGATATCCTTCAGTTTCTGCAACTTTACATCTTCTGCTGATGCTATATCTTCCGCTTGTACTTCTGTTGATTTATTTCCTGCATCAACAGTACTCTAACTTATCAGATTCTTTACTTGAAAAAATGCATGCTTGACCGCCTGTTTGCGCATGCATTTTCCAGATTGTTTTCTGGTGACCGACTTTTTTGTTTACCGGTATAAACAATCCTATAACAGCTCTTAGATAGTTGTTGCTCACCCAGTTTTCTGGATTTCAGGAACTCTGGAGAGGGGCCCTCAACTGGACGGCGTGGCGCACGCTGCTTCTGTTCGTGTTTTTCATAATTTGCCCTCCCGTATGGATAGCATTCACCCTTCCCTTAGGCCACAAGTACTACAAAGTACCTATTATCAAGTTCATGTCGTACCTCACTTCACACATCTACCTCATGATCTTCCTACTGATAGTTGGCATCACACCACCTTACCCAGTAGTTAGGAGAGGTCTGTTCCCCGTGTGGTATGAGTGGGTCCTGCTGATATGGCTGAGCGGACTCCTGCTGTTCGAACTGACCAATCCCAGCGACAAATCCGGTCTGGGCTGGATCAAGTTATCCGTGCTCCTCTTCAGCATATTGGGAGTAGGTGTACATTTGCTAGGAATTCTGTTCATTAAAACGAAAGACTGGCCTGCCTTGATGTACTGCAGGAACCAACTTTTCGCGTTGAGCTTCGTTCTAGCTTGTGTTCAGATCTTGGACTTTTTATCATTTCATCATTTATTTGGACCATGGGCCATCATTATCGGTAATTTAATGAAAGACCTAGCTAGGTTTTTAGCGGTATTAGCGATTTTCGTGTTCGGGTTTTCCATGCAGTTCGTTGCGTTGAATCAACCTTTTCACGAGCTGTCTTCTCTGGAGGTTAAGAAAATTACCAACCCAAGAGGTAGTGGAGTTCTAGACGATGAATACTTCAGTGATGGTGAGTAATGTTTAGTTTATTGTATTGTAAATTTTAAGATTTTTATCTTTATGTAGATGAATCATTTTAATTTGGTGTACCCAATGTTATATATGTACAGGGTGATTGGGGGAATCCCCAATATTCGAAAGGGGTATTTAGGGGGCAAAAGTGAACAAAAAAGCCTAATTAAATATTTTTATTGCTATTTTTGTGAAAGCTGTTGTTATTTGATATTTTATGTTGAGTTATTTATGCATTCTAAACCAAATTGACATTAGTGATTACTAATTGTCACATTTATTTTGACGTTAGTGATTTAAACGCTTATTTTATCACTGTCGTATTTGTTTTTACAAGTGCGTTCGTTTAGTCGGTATTGTATACACATATTTTCGTAATGCCTGCCACATAATAGTACAATTAACTGTATAGAAATTGTCAAAAACTTGCATGCCAAATTGTAAAAATAATTATAAAAACATTTATTAGTTAAAAACAATTACATAGAAACAACGCTCAAAGTATAAAAACACATCAATCACATACAATTTAGTAGTCTTTTAAAGCATATTACATCTGATAGGTTATTTAGTTATCGATAATATACTGATATTATTTTTATTTATGGGTAACGGTTGATATTCGACCATATATTTATTAGATTTTTTTGTCCACTTTTCCGCCCCTTTCGAATATTGTGGGTCCCTCCTCAATCACCCTGTATATTGAATATATGTGCAAAGTTATACCAAGTTGGAATACATTTATTCCTTAAAATTACTTTTTACTCTTATTATATTCCATAGAGGTAATATGCTACTATTTTTCTATACATTTTTTACTTTTTTAAAAGGATTCTGCAGATTTATAGCTTGAATTGCTTTTACCTACATACTTTCGAAAATAATTGCTTTTATCATACTACATGTAATATAGCTTTTCTACCCTACTATACTACTCTATACTTTTCAACCGGCGCTGTATATAGCATATTATATCTCTATAACTCGCTTAACTTACTTGAATTCTCTAAATCTTTGCAAATATCTCGATTTTGGAGGGGGTACTAGATTTGAACGCAAGATTTTATTCTTTATTTTTTAAGCAATATACAGAATACTAAAGTTTTATAAACTTCTAGAATTTGACTTATAAAGTCAACATTAATTGTTCTGTATCTATTGAGTTAAACCAATCTGAAAGTTACATTCCTTTTCAGTCATTTTGAAGGTAAACGTACACTTGTCGAAAGCAGACGGATTGAATACATCATGTAAATAAAAATGTATATAATCCTTTGCATAATATAAATACTGTTACAATATATTTAGGATGTTTTGCTTTGTTTTTGATATTTTGACTTTTTCTAACCAGGGTTATCTTATGGGACTATAAAAATCTTACAAAAATTATAGGATTAAGTAGGCATTGCTTGTTTCTAGCCAGTTAAGTTGATTTTAATAGTTCCCTTGTTTATGGTTCACCTAAAATGTCCGGTTGTCATAAAAAGTTGTCATTTGCCTTCAAATTTTAGTTTGCTCCTGAGACAAACTTTTGTGTCTAGCTGCAAGTCACTTAACGAATGGAAAATGGAAGCAACAAAAATGTCTCAATGTGTGTTGCAATTTTTCTGCAACATCTACCTTTTTATGAGGATAAGTTTCCATTTTATTAGTAAATACCATATTTATATACTAAAACTATTGTTTTAATGTTCGGTATTCTTATAGTTTTAACATGCATTATTGAAATAGAGCATTACAGTTGCAATTTGAAAAAGGCAACCATATCTAAATGGACAAGTGAGGAAATCTCTTCTACGTATCCACTTTCTAGCCCAAACAGATCGTTTTCTATATGTTTTTTTTTATTAATCTATCCTGAAAACTTTGAGGTTTTCTTCGTGTCATTATTGAATAAATCTGGCTTGGGATGTGTTAATGGAAAAAAATACAACCAGCAGTAATTAATAAAGTACATAATTTCTGGCTATGTCAACGTTTGGATTGAATTTTGAATCTTGTTCAGGGCTGAAAATGCAACAAGAGATAAGTGGACCATAAATAATTAACAAACTAAACATATAACACTGAACAACAATATGCAAGCTGCTTTATATAAACACTTAAAAAAACATATTTGTAAAGGTAATTAGCAACCTTACCTAGCGAGATATCAACCATTGTCAAATAATAATACCATATATTGTTAAAATAGATCGAAATGTACAAATTAGCTATCATTTATTAATAATTGATGATATTTGAAGAGCAATAAGCAAGCGTAAGAATAAAATTTAAATGTTTAGAGGTACGTATTTGAACATTTGTTTTTGTATAGAGAGGCAATAAACTAAGAAACGTTGACTACACTAAAAACACTGTACTGGACCCAAAAAATTAATGACTGTGGTCAATTAAATTGCTTTAATATAAACAAAAATTAATAAATACTTGAAAGTGTTCAATCAGGTTTCCTTTTAATTAAACCAAAAATAATCCCACTATAAATTGTAGTTAAATTATCAGTATCTGACTTTAGGTTTGTTTTTGCAGCAGTTAAAAACAGTTTGAAACTAGAAATATCCGTCCAACTATTTATTGCGTTAAATTCAAAGGTAACTCGTTCTCAACTTAACTGGTCCAATATTTCTGACACTTCCAAACCGTTTCCAACTGCTGCAAAAACAAACCATTTTTATTAATAGAATTATTATGTGACCTTATAGATACCATTCCACTAATCATCTCTTCTGGTAATTATATTTATTATCAAAGATCTTGATCGAATCTTCATTAAAATTAAAATAATGATAGAAATAACGCCATTTTAGTTGTCAACTTGCTTCTCAAACTTGAATCAGTCAACCTAGTGTGATTAACAACTGACCTGACAACTTTAATAGCATTCATTAATTGACTTCACTAAAATTTTCGATTGAGACCCCGGTTTAAGGCTGGGTCTTATTGGTATATTTTAGTGAAGTCAACCAGTGGCCAGTAAAGTAGGCTTGAAATGTGGGTATCTCTACCAAAATGTCCAAATGAGACACAGTCTTTACAGTAACAAAGGTAATCTAAGAGTTACTCTTAGCATTTTCAAGGAATTGACGTTTCTTTCTGAGAGAAAATTTTCAATGGTAATTTTAGACAGTATCGATGTGTGTTGGTTTAAACATTCCATCTAATAAACTACTTGTTAGCAATAAAAGAAGAATCTACAAAAAAATTCCTTCATCCGTTATCGACAAGTGTGCATTTATCTTTACAAGCTAGGCGTAAGCTGCACCCTCCGCTAAAAATGAAGAATATAATCTTCGTTTACTTAGGCATTGTCCTCATTCCGAGATATTTTGCCCTTCTACTTAAAACTACTGCGCACGCGTTGTACAATGTACATAAATAATACAACACCCAACTTTCCACCTACCACCTCTCTTGTACTATACCTTCTTTTCCACGAAAACAGTACGCGCCCCCTTCCCAGACGACGCGGAATGGATAGAGGACCTGACCGACGACGATCCCCTACCCAGAGCCGGCCTCAGGAAAAAGCGCCAGCACATTTCTGGGAGTAAGTCCCTAAGTGTGGGCTTTATCTGTGGCTCTGTCTGTTGTTTGTCTTAAACTGTGCCGTTTAAGGCGTCTGTGTATAGTAATGTTTATTTCCAAAGGTGTATAGTTGTATTTTAGGTACTCCCCCGCTGGCTTATTGTTTGTTCTCGCCCCTCTAGAGACGTCCACGTGTTCTGTGTACGTTTGTCTTTCTGACTTGTTCGTTTTCTGTTCTCTGTGTGCTGTATCGACCCAGAAATGTATGCCAGACTGTAATATGTACGCGGAATGTCTCTTAACTCGACTGCCAAGCTTTTACAAGGCGTTCCTTTTTCAAAATTCACCATATTGACTAGGGATCAAATCCAACACCTTATGAATTTACAGTCAATACTTTGATATATGTCTCAATAAAAATAATGGATCGCCATATATTTACATATTTTTTTAATGTTTTTGCATTAAAAGAGTAATGTAGAACGACTTAGTGTAGGTAGTGTTTTTATTAAAATATATCACAAGGCTTTTGCCCTCTAATTAATCTCAACCGATTTACGTGACAAATCCAAATTTGTTCAGTATTATTACTCATGTGTTCAAAATATTTCTTGCATATTATAACAGTGCAGAATAAAGGTCCTTTTACACACATCAGTGACGTATCAGTTCAGTGTCAGTTCAGTACCCAGTTCTGATACGGCACTGTGACGGATGTGTATAAACACGCCAATATAAAATCTAAGCAACGATTTTTCACGGCACTGATGTGTGTAAATAGACCTTTAAGGCTTACGGTGAGCGCTCTATAAAACGATATAAAGTTTTCGCTCACTAACTCCTCAAGGGATAAAGATAAAAATATGCGGTTTTTTTTAATAGACTACAAATATTATTTTACATCGGCGCTCTGTTTTGAAATTTTGAAAAAGTGTAAAATTGTTTTTTTTTAAATGAATTTTGCTCTTTTCCGAAATTTCAAAACAGAGAGCCGATGTAAAATAATATTTGTAGTCTATTAAAAAAAACCGCATATTTTTATCTTTATCCCTTGAGGAGTTAGTGAGCGAAAACTAAAAAAATATTTCTTAGCAATAAAATGCTGCCACCTTGCGGTAGCCTTGATAAAAGAGACGATCACAATAGATTCTGAATGTCCAACACTGAGAGAAGTGATTCAGGCTAACGGTAAATGCTCTATCAAACGGGATATAGTTTTCGCTCAATAACTGCTCAACGGAAAATGATAAAAATATGCGATTCTTTCTAATAGACTAGAAATATTATTTTACATCAACGCTGTTTTTTAAAATTTTTAAATAATGTAAAATTATTGTTTTATTTAAAAATTTTCAATCGATGTATAATAATATTTACGTATTCATTAAAATATAATTAATATTTTTAATAAATATTAAAAAAATGTGGAATGCAAACGGGTACTTGAAATTTATGGAATATATAAAAATGTTATTAAAATATGGTTTTGTTTATCTAATTTTATTTTTGTCGCATAGTATTTTTTTACATGGCATCGATGGTTTGCTTCTCAGCAATAAATAATAATAATTATACCTACTATTTGTTGCAAATCCAAACTTAGTAGAAATACACATAGAAAGAAAAAATGTGCCAAACGCATTTTATTCTACAAATGAAATTATCTCTTTATTTCATATTTTGTGATATAAGTTGAGCCCTATGTCACGTGAAAGTATTTATATTTTTATTATAAAAGGAACAAACAAAAAATTAAGCATCGCAATTAGTGGAACTATTTTGGATTCTACCGTTAAAAGTGATATTTTTGTTAGAAAGTGTTATGTGTCGTTCCAGATGGAGTAACACATTCTGGTCAACTATTTTATTGTCGATTATTTAATAAAACATCATTCTTGATTAAAAAAATGTTGCTTGTCTTGAGATATTACAAACTGTAGTCCTACTTATGATAATTTTTCATCTTTATTTTTTTGTGAAAAATGTCAATCCACAGTTATCCCAAAACCGAAGAAAAATAAAAAAAACCACTGTTTACAAGCATATACAAAGCATTTTGTTCATTTTTCTATTTTATGAATTTTTATAAATAATTAACTATCAGGAATTATGTTTTCCAACAATAAAAATATGTCTGAAATGCCTTATGTACCAAAATATCATTACCTACTTCTATTTTTCGAAAACTACAAAAGAGTTTAATAAAATAAATACCACAAAAAATATATTTTTTCAGTAAAAACATTTAACATTTTATTAATTAATTTCTATAGTATAGTTGATAAAATTGTAAATATAAATTAACTACTTGAGTATTTATGGGAAAAGTAGCATAACAATTAAAAATGGATTTTGTTTGTTCCTTTGAAACTACATGTTTAAGTAGTTGTACTTCGATAAAAATTAAGAACCGCTTACTTACATCGCCGTATTTCCCGCAGTGAAAATTGTGTTTTTAACTATTGAAATCTCGAAAAATATAACATATACAACAAAGGTAACTTATTAATGTTGTGTTTATTCACAGTTACTGTTTAAATTTTACTCAAATAAAATAATAATTTTGAAAAGCGTCTGTAAGACACGCATTTGTAGCTATCCTAACTCCACATTTAACAATTATTTTCATACACTTAATTATAAATATTTAACAACTTTTATTATCAAGTAAATTTTTGTTATAAGAATATTTATATCTACAGATATATTTAAAATAAGTCGGTAAGTATTTTGGTAGATCTATGTATCTAAAATCTTAGACAGCTGTTTGTCTGTTTTACTTCGGTGTCTTTGAAAATACCCAGGTGTCATTCCTATTTTTGCTAACACCTACATTATCCAGTTATTAAATATTTAAAATTATATGTCTTTAGAAGATATTCTTTCAAGAAAACGTCAATCTTAAGCCAGTGTTATATCTTTATAATTAAGAACAATGTACGCCACATATGTATTTTGGAAAGTTCAAATGTTAACAAAACAAAGGTCAATATTTGATCTAATCTAATTGGCCTGTTTACACTTTAATTTCTCATATTTCTCTTCAATAATCCATACATAGTCTTTATATTTTACATTTTGGACATGTTAATATCTTTTATGAATTTTCTATGACCTACGATAAGTTTTCTGTATTAAAAAAATACGAGCATAAAAAACTAAAATTTAATCTTATTCAACATAAAAATTATGGAAAATATAGATGTTTCTGGCTTTCCGAATGAATGCAATATACTGCACCGCAAGCACAGCTTAAATAACAATCAGCTCACAGACTCGTATGAGCGGGAACGTCTCGCGCAGATCTTCGCGCATGCCGCCATTTTGGGATAAAAGGCGGCAGGGACGTGTGGTTGTAAAATATGCCCTTATAGCCATACCGTCAACGACTGCGTTATTGGCGCACGAATGCTGTATTTTGTGGTTTGTTGATTTTCTTGTATTTTATACTGTTATGTTATTTTATTTTTAAACAATTTCAAGTAAAACAAATTTATATTTAGTATGACACTTTCTAAATTGGGACAACTATTTTTAATCCGGTCCTGACTTGTATCCCAAACGAGAGAGAGACAACAAGCTTCAAGGGCAAATTTTCAGGTTTTAATACTTCAAAGGTGCCGCCGTAGAGTCTGTGAGCTGATTGTTATTTAAGCTGTGCCGCAAGTATAAACTTAGCTTGCATACGAAACACGAGCATATGTAAAATTCAATTTCTTGAAAACCGTAACGCGTAGCGAAATAAACTTTTTTTTAAAAACTTTTTCATACTTTCGACTACATTTGTCTCGATATAACTATAGTTCTATTTTCAATAATTAATGTAGCTCTCCGCATAGTAAAGTTTTTAATGCACAAATTGTCCTTCTACAAGATGGTAAATGTTTAATTTAGTTATATCTTTATTTAAAAAAAAAAACAGCATAATTGAGAACCAATGTTACTCCACTAATAGAGTTGTGATACCTTTATTTCAGTGTATCTTTCGTTTTGTCTCCATCCCAAATGAATTAGCCTCTAGGCAGCACATATTTCAGCGTTTTGTCACAACACGTCAACATAGTCTTGCTCTGCGCAGCGATATATCTGGTTTTAACAAAACTTGATCACGTGTTTCACCGTTAGCCTTAATGAATTTATGGAGTAGCAAGACAAATTGCACTAACAACTTCTCACTTGGCGCAGAACACTTCTCCCGTAGACTCATACCACCGTCATTTTTACAGTGTTTGTGTGTTGGATATAAAACTGAATCATGAAAGAAGTAGAGGTTACTGGCGATAGTTTTCGTTAAAGTAATAACTAATATTTTGACAAGTTGACCTTGGAGTCAGCAGTAAAACCAAAATGTTCAGATGTGGTGACGATCATATGGCCTCATGGATACAACAACAGATTTCTGAAATTCGCATGGAAAACTTCCAGATATTAGTTTCACTAAGGCGGTGAAAGAAACCGGTTCCGCACTGTTCACATATATTCTTGCGAAGGGGAAACTAGATGGTAGTACATTAGGAGACAGTGTACCAGCAATTTGGAAGATATCAAAAGTTAATGAACAAGAAGAATATCTGGCAACAACTTATCTTCGATGAATACAAAGATGCATTGACAAGACAGACCCCCTCTTAAGGACAGTCATGATACAAGATTGGACAAAGATAGGACACGTTAGTACGAAAGTGAAGGGTGGCACGTCAACCCTGCTACTTCAGGAATAACAACAGTGTATGGTAATTTAGGGCAGATACAGAGCAATCGATAGAATTAGTAGGTATTATTGTGAGGCAAACAAGATTTCAATCGAGACAGAGGTTTAGAACTAGAGAAAACTTATGCACACATCAAATAGAAATACCGATCAGAGGACGTAATTTAGTAAGTTTTCTGAAGAAGAGAGAATATATGTCTTGAAGCACCAAGAAACTTAAATCAATAACGTGGCAACCAGCCCGAAGATTATTCTGCTTTTGTGCATGAAGAATGTCGCAATACAAGCATTAGTTGTGAATGTCAACAAAACGCAGAATATTTATTTAATTATTTCAGTTACAGATGAAGTAATGTTAGAAATGAAATAAGTAACATTCACAACACACATGTCTCACGACTTCAACATGCACTAGCATTTCAGCGGCATCACCTTAAGCAGTGTTTTTGTTTGATGCCGTATGGATAGTTTTCAGTACCTCGAATTTCTTCGAAATGATCCGCCTAAATTTTATAAACACATGCCCTTAGTTATCCGACAACGATTGCGGTTCTTCAACGATGGTATGATCCCTCATTTTGTAGATGGTGTTTGAAATTTATTGTATTTATCTATTTGGTGCACGTTGATGGCTATTAATTACTCATATTATTTATACAAAGCTACTAAGAAATTGCAGGTTGCGCAGATCATACTTGCTTACAACTACAAATTCAAAAATTAACTCATGAGAAAATTGTATAATCTAGGAATAAGTGGTTTTCCTGAATCTATTTTTTTTCGTCGATCGACGTTAAATGCATAGTTTTAGTGACAGCTATCAGGCACTATAAACCACATAAGTGTTATGTGCTATAAACTGTCACATTTACTGTCTAGGCATTAGAATTATTTTTATTGCCGCTGAATTAAAAATTAAAATTTCAGGGTGGCTGAATTATTTAAAACTCGCTTCCAGCACTGCAGGAGAGAAAATTGTTTTGCTAACAACTGACTTACGAGTGAGTTATGGACTCCTCAATGTTGCCTTCAGCTATCGTTGATGATTGTGAAAGTGCGCATGAAGTGAAATTGAATATCGGTCCTGAATTTATTAATAGTGTAACTGAAGTTCTACGAAAACAATATCTGGTATATTCGAGAGCATCCTTCAATTTGAGAAACGCAGCAACTTGTTTTGGCATTTTCCCAAATGTATGAATTCCTATTATTGGGTTACCTGCTTTACCATTTGAATATTTAAATAAAATCTGTTACTATATATTTGTGTAGATCAACCGGTACTATATTTATGATATATATCTAAATATTCGCTTACAGTAAAGAATCTTTTTTTCTTTATTTTTGTAGTTGGCAGAATAATTAGCAATATATTTTCCTCCAATATATCACCAATTTTTATTTGAAGTAATTTATCACATCGACACGCACCAGATATTGCAAAAATCATTATCATCTAAAATAATATCTATATAATAGTCATTATTATTCGTTTATAAAAATATGTTGTTTATAATTGCCTTTGTATCTAAACACGCATCATTAGAGGGCTCCATTAGATATTTTTTAATTTGTTCTTTTTCTAATGTGCGTGAGTTTTTTACGCAATATACATTCGATTGCCGAATTTTAGTAATATAAAAGTGTGGCAAAAACCCAATAAAACTAAAGAAAAATTAAAATTATGCCACAAATAAATAGCTTCAGACAATATAAAATAAATGGCTTTGTTTGCTATTATAATAAAATTAAAATCGATCGGCGAAAAACTTGTGTATTTAATTTGTCAGTAAAGAAGATTTAGTGCCTTGGCTGCTTTAAGAGACTCTGCTGCGCATCGTCTATTAAATACCAGCCGCTACATTAAATATTGTAATTTAGTGTTTAGTTAAACAAATAACTACTCGTATTTATAACCATGCATATAAATATGAGTCTTTGAACTATCGACTTTATAAGCTTCGATATCTTAAACTTTAATTTCAATTAGTTTAGGACACATTTCTAAAAAATATATATACTTATACCTTAGGGAGGTCATATGAAAGCTTCTATATTTTCATAAGGAGTCAGAAGTGATCAATTTTTTCGAAATAAGAGACATCTTATACAAAATTGTTAATATTAAAGAGCAGCATCAGATATATGTCTATAATGCTGATGAGTTAATGGAATGCTCTGAGTGTTGTTTGGCATATATTTCGTGGTCGTGTCTGCGTCAGTGGCATGCGGTGCAAATGTTCGGCAAGGCTATAGGCCCTAGCCGTCAGGGGTGTTATTGACTAGCCTCATGTTCTCAGTGAAAATGAACCCAATAACTGCGTTCGAGCTGCTTTTTTTCGGAGTGTTCGGCCAAACGACCTACGACGAGTTGATAGTGAAGAGCCCAAAGGGCTTCCCACCACCCAAGCCCGCGTGGACGGCCAACCTCTTCAAAGTGGTATTCGGCATCTACATGCTGGTGTCGGTGGTCGTTCTCATAAACCTTCTAATTGCCATGATGTCGGACACTTACCAACGTATCCAGGTAATTGCTTTGTTTATGATTCCAGTCAAAAAGAACCCGATCAGTGCTTTTGAGCTGCTGTTTTTCGCGGTTTTCGGCCAAACCACCACTGACCACCTGAAAACCACCGCCTACCAACAATCCAACCCAAATGTGGAAAATCGCAATAATCAGCCCCCGTGGACGGAGGTGCTTTTTAAGTTCGTTTTCGGAGTTTACATGTTGGTCTCTGTCGTTGTGCTGATCAATCTGCTCATTGCTATGATGACCGATACCTACCAGCGTATCCAGGTAACGGCTAGGTAGCACACGCTGCCCCACGCTTTTTAGTACGACGACTTTGGACTTCGGGTATCACTTCCTAGAGCGTGGACAGAATTCCAAACATCAATAAATTAAAATATATCGTCAATTCAACATAAAAGACTTTTATATAATAATTAATCTAATAGATATAGTAAAATATTTTGACATGTAATTATTAAAGAAATATTTAAGATAAATTTCATAAATTATCATAGTAGTTCACAAT